>OX246737.1:66111566-66711566 GCA_945910005.1 Isoperla grammatica | reverse complement strand
TACACAAAATAACAAAGATGTTGCTTAGCTGGTTCTTCCGGCCCGGCATTCAATCATAAAGTAATACATGTTCCATATTTTCAAAGAATATTAGAAAACCTTTTGTTTTGTTATTCACTTTCTAAGATTTGACGACACTCGCCAGTTTTGACGACAGGTTGGGTAATAAGTTTCATTGTTTCATCTAGGAGGCATTGGCAAATTTATTCCAGTGACTTGATACAAGTAATGAGGTCACAGGCCGTTTGAAATTAAAAGTGCGGGGAAAGTTGGGTTTACACACAGGGTTAACAATATTCAACCAAGCCAAAATCATTCTGGCGTTCACACAGCTAAGATTGATTGATATTTGGGCTTAACGTCTTATATTTTTGCAACTTGGCTAATCAAGACGATGAGTGGGTGATAATGAAGATGAAATTGCGGGCTCTTTGGAGGAAAGGGGCAAGTAGGAGGGCGCGTGAGGGAAGGGGAAAGGGGCCCTCACCGTACAAGATGGTCCAATAGGATCGTCTTCATGACTAAGTTGTTTGCATCGTTCATCGATGTCTACATGGGTCTCGGTCCGGGATTCCTCTTGACGAGCCCCCACCGTACAAGATGGTCCAATAGGATCGTCTTCATGACTAAGTTGTTTGCATCGTTCATCGATGTCTACATGGGTCTCGGTCCGGGGTTCCTCTTGATGAGCCCCCACCGTACAAGATGGTCTAATAGGATCATCTTCATGACTAAGTTGTTTGCATCGTTCATCGATGTCTACATGGGTCTCGGTCCGGGATTCCTCTTGACGAGCCCCCACCGTACAAGATGGTCCAATAGGATCGTCTTCATGACTAAGTTGTTTGCATCGTTCATCGATGTCTACATGGGTCTCGGTCCGGGGTTCCTCTTGATGAGCCCCCACTGTACAAGATGGTCCAATAGGATCATCTACATGACTTAGTTGTTTGCATCGTTCATCATGTCTACATGGGTCTCGGTCCGGGATTCCTCTTGACGAGCCCCCACCGTACAAGATGGTCCAATAGGATCGTCTTCATGACTAAGTTGTTTGCATCGTTCATCGATGTCTACATGGGTCTCGGTCCGGGGTTCCTCTTGATGAGCCCCCACCGTACAAGCTCATAAATATGCCGTGGACCTCAAACATCGATTAACAGACGCATGGCACTGGGCGAGGACTCGTGCAAGCGCGGCTCAAGCTAAGTCTAAACAAAACTATGATGTCCGTCGTCAACCAAACCCCTTTGTTGTTGGTGATCTAGTTTTGCGGGACGCTCACGTTCTCAGTGATGCAGCGATGGCAGTGTCTGCTGGTTTAGCTCCATGCCACTCCGGACCTTATCAAATCACTCGACAGATTGCCACTAACTCTTTTGAGTTAGTCGATCCTAAGTCTGGCAAATGTATGGGAAGAGCGAATGCTGACCAGCTTAAGAAATGGGTATCAAGTCCTTCTTGGGCTACAACAGTGGAAGATCAGCAACGCCGAGTTTTACGCCCGAGGAAGTCCAAGTCTACGGTTCACGACTAAGGGGGGGAGAATGTCACGGTGTGCCTGCTTACACTATATTAGTTATTAATAGTTTAGATTAGTATTGTAGTTATAGGAATGGAAATAGTAAGAAGGCGGTGTAATTGACATTGTATAAAGCATCAAGAAGACCGTGGAGTATTCAGATTAAGTTATAGGAATGGAAATAGTGAGAAGGCGGTGAAAAGACAGAATGGGGATTGTTGTAAAAGGGAAATGCAGGAGTGTTTTGTATCTCTAAGGTGTGTATTATATAGGCTATATATATATATATATATATATTTTGCATTAGAAGTTGAATGTTTTTTCTGTGTTGTATTCTTTCACACCATGAAGTCCCTAACTCTCTATTCCATACGAACTTATTTAAGTTAAGCAACTATGATTAATTTGTTTAATGACCACTTGGCCACCACATGGCAACATTTAGTTGCCACATGGATACCTGTGGCTACCAGTTGGTCATCTAATGGCCATAATTTATTTGCCATATGGATACCTGTGGCTACCATTTGGTCATCTAATGGCCATAATTTATTTGCCATATGGATACCTGTGGCTACCATTTGGTCATCTAATGGCCATAATTTATTTGCCATATGGATACCTGTGGCTACCATTTGGTCATCTAATGGCCATAATTTATTTGCCATATGGATACCTGTGGCTACCATTTGGTCATCTAATGGTCATAATTAAGTCACTATATGGATACCTGTGGCTACCATTTGGCCATCTTATAGTCATCATTTTTGCCATATGGATACCTGTGGCTACAATTTGGCCATCTTTAGCTACCATTTGGCAACCACATGGTTAGTTATAATTGCCATGTGGTCATCTTTGGCAAGAACATGTTAGGTATCCAAGGTGGCCAAATAGTGGTATTTTGACACAAAAACCACTGTTTGGTCATCATATGGTTATCTTTGGTGAGCACTTGGCTAAATTGATGGTTACATCTTGGTTAGTATTAATGACCAAGTGGCCACGAATTTGGCAAATGTTTGGGTATCAATTGGATACATTTTGGCAACTATAAATTTCTATAAGGGTAGGTTATGTTTACTTTGTCAAACCAGGCCTAGGCTTAACATTAGTCTAGCCTAGGGCCTAAGCCCTAGCACTTACCTAGGCGTAGCCTACTGTTTTAATGTAGGCTTGAACCATTCCCTTGCTTGTTACATAATTTCATGAAGGGTTTTTGCTTGAAAACTAACTTAGCTGTGTTTATCTTTACAGAAAATGCCACGAAAATACATTCCGAAAGCTACTCCGAAGAAGTACTCCGAGGAGGATTTAGCCACTGCAGTGCGTCGAATTCTGCAGAAACGCATTTCACTAAATTGCGCATCCAAAACCTACAATATCCCTAAAGGTACGTTACATAATGCCGTCAAAGGAAAATGTTCCAAGCATCAAGGGCGGCCACGAGTTTTCTCTGATGAAGAAGAGCGACTGTTGGTCGACTCACTAATTGTAACTTCCAATTGGGGGTTTCCTTTTGGGTTAATGGATCTCCGTGTGTTGGCCAAAGCTTACCTAGATAAAGTAGAAAGAAATGAGCCACGTTTTACCAACAATTTCCCGGGTTCTGATTGGGCAAGTTCGTTTATGATCAAGTATAAGAACTCTCTTTGTATTCGACTATCCAATAATATTAAACGGGCAAGAGCAGCTGTAGGTGAAGATACCATTACAGCATACGCTGCTGAACTTGAAAAGTCACTTAGTGGACTTCAGCCTCGTAACTTAACTGATGACCCTGGCCGAAAGAAGATGATTTATCGCAGGGGGATAAAGTACCCCGATAATGTGGTTAATCACACAAAGAGTTCAATTTCTTGAATGTTCTGTTGTTCAGCCGCTGGTGATATGTTGCCTCCGTATGTTGTGTATAAGGCAGAGCATCTTTGGGATAGATGGAGAGTTGGTGGCCCTAAAGGTATTCCGTGTTGTGACAAATCATGTTGTAAACGAGGTACACGATACAACAGAACAAGCCATGGGTGGTTCGATGCACTAACTTTCACAGATTGGTTTCAGAAAGAATACTTGAGGCATGCCGATCGCGCTTATCCTTATCTGCGCTTATAGGCGATAACTTGTCATCGCACTTCACACCCGAAGTGATTGGTTTGTGTAAAATTCACAACGTTAGATTTATCCCATTGCCGCCAAATAGTACACATTTGACACAGCCATTAGATGTGAGCTTTTTTGGCCCGTTGAAGAAAAAGTGGAAAGAATCCTGACAGAATGGAAACGTCGAAATCCGAAACTTTCCGCAGTTTCCAAGTCCGAGTTTCCCAAACTTCTTAGTGAGCTTATGAAGAAGATAGCTCCTCGAATGAAAGCTAACGTTGTCAGTGGATTTGTGGCAACTGGCATTATGTCCCGTCAGTTTGGAAACACTGTTGTCGACCACCACGTCGCCAATGTCCTACCCCAGAGGATCAACAAACACCCGTGTCGACGGTGATGAACGACACGTCGCAACGGCAGACAAATCCGAGAGCTGCGCCATAAGAAAGCGAACCAAGCTCCAAGTTTTCCCCGGCCGTTCTGTTACGGCAGAAGATTCTTCAGCAGATGAATCCGAGGATGAGGTGGATGACATTTCCGAGGATGGTAATCTATCTCCTGACGAGGTGTCACAAAACATTGAGTCGGTCGCCGAGTCTGAATCAGAAGACAACCTTCCACTTGCCATAGTCCAAAAGACCCAAATGTTTAAGAAGGGTGATTTTGCTCTTGCAAAGTTCAAATCTAAAAGTGGCAAATGCACACGGGTGTATCTGGGAATCATAAAGAAAGTTGACGCTGTTAAGAATGAGTATCAAATGCAATTTATGCGTTCGGAAGACACTTTGAAACAAACCTTTCGTTTCCCTTCAGTGGAGGACATAGCGTGGGTTTCGGGTGAGCAAATCCTGTCAGAGAAGATTCCAAGCTTTTTAAAAAGCAAAAACAGTTCTAATTGGGTCTTCAAGGAGCCAGTAGACGTTCTAGAGTAAACACTTTGATAAAACCATGTTATTAACTAAATTTGTACGATTTTTACATTCGTAAAATATCATGACTTTTCACCCTCTACAACATCTCAATTATTTTCTTAAAAAATTGTATTACATCAAATAATGAAAAAACAGTGCTTCTTCAATGATGATAAAAGTGTAACACTGCATTTAACTTTAAACTAATTTTTTTTATGAATTTTCATCAGATTATACATTTATGTAGTCGCTGCGTTCTATGTTGCGTATATGACAAATAAATCGTGTGTACAATAATACTAAGTGGCACATGTTTGAACACTCATTTTTACCCAGGAATCCAATGCACTGTTCAAAGTTACCCCATCATGTACCATTTGGAAGTTATCATGGGTTATCTTATGGTGTTCATCTTTACCCCAGTTCAGGGTAAATATGAACACTAAGGTTTTTTATGGATAATAAATTGTAAAACACACATGTAAAATATGATTTTACATTCATTAGACAGAACAGCCTCCAATGCATCAAGTACAAAAAGTAGGGCTGCCCAACGATAAAAAAAATCATATCGATATCGCGGGAAGGAATATCGATATCGCCTCGCGATATCGAAGTTTTCAAGTGGACGTATCGATATCGGCGATATCGCCACATCAAAACTTTTCTCGTCTGTTTTTAGGATTTACAGGCCAGCTACAGGTCATTCTTTAAACAATATTACGTAAAGTAATATTTTAGCTTTGAAATGTCTTACAATGTGTGTCAATTTGTTTGTTGTACTATTCAAATTGTAAAATATCCACACAAAACAGCGATAGTGTGGTTGCCGTGACGTGATACGTAATCGTTTTTTTGTATAAATTAGCTTATTAGGCACAAGTTCGATATCGCGATATGTACGATATATTAATTCTATATCGATATCGAATTATTTATCTATTATCGATATTGTATCGAATTATCGATATCGTTGGGCAGCCCTAACAAAAAGATTTACAACTCTACCTCAATTGTAAGTACAGTACTTTCTATTTTCATTCCAATGCAAAAAGTGTTCACTGTTACCCCATTTGACGGTACCTACACTGCAGTCCCTAAAAAGTTGGAAGTAGCAGGGATATGCCCTGGACTAAACACAAAAACCATCGCCCACCAAAGGGACAGGAGACGTGTGTCAAAACTTCAATCTCGATCTTCCGAGGCTTATGAGGAAAAACGTCGTCTCATAAAATTGTCCACAATGGCAGCTGAAGAAGGGAAAATACAGAAAGAAGGAGTGACCTATGCACCTGGAGCATTTAAATTAAGTAAAGGCTTACCCCAGCATCAAATTTTGAAGTTGTAGTACTGTTTTGTAGACAGGAAAGTTCAATTTAATGTATTCATATTTTAAAGCTAATTACCGTATCTCCACTGTTTATTTTTAGCGCTTTACTATGTTGGGAAAAGGTTATCACAGAGACTACTTGTCCGAATGGACTGATTTTTTTTTTAGGTACTTGTGAAGCATTCTTATGCAACTTTAAACACCATTTTTTTTGATAAGTTGTAATTTGGACCTTCTAGAAAATAATGCTTGTAATATATTAATTTGCCTATACATAAGTCTTACAAGAAACATGATAAAACATGAACCATGCAAAAAAAAACGGTATTTGATGTTGTGCATTGGACATCAATAAACACTTAAAACTTTACTTTAGACCTCTACCTCAAAGGGTGTAGTCAAAACACTTTTCTTAAGAATTCAATATATTTCAGCACTTATTTGCTTGGGGAAGGGTCAAATTTCAAAAAATGACATCAATAATTTAAATTTTTGTTTTTGTTTTGTACAAACCCTCTAGATTTGAAACTGGTTGCATTAAATCCCTAGGATCTAGGATTTTCAGCTTTGTCCTCCCTTAACCGTAGATAACGGCTCCAATATGGTGAAGGCAGGGGAGCTATTGGACGAGGAGATTTACACTGCACAACAAGACAATGTTGAAGACGTGTTCGTATTGGAAGAGACAGAAAATGACGGAGTTGGGGAAGCACTCTTCAGGACTGTTAATAATGGCCTTTCAACCATGGAAGAGGGCGGATCCAATAAGTCGGCATATGTGAATGTGAATGTTATCAGATGCGTTACTCACACAATGCAGTTGGCAATTATGGACACATTAAAAAGTAGATCAGGCTGCAAGGCAACAATTGCTGCTTCACGAGATGTGGTCAAGAAATTAGGTAGCCCTAACATCAAAAAGCAGCTTGACAAATCACACCTTCCTAGACCACCGAGAGATGTGGTGACACGTTGGGGAAGTACCCATGATATGTTGAACAGTCTCATACGCTTGAGATCCTTTTGTGAGGAAATGCAAGACGTATTTCCGGAACTGCATCTATCAGAAGCTCAATAGAGTACAATTACCAAAATTCACGAAGCCTTGAAACCATGCAAAGTAGCCACAGTGAAACTGCAATCAGCAACCCTGACTGTGGAGGAGGCCTACGGCATATGGAAAACATGCTATTTCGAAACAAAAGCAGTTGATTCCTCATTTGCCAGAGACATGGTTTTTCAACTTGAAAAGCGCGAACCTAGCATTTGGGATAATAACGCACTTATTTCTGCTTTATATTTAGTTAGACCCTCGATTCAAAGTAGTATTGAAGGACGACGAAGTGCAGCGAGCCGTAGATCATATCCAGCAGGTGTGGAGGAAGGATAGGGAAGACCTAGTGGAGATAGTAGGCCTACCTAACGATCGCCTCTTAGACAACGACAACGTCGAGAGTGAAGTGATGGACTTGGACAGCTTGCTGAGTCTACGTGAACAGCAATGTAGCTTAGCAAGTACATGCTCGCATACAGATGATCTAGAGAAACTTAAGATTGAACTTAACGTGTATGCGACATGTAAGCGTCTTTCTGTAGATACCATTATCTTTCATTTCTGGGAGAGTAGAAAGGTAGATCTCCCGCACCTCTACGAGGTAGCCTGCACAATATTGTCAATAGCTGCCACTCAAGTAAGTGTTGAGAGATTGTTCTCTGGGGTTAAATTTATAATGTGCCCGCATTTCTAACCAAAATTTAGAAAATGTTATGTTGGTTAGAACTAACTTCACCAAGTAGGCCTAATTAATATCCGAATGCATTCAATAAGGTGTAGGGATGTTTCAAAACTATTAAATTTTAATTTCTTTAGATGTTATGTTGCAGTTAAATAAGTTTAAAAAACATTTCCATATGAAAATCGTGATATAGTTTTTTCTGCACTACTTGCAAACATGCCAGGATAGCGCGTGACGTCAAAGCTGCACGCAGCACGAGCGCTTTCTATGTTCAACAAAATTAAAAAGATGAATAATTTGTGTAGGCAACGCTCTAGTAGTTAATTTTTGTGTGTGTAGATTTTGTCGTCAATGGAATCTTGATTAATAATAAAATTAATAATAAATCACTGATTATCAATTATTAGTAGTTAGTACAGTATTACAATTATTATTAAATTGAAAAATGTTAAATAAACAAACAATTCACTTTTTCCTCGTTCTCGTCTCGGCCCGGAACTTCGCTAGGCCTAGACGATTCATCCGATGCGGCTTCGTTGGGACTGGGAGTGCCGAATCGCCGCCGCCCACAGAAGCATCAAGCCAGTGATGAACTCACCACAATAATGAAGGAAATGCTGAGTGAGCAAAAGCGGGCCAACAAAGAGGCGGAAAAAGCAGACGAGCGCGCTCACAAGCTGCTTGAAGATGACGCCAAGAACCAGACAGACTTCCAGAGAAACATAACTAATTTGCTCACTCACATTTTGAATAAATAAATAACAACGACGAAGAAAGAAGACTCGTCTAGGCTAGCTGAACATGTTTATGACAATCATCACAACATTGTCTGGAGTGAAGCCAAAGTGTTATTACATGAACATAACCCTTATGTAAGAAAGTTGAAAGAAGCTGCTTTGATTTCAGTTACTCGTAATGTTATCAGTTCACCTAGTGTTTCTTTTCCTCCCATTTGGAATGAATTTGTGCCTTCGGTGTTTTGATTTGATAGTGAGGTTAGGTTTGGGTGTTGTTGTTACTGAGGGAGGGGCGGTGATTTCACCGCCTTGTTGGTTTGGGCTGGGGTGGGTGTGGCAGGGTGTAGAATTGGCGGTGAGGCTTATGTCAGTGTCAGCTGTTGGTTTCAAATTTAGTGTGACTTCGCCCGTTGAAGAGCTCTGATCAGGGTTCGAAATATTGCGTTTTTATTTAATATTTGTGACAAGGAACAGTGTACAGTCCAATTACTAGGTGTTATAACGGTTTTACCTGTTCTACTATGTTTCCTTTTTAACTAAGTGTTCCCCCCTGTACTGAGTTACAGAAGATATAAGACTGGGGGTAAACTTGAAATATACGTTTACGTTTCGTTTTCCCAAAAAAGTGGCTTGGCTGGTCACCTGACCGCAGTTCCTCTTTAAACGTTTTACAGATACCCTATGTCTATATCGTATACTTATCGTGAAAACACACACAACACAAACTTTCAAAATCACTCGCGGCATTAGTTTGCACCTTTGCACAGTCCACATTTGCACCACAAAATATTGTCCTTTCGTCCTGATTTTGTAGTTGTACAGTAGTATCGTCCTCACCCACGAAACGACGCTCTCAAGATCACATTTTGTATATGCTGGCTCAAACTCAAATGACAATATATACAGTAGTCCCCCTTTAATTCGAAATTCAGGGGCCCTCAAATTACTAGGAAGAAATATGTTTATCCGTCCATTGTTGGAAACTAGCTGCGTTCTGTGTCAACAACACGCACAATCTGTTTTATAGCCGTGCGCGAGTCACCGCTGCAACTTGCCGAGTACCACATGGCTCGCACTTGTGACGTCACTGATAATGTGTCGCGCAACATTAAAAAAATCGTACCCCAAACAAGGATATTTTTGTAAGATATGCGGTTTTCACTAAACATCATTAAATAATATTGTACATATTATTATATACATATTATTCTTATATTATCTATCGTTTTAAAATCTCCCCCCCCCCCCCCCCCCCTATAACACTGGGGTTAATAAACTCTAGGACTCGTGTCTTGTGTCTGAGATAAATGAGATATAACGTTTTTAAGACGTGATATCTGGTGTTTTACATTGTTGTGTGTGATATGCAAATTTAATATGTCCTAACCACCAATAATAATTGTACATGCAAATTGTGATTTATTTAGGGCATTGAATTAATTAATTACTAATACCATTGTGTGTTTACTAGGAGGAAGTTCCCCTTTTTGGGCATTAGTCCGATTCACTGAGGATGGAGTGCTCTACTCATGCAGTAAGCAGAGATTTTCAAGATCAACCACAGAATTAGTGAAACATGATTTGTACGAGGTCCGTTGGAAAGATGGCAAATCGTACGAGGCACGGATCCTGGAACTGGGAGGTAAGGCATATGTACTTAGACTAGGAAAACGCTACGTACATGTAAACCGCGTTGACAGATGAACAAAAGACGTAAGTATTCCCAGAAGTTTAGGCCTACTTATATATTATCATGAAACTGAAATGCTCAAGCAGGTGATAAAAATTCTTACAAAAATAGATTTTTTAAATTTTACACCTCTAGAAAGAAAATATTAACAACAATAAGGTGCGAATTCATATCATCATTTTCTATGAACTAAGTGTGATATGCATAGTATTTATTACTTTGTTTATGTCCAAGGTCTTGCTACAGATGGCAAAATATTACATTTTATTTAAAATTTCCGTTTAGGCTGCCATATTGGATTTTTATGTTATATCCTCTAAGAAAACAATTAATTTAAGAAACATTTTGCCTGAACTGTATTGTTGTATTACCAAAAGTTTTCAAGTTACAGACAACCTTCTCTTGTATTGGATTTCCTCCGCCATCTTGGATTTGACTAATCCTCTAAGGTCAATGGTTTTTTTTATGAATTAAGTATGATATTTATAGTCCTTTTTACTTGAATAATATTCACCGTTAAAATAAAGTTTACAAGATATTAATATGTATATGAAATTTCTAAATTGGCCGCACTCTTGGATTGTAGTAACATGTCGATTTGAAGATAAGTGCGAAAATACTCGTATATTCATAAGTAAACGATTTGTAAAAAAAATCAAAGTTGGCCACTCATCGTGAAGTGCGAGACACCTGCCCCCTGACTACTAGCAATATTCTGAAATAGTATTTGAATTTGTCTTGTAGTTTTATTTAAAGCAATTAAAATATTAAGTCACTTTTAATTTTTTGTTCGTTTGCATTCCGACGGATTGTTTTGGCTAAGTTAACACGTTCCTAACTATTTGTTTGGGATGCTGACGTTAAATTTAAGTCAAATCCGTCCACCCGTGCGACCCGCGGAGAGCGAACTCACTGACACACAGACAGACAGACAGATGGACAGACAGACAGATGGACAGACAGACAGACAGACAGACATATTATCTAAGTGGCAAACGAGTTCCCTATACAGCGCACCAAAGTTAAATTGTGTCTTCACTTCGCTACCGTTCGTTCATCCAATTAATGTTATTTTCATTTATACGTTAACTAGACTAGAGACTATGCCAGACACCTGAGGCGCCCTCCCGATATAATATGACACAGGCGGTACACGATCGACAGAAATAACAGTGTGGGCGATATAGATGATGGTTTGTTGCTTGACATCATTCTCTATTTTTAAAATGATTATATTAAAGACGATGAGTGGCGATAGATAAGGATGATGTGCTATTACAAAAAACCATTCTCTATGCGGGATTCGAACCCGGGTACCTTGTACAGGAACTTAGTTACAAACACGTGAGCTACTTGTACGATTCATTTGTTTGTTGGATAAGTCATATAGACAGGTCCATTAAGTTGGCTCCCCCCCCCCCTTTGTTAAAAAGTTAACTTTTTTGATGTCCATCGAACCCCCTAACACGTGGAGAGATAGTGGGCTGTCGACCCAGCCAGTAGGCCCAGTCAGACACCCCCTCTAACACGTGGAGAGAGAGTGGGCTGTCGACCCAGCCAGTAGGCCCAGTCAGACACCCCCTCTAACACGTGGAGAGAGAGTGGGCTGTCGACCCAGCCAGTAGGCCCAGTCAGACACCCCCTCTAACACGTGGAGAGAGAGTGGGCTGTCGACCCAGCCAGTAGGCCCAGTCAGACACCCCCTCTAACACGTGGAGAGAGAGTGGGCTGTCGACCCAGCCAGTAGGCCCAGTCAGACACCCCCTCTAACACGTGGAGAGATAGTGGGCTGTTGACCCAGCCAGTAGGCCCAGTCAGACACCCCCTCTAACACGTGGAGAGAGAGTGGGCTGTCGACCCAGCCAGTAGGCCCAGTCAGACACCCCCTCTAACACGTGGAGAGAGAGTGGGCTGTCGACCCAGCCAGTAGGCCCAGTCAGACACCCCCTCTAACGCACCAACCTTGTTGGGAAAAGGAGTGGAGACACAGCGAGTAGAGCATGGCGGAAAATTTTGAAAAATTGTCTTCACAAGAGTCCGGAAAATGACAAGAGTAATTGTCTTTGCATTCAGAAGGAATTTTGTTGTCTACCATTTCAACTAGGGATGGTCTGGATCTTCTGATAGATGGAATAGTACACTATAATTGCTCTTTATGCTATTGCATACTTATTAGACAATGTTATATATGTTAATCTTGATTTAATAGGGGAGGGGGCACGATACTGGGCCCACCCGCACAGCGGGGTCTGTGGGACCCTCCGCTACGCCACTGTGTGTAAACACATATTTTACACTTCTGTAATAAGGACTGTGATAGTGTTGTGTAGAGTGCCTAAGTGTTTAAGTGCATATTCAAGTATAGTGTTAGTTGCCCCCCTTCCCCTCTTCAGTTGTTTGTTGAATATCTGGGAAATGGAGCGAGCACTAACGACGGGATATCGACCACTAACAAGCACTAACGAAGCACAAACGATGGGCACCAAAAAAGTTAACTATTTCTGTATTTAAGTATAGTGTTTGTGTCCTTCCCCCCCCCCTCCCCCCCTTTGTATGTTGAATATCTAAGCACTTACGTAAGACACACATTCGGCATCAAAAAGGTTAACTATTTACGTATTTACGTATAGCGTTAGTTGGCCCTCCCCCCGCCATTGTTTGTTCAATATCTCGGGAACGAAGCGAGCACTAACGACGAGATATCGAGCACTAACGGGCACTAACGAAGCACAAAATTTTGGCATTAAAATAAGTTAACTATTCAACAAAGGGGGGGCTAGCCCCTATTTGTAGTTTGAATATCTCCGAAACGGAGAGAGCACTAACGAGCACTAACGGGCACTAACGAAGCACAAACGACTGACACAATAAAAAATTTACTTTTTAACAAAGGGGGGGGGGGGGGGGGGGGCAACTTAATGGACCTCATATAGACCATGCTGGAGATATTATTCAAACATTAAAACATGCCTTATGTGGGATTCCAATCCTCGTTTGATGAAGATTTTGTTGCGTAACGGCGCTAATATTTCAATTTCAACGTTGCTATTTTGAGACAATGAGTGGCGGGAGATGAAGATGATATGCAATTACAAAAAAGCAATGGCTTTTGTGGGATTCGAATCCACGCCCTATGGATCAGGACTTTGCGTCCCAACTGTATTACCCAACGCGGTTCGATATCATGCAAAGTATCTTCGTTAAATTAGTCTTTTTTTGATCCGCAACCGGTTTGCTCACACAGGTGGTGCGGATGGACGGAGGGACGGAATGCCGGACACGATCAGCTTTCATACAAACTAATTTAAGTGTGAAGCCCAGTTATTTGTAGCTCCTTTACTTATAACATTTTTGTTTTCAGATAAAGCTTTTATAAAGAAAGCGCACCACTCAGCTTCACTCAGTGAAACCTTGAAATCATCAGAACCAAACAACTTAATACTGGCACCGGCAGTACCTGACCAAGTCCCACCTTTCGGTCCTGTACAACTCACGGCACCAGACCCGGTACAACTCACGGAACCAGTCCCGGTACAACTCATGGCACCAGTCCCGGTACAACTCACGGAACCAGTCCCAGTACAACTCACGGCACCAGTCCCGGTACAACTCACGGAACCAGTCCCGGTACAACTCACGGCACCAGTCCCGGTACAACTCACGGAACCAGTCTCGGTACAACTCACGGAACCAGTCCCGGTACAACTCACGGAACCAGTCCCGGTACAACTCACGGCACCAGTCCCGGTACAAGTATTGCATTCAGCGCAATCGTTACAGTTATCTCTTTTTGATGATGATGATTCAGATTTTTCTGGTGAGGACTCTTGTGTCAAATTTTTCTGATACAGATTGGCTGCCAGATATTTTTGATGAAAAAACTACTTCCAGTTGCCCTCCGTATAATATTCATACGACAGTCACATCGGAGGAAAGACTACATAATTACAAAATTATTGCATCTGCGCCTGTTAATCCCACTGACAATTTTAATTTAACAGAGTGTTTCCCAATTGTATCTGAAAACAATGCTCATGATGATGATGATGATAATGTAGCTGATGTTGATAACGAAGTAGCCCCCAAGCTGACTGTACAGGAATCCAGTAATGTTGAAGGAGCTAGAAAGTGGGACAAGAAGCATGCATGCATATTCTGTGGTGCACTGTATTCGAAGTTGCCACGCCATTTAGAAAGTGCCCATTCAGAGAAAATGGAGGTACAACAATTTCTATCAAAAAAAAAAAGGCTCAACTGAAAGACTTCTACTAATAGAGACCTTGAGAAATAAAGGCAATTATCTACACAATGGAAAAGTCCTTGTCCAAGGATCGGGTACGGTAATTCCGAAAAGGAGAGCTAATGCCGGAAACCGTAAAGAGGTAAGCGATTACTTACCATGTAGCAAATGCTATGGCTACTTTTTTCACAAAGACATTGCAGTTCACATCAAAAGGTGCAGAAGTGATAGCAAAGATCCACGAAGGAAGCAAATAAAGGTTCACTGTGCTACACTTCTGCCCACATCAACTGCTGCCTCTGTAGGCCTTGTCCGTGATGTCCTTAGCACCAGGAATCACGACAAGGTGTTTTCATGTATGAAGAACGACGACCTGATCATGGAATATGGTTCTAACCTATATTCAAAATATGGTGCAGAGCCACACCAATGGAATTTCATTGGACAAAAAATGCGAGAGCTTGGTCGCCTCTTATTAACGGCTCAGCTATTGGATCAAAATATAACAAAGCTTGTTGATCTGTTACATCCACGACAATTTAACCTTGTCGTGCAAGCTGTGCAGAAGGTGTCAAAATTTAATGAAAAAACAAGCGAGTATGGCATTCCGTCGCTTGCCACAAAGCTGGGGTCAGCATTGAAGCAAGTAGCAGGAATCTTGCAGTGCAAACTTATAATGTCTGGCCAACGGTCCGGGCGTGAGGATGTTAACGATTTCATCGAGTTAATGGACCGGCGGTGGAATACGTTAATTGCCCAACACGCACACAAAACCCAGTACAGGAGTACCTGGAACAAACCAGACACGGTTCCTCTATCGAGTGATATAAAACTACTGAATGACTTCCTAAAATCATGCGCAACATTGCAAATTGCCACATTAAAGGAAGAGGAAGCTACGGATATAATGTGGAGTGAACTTTGTAAGACCACTTTAGCACAAACGCTCACTTTCAACAGGAGGCGAGCGGGGGAAATTGAGAGGATTACGCTACAAACTTTTCTTGAACGCGATCCCAGTCCAATACACAATGACGTCATTCAATCTCTTTCCGAGGTGGAAAAGCGTCTTGCTTCATCCCTAACCCGTTTTGAAACTAGAGGCAAAAGGGGGCGGAAGGTACCTGTGCTCCTCACAGACGACCTTTGTCTGCAAATCACATTACTTTGCGAGAAGAGACATGCCTGTAACGTCCCCGAAGACAACACGTATTTGTTCGCAAAAGTGGGGACAACAAACTACGTGCGCGCTTGCGACGTTATGCGTACTATGGCCCTACAATGTGGGGCTAAAGTACCCAAAAATCTTACCTCTACTAAACTCCGCAAGCACGTGGCGACTGTGTCCCAGTTGCTAAACTTAAAAAATAATGAACTGGACCAACTCGCTTCTTATATGGGGCACGATATAAGGATACACAGAGAGTTTTATCGTCTCCCAGAAAGCCACACACAAATAACCAAAATAAGCAAAATTCTTTTGTCATTGGACATGGGCAATATCCAGAGCTAAAAGGGACAGTCCCTTGATACAATGACTGTGCCAATGCAGTCCACTGTGCCTGATGATAACACAGATTCAGTGGCAACGACTTCGAGACAAGTGGATACCACGTCAAGTCAAGAGGATTCGTCAAGTGAAGAGGGAGAAGTCTCCCGTCCCAAGCGGATAAAGAAGACAAAACAACCCTGGAGCGTAAATGAAAAGGAAGCTGTTCGTCGCCAATTGGAAACGTACTTTGTTCGTGGTATTGTACCTGGACGAGATGATTGTGACAAATGTATACGTAACGAGCCAGTCCTTAGTAAAAGAACTTGGCCAAATGTTAAGTACCAGGTGTACAACACAATTAAAAGCAAGAACACGCGGCTGGCTTAGGAAAACTCTTATCACCCATTTTGTTACTTACGAAACTCTCAAATAACATGTTTTGTGCATTATGACTAGTTGTATTTCAATATATATATATAGTACCTTTATGTATTACAAACAATAAGTATAATGTAATTTCGAATCAAATTCCTATCTATCATTAAGGTCCGAATGCAAGAACCTTCCTAAGATCAGCTTAGCTCAACAATGGTTCAACAACCAATCACTGATCCGTATCTATGGAATATACTTCTGTGATTGTTTGTTGAACCATTGTTGAGCTAAGCTGAGCTGAGGATCAGCTAAGCAAGGTTCTTGCATTCAAACCTAAGACTACTTCCTATTAGTCCTTGAGTAACCCCCCCCCCACCCCCCTGCGGCGGGAGGTTTAAAGACTGTTTCTTATAGATTTTTTAACGCTCTTTCTATTTCAGGGTGTTGGATGGATGTAACTTGGTGGGTTTAGCCCCCAGGGAGGCCCAAATTTGGAAGTTTTATCAATATATTATTTAATTACTTTTTTCCATTATGTAATGCTTTGAATAATGATATTAATAGTGTTTTTTGCCCTTTTGTTAAATGATAACTATGAAATCATGGGCACCCGCAGGTAGGGGGGGAGAGAAACGGGGGCACTCCCCCCCCCCCCCCTCCCTGGACAAGTGCTACTTCACTAAAATATGGACTTGACAATGGAATTTTGTGATTCAAGTTTTTCAAGTTCCGCGGGTGGAAGGTAAACTAACTTATATTCATCTGCCCAGTGGCGTATCCAAGGGGCAGGGGGGGACAACCCCCAATTTGGATGCACTAAAAAGCACAGATTTGCACCAAAATAACCTTAAAGAGAACAAAATTGCGGGGGACAAGACCCCCAAGCCCTTCCGTCTTTTTTTCGCCTATAGTATTATCATCCACTGAGAAAAACAAAACACACACAAGGGTTTCTAAACCACAGTAATTGCCCCCCCCCCCCCCCCCCTCCCCACAAAGATCAATCCTGCGGGCGCTCATGTATGTGGTGGTCCAAATCTGTTGGTTTAACCTCTAGGTCTAGGGTTTGCCAAAGTTTCTAATTTATTACTTTGATTGGGCCTTCCGTAAGTTAGACGGTGCAGGTTCGATGGGTTTAGCCTGTAGGGTTATCCAAAGGTAGCCATTTTTTGTTTCTGGCTGCATTCGTTTTTCCTATAGTATAAAATGTTTTGAGAATTGCCTCTTTGAATGCAGTTGAATGGCCTAAATCATAAGTGTCAGCTTTTCATTCCAATGCAGAAGGTCCAGGGTTCGATTCCCGCCGGTTCGCGATGGTGGTTTTAACGTCTAGCTTTGACTTTAATCCATCAATATGATAATAATAATCATTGTAAACGGTGACTTTAGAGCCGTCCTAGCAACAAGGCACATAATAAATAGTATTGAAATGTCCCCCACTGAAAATCAGTTTCATAACTGAGTGGGTAGACTATAAATACAAATTTATTTTTTATTTATTTAGAAAAGACGAAAGTTAATATTTTAATTACTTCTTAATTGTATCCCTTCCCCTGAAGAAGATTGTTTCTTGTTGGTTAATAATAACTTCCATGAATATTTCCATATAGATAGATAGGTAGTGGATAATCCACATCTGTTAAAGTATGTCTCTAGGGGTGTTCAAATTGAATCGCGAAACAGGGGTGACACAATGTCTATATTTATAATGATCAGGAATAACTGTAATACCTAATCTTTGGTAATAGTACGACATGAGGTTTTAAGTGAAAGAAATAAACATATTGAAACGAGCCCTCTCCCAAACATTCATTCAATTCCTGCAAATATATCGTTATAAATGTATCATCCTCACAATCATCTCATTCACTGCCAATGTATTGTTGACATCCTCTGATTCATTATCTGGCAACAGATGGGAACAAGTTATATTATGATTACCCATCTCTGGGTGTTACATGTAGGTATGTCAAGTCGTCGTACCAATACCGAGCAAGAAAAATGAAAATGTTACCTACGATAAGACGTCCAATTAACTCTTCGGTAAGATATCAAATTAATGTTTTATTGATATGGAGAGCACACATAATAGCATCAACCAGAACAAATTTGTCATTTGATAACAATCGTAAAAACCTGCTCAGTTGGGAGATGAGCAGTGATTGACTAAAAACCATGATGTCTTCTGTTCGATATACGTCATGGCGCCAAAAATCACAACAAATTTAGCGACTTAATAAAAGGTGTTTCCTATGTCTTGTTATGGGCGAACGGAAAAAGAATTGGTACATAGGGCAGGAAGTTCAAGGTTCGATTCCAGTCGGGACATATTTGTATTACAATTGTTTAGCCCACTCACTCATATCTCAAATGTTTAGCCCACGTCCTCGCTTTTAACTGACAGATCGAACGTGTGTATACCAGGTCCTCGTTAACAATCCTAATATCTCACATGTTTAGCCCACGTCCTCGCTTTTAACTGACAGATCGAACGTGTGTACCAGGTCTTCGCAACCCCGTCGTCCTCGGGTACCTGGTTGGTGACGGATGGCAGACCGCTCATGAAAACGTCAATTACTAATAAACCATTCAATAAATTGCAAAACTAGAAAGCCCACCATGCTTAAATTCATCTCCTGAATATAAATATAGTCTGCTACTTTAATTATAGCATCGCATTATGCAGGCCCTCGGAACACGGATACATTTACCGAGTCCTCTCTTTCAGGCTCTCACGAGTATGTGTGCACTTTCTGTGAGAACAATGTTTAGAGTTACGAAGTTTGACTATTTTCTGACGTATTGTGCGTGTAATCTAGTGATGCGGACGATAATCATAATCGGTCGATACGATAACACGATAAAGATTCAGTGTCGTATCACGATAATCAACGATATCACTATGTCCTGCTGAATATAGTGATGCATCGATAACCTGTCATGTTACGGTCGTAGTTGACAACTTATCGCGGCGTCCGTGGCAAAGTAATCTGACCCGCCACGCCAACGGCAGCAGATGGTATAGTACTTGCAATTATAGAACATTTCTCTGTTCTGGACGGTTTTTCGACATTACCGACATCACGATAATAAAAATGCTCACGATATAATCCCGATATTTTCTTTAAAAAAAAATGCGATTTTCAATATGGATGTATTTGTCATAGCATCACTAATAATAATACTCGCGGTGTTCTCTCACGCCCTGACGTATCGCTGTTTCATGTTTGGGTACCCAATGCCTACGCGTTTCGAGGTGATTTACGATGTTTTACTGGCCTGTTGCGAGTCCACAGACTCACTTTTGGATCAGTGTTTACTGTTTACGCACTCTAAGACCTAGTTCACATTACTGACATATTACGAGGGTAGCTGAAATTACGTGGGTAATTACTGTGTGTGAACGCTTGAAAGTTGCTACGCTGGTACGAAATCTTACTCGGGTAATTTACGCGGGTAGCCAGGTTAACCATCGTAAAATTTTGTCGTGTGAACGCACAAAGTTGCCTACCCTGGTAATTGTATAACCTCACTTTTTCGGGATGGCCACAAACTACTCCAACGATGAGAGCTTGTGCCTCATACAAGTATTGGGACAGCCTGAAATGCAATTAGCATTTAAAAACAATAAAAGGGGACACAGCCATGTGTGGAAAAGTATTTCCGAACAGATGGGAGCCCTTGGTTACGTACGTAGCCCACAACAGTGCAAAGACCGGTTCGGAAACCTCAAGAAAAAATACTTCACCATCAAACGAGAACAACGATCGGGCGATGCACCCCCCTCCTGGCCCTTTTGGGATGAATTGAACACCATCCTAGGGTGCAGACCAACAGCATCTCCCAAAGTTTTAGTCGATTCTTTGGAGTCTTCATCCACGTAAGTAGCCTATAGGCTAGGCCTAGGCCTTGGCCCTAGCCAATATTTTAATAACTTGCAGATCATATTCAATTGTGACAGACCTATGCCTAGGCCTAATCTGCAACCACTGTTAGTCAAAAGTCCTACATGGGCCTAGGCCTAGGACCAACACTGAAAACCACTTTGGTCTAGGCCAGAGTCATATGGTAGGCCTAGGCCTAGGCACACAAACTTTCAAACGTTTTGGCTTGTTTTGAAGTGTTTTGTATATGGTATGTAGGCATTACCTCTTGACTTTGACCTGCTACTATAGCCTATAGTCAATCTATGCTGAATTTGATTCAGTGTCTGTGCGGTTTCAGAAGTGTAGAAGATGTCGATGACTCGAGTTGCAGCCGTAGCGAAACCCCGAGCTGCAGCCGTAGCGACACCCCGAGCTGCAGCCGCAGTGACACTCCGTCTCCATTGCCAAACACAGGTGCTATGGGGATCAAAAGGCCACAGACCAATCCAGCATCGTACCGGCGAACAAAGATGAAGGTAGTAGATTCGACATCATCTGTCATCAAGTATCTTCAAACGCTGGATGAGAAAGAGGACCGTTACCGGGAGGAGAGTTCGGAGCGGGACAATAAACTTATTTCCATTATGGAATCCATTTCAGAATCCATTCAAAAAATTGCCAATAAGCCAGAAGAGGTTGATAATAATATGGTTTATTATGTAAATGAGTAGGCTAGGATTGGCTAATAATTTGTAGAAGACGGATTCTGACGACTGACAACTAGGCCAAATTGTGTTGTTTAGAAGTGTTGTGCTATAGGCCTATTTGCGCTGTATCAATTGTGCGCAGTGCTTAATTGTCGCGCACATGCGCAGACTTACAATCAAACTGATTTGGCAACACTAGTTGGTCAATTTTAATGTCGTGTGAATCCTCTTAATAAGAAATCAATAAAAAATCTTGAGCCTACTTTAAACTTGTGTTATTGTTTACAATTATTGTTTAACCAAAAAAAACCACACACGTAACCTAGTTCACATGATGTACTCCAAATTGCAGTAAAAGCGTACCTAACATGTGGTACATTCCTTAAAGTAATTACACATAGGTAGTAATTACACGGCAAGTCGATTCAGTCTGGTCGTTTTACGCAAAGCAAGGAATTTGCGGTAAATTTGTAACTGAGCGAGTTCATGCACTTAACATTGTATTTAGGCCTAGGCGTACTTGACTCTAGTTAAATGTTCATGGCAAATGGGATTTGTTGAATGATTTCAACCAAATAATTTCTCTTTTCTTGGCCATTCACTCCATCCCAATTGTAGTTTTGTACATTAGGTTGAGGATAAATAATATCAAATTGCTCAACATGCCCTAACCACTCTTGCCTAAATAGTTCGTTGGCATTTTCACATAAATTATGTAACATAACGCATGTTGCCACAATTTTGACAGTTTTTTTCAAATGAAGTATCGCACCGTTTAAGCAAAACTCTCCACCGACCCTTTAATCTACCAAAAGCGCACTCGACGACCATGCGCGCTCTCGACAACCTGTAATTGAAGTGCGCCTGGTTTTGAGGTAAATTGTTTCCAATGAAAGGTTTCATCACAAATTGTGACAACGGGAAGGCCCCGTCACCAATAATGTGGTACTTCTTATCAAAAAGTCCTGCAGTTATACGTCTATTTAAACTGCATGTTTGGAAGACCGCAGCATCGTTGCATCTACCAGGTGAGCCTATATTTATATAGGTAAACCTACAAACAAATGTCTATAATTACACACAGAAAATGCATTACAAAGATAGCTTTTTATTATGCTTGATTAATTTTCAATGTAGGCCTAGGCGTCTTGATCATAAAGTACCATATGAATAGGACTAGGCCTAGCCCAAGACCAAATTCAACCTTGATTTACCATAGGCCTAGGCTCAAACCATAGTTCTGTATTCAAGTGACTTGATTCTGTACAAGTTTAGTTAATACTTATGAGCTCACCTGTATTTAAAATCTACTGCAGCCATCATAATGGTCGAATGCCAACCTTTATAATTATAGTACTCTTCTCCATATTCCTCTGGAGTAATGATCGGAAGGTGGGTACCATCAATAGCACTCATTGTATTCGGGAATTGCCAGTTTTTTAAAAATCCCTGAGCCATTAATGCTTGCTCCTCCTCTGTTGATGGGAATTTGATGGTATTTTTGTAAACATCCCCCATTGCATCGCAAAATTCTTCGACAATATTACATACTGTAGACTTCTCAATGCCAAATGCGATTGCTACTACACCAAAATCAGACCCAGATTTAAGGTAAAAAATAGCCACAGCAACGCGTTTCCTCACATGTATTGGCTCTCGCATAGCAGTTCTACGTCTTGTTAATTGTTATTCGACGTTCGTACATATATTGTCGAAAGTACTTCTTGACATTCTAAACACCGATTGGAATTTATCGTCTGGCCAGTTAGGAACAACCTTCTCCCAGAAACTTTGATTTTTAACGAATGTCCAAGCACGTCTCCCTCTCCCTCGACATTGTGCACATGAAACCATGTTTGCCAAAACAAATCTCCTTCGCTTTCTTATTTTGTCAATACTTTGGTTTAGCCGTTGTCTTTCTATAAACCACTGACCTACCACAGCTGTCAGCAATCCAATTAATGCAGTCAAATCCATATTACCCTGTGACATACGCTGTCAAATTGGCGGAGCGGAATTTTAAGGTTATGTTGACTGTTTATGTTAATCGCACCGCCTTCAAAATTCACCGTTCATGAGAACCTAGGTTTAGATGGCAGCACTAACCTAGGCGCTCCTGTTGAAAGGTAGATGAACTAATTTGGTACGATGGTAACTGTTGTGTCGTGTGAACGCTCATGACTTACGCTTTAGGCTCGCTTTAGGCTTGCAGGCCGGACGTACACTGCATAGGGCAATTAATTAGGTGAATCCACAGAAGAAGAATTTGTATTGAACTTGAGGATTAACTGTATTGTATTTAATATTTAAATATTATTGCGACAATTTACCATTTATTGTCGACAACGATTTAGTTGGAACCCAAACAAACTATCATGATTATTGTTACTGTGTAATGTGTATGCCAAATAGTATGATGACTCACGCTGCCGAGTTCAAGACGCGAGGGTGAAATAGGAGACCACAACCACATCGCTATACCCGCAAATGGATGAACAATAAAGAGTGAACGGCGGCAAATTGGCTCATATGATAAGAATTCAGCAGGTTGCACACTGGATAAAAATAGCATTACATATAAATCGTTTACTTCTCAAGAAAAATCGGTAAACGTGTACAGGTTTACACGTACCATCCCTACTTTCTTGTCACACAAAGGTTGCACTGGACTGTTTCACACGATTGATTGATATTTGGGCTTAACGTCTTATATTTTTGCAACTTGGCTAATCAAGACGATGAGCGGGTGATAATGAAGATGAAATATGGGGCTGTTTGGAGGAAAGGGGCAAGTAGAGGGAGCGTGAGGACAGGGGAAAGTGGAGGAAAGGGGATTGGGGTGTGGACTGCACTTCGTCTGACTTCTCCTCCTCGACCAGTCCGGCTAGGGTGGCCCTACCAGAAGCATACGCTTCTGCTGGCATAGCTCTCGGGATCAACAAAGCACGCAAACCTGCCCACCACGATAAGGTAGCAGTCCATAGGCAGGTGTTTCACACGAGACACAGAAACCGACTGATACTGAGTAGAGGAGAGGTTGGGTGTTTCAAAGCAAGTAATTGTCATTTTATAGACATATAGACAGTTATTGGGTTGTAAATATAAACCCTCATATTTGCCGAATATTTCCAGATTTTTATATAAATTTATTTTAACGAGTTGGAGCGTGACTCAAAGTAAAGCGGCAGGATTAAAGTTCCATTGTTGAACTGTGGGGTTGTTTCAGCCGCTGTGTACCGTCAAACACGTGGGCGAAGGCTTTATTGAGCCATATAAACGGAATCATTCTTTTTGAAATACAATTATATTGGTAGTATTTGCTATAATGGGTTTCGACAGTGCCTATGGTGAATGTATCTCAGCTCATGTGTTTTTGAGTGGGTGCAGCATGTGCAGATTTGAAGACTACAATCATTCATGTGAACTCACAAGAAATTGAAGAGGCAAAATTTAAACTTGATCAGCAATGGGAGAAAATCGCCAGCGTTAAAGGAACACAAAAGCTTCACCAACTCGAAGCAATTTCCCGATACGTCATTCAATTCAAGATGTCCGCATTTGCGCATGATTCTGAAAAAGTGTGTCTACAACCAGATAACGATGATGAAGACAATGATGACATGGACAACGGGTCCGAGTACACAGCCCAGAGCTAGGGCTGACCATTCGGCTACCGAAGTAGCTTACTATAGATAGGCTGGTACCCTAGACCCGCCCCATTTTGGTCAAGAATGGCTGATGTTAGTACTGGCAACTTAAAAACTATGGGAACACCCCTATTATACGTAACACACTTGTATCACCGGCACAGTTCCTGATGAACAGAATGTTGCCTGGACCAACATCCTAGTCTAATGCGTAGCTGCAGGTTGTGTTCAACATGGCGGCGAATAAATACGCCTAGGCCTGAGAGAAGACCAGCTGACCCATTGTTTACATGGTCACAGCGCGTTTCAGCCACAGACGCAATGCATACGTGACAGCTCGGGCAGTGGCGTCACGTCGGCTAATCTTACAGCAGACTCCTCTGAAGTGGATTTTTATGAAGCAATGCTCACCCCACAGATAATGGCTAAAATTACCGAGGAATCAAATAGATTTTTGTTCAGACTGTTGCTAAGGCGGCGCCCTCCCCTCGCCCACGACTTCAGAAATGGGTGGACACAACTTTTCGTGAGTTGTACGTTTTTATGGCTGTTTCTATGTTGATGGTCAGAAATATACATCTAACCATAGCAGAGACACTTTGTTATACAGACTCCAATCTTTAGCAAAATAATACCTCAAGACAGATACATTCTTATTCTCAGCATGTTACACTTCAGTAAAAATGAGGAAGAAGTTGTGGGCCAAGATGATAAACTAAACAAGTTACGACCAATAATTGATCATTTTAGAGCTGGTTTCAAAGCTAATTTGATACCTTTTGGCCACCTTTGCATTGACGAAAGTCTGGTTCTCTTCAAGGGGTGTCTGTCTTTAAAACAGTATATCAAAATGAAACGTCATCGTTTCGGAATAAAAATGTTTGTCGTATGTGACGTTGAGACAGGTTATGTTCTAGACTGTATTGTGGTCAACACACAAATTTATTGATGATACGGACAACTTGCGGGTGTCGGGGGCTGTTGTCTCTACACTGATGGAGCCTTATTTTGACAAGAGCACTATATGTCACCAATTGGTATACAAGCCCACAATTGTTTACACTGTTGTACAGTAAGTTTACAAATGGGTGTGGTACTGTACGAAAAAATAGAAAGGGGATGCCTGCCTTCAAAAAATTGGCAAAGGGGGAATCTGTATGATACAAGTACTCTAATGGTAATAAAAAGGTGCAACAGGTGAGACGTGCACATGGTGTCCACAATCCATTGACAGTATGAAAGAAACAGAGAAACGGGACCCAAGGACACCGTTGCCGGTGTGTCATTGATTATAACGAGAACATGGGGTCAGTAGACGGTTGCCATGTAGACGGTTAACATGTTGCTACAGAGAAACGGGACCCAAGGACACCGTTGCCTGTGTCATTGATTATAACGAGAACATGGGGTCAGTAGACAGATCTGACATGTTGCTTAGTAGAGAGTGTTAGGAGAAACTTCCCCATTACTTGTCACTTTCTTTACTTTAGGCGGCATTTTCAGAACTAGCTAGAAAACACTAGCCCTACCCAGCAAAGTATTCTCTATCCTGAAAACTGCACTATCTTCACTAGCTTATCACAACATACACACACGCAGCCCTCGATGAGACCGTCCTCGACGGAGTTCGTCACAATAATGGAAGATTGTCTCGTGTTATGGAGAAAAAAAAACTGGATGGTAGCCGTGACTCAAGAGGTAAACATGTCAATCACCGTAGTAATGTTGATTTACTTGATGCAGTTAGAGAGCATATTGGCAAGTTTCCGAAACAGACTAGTCACTATTTTCGCCGGTCAAATCCGAACAAACAATATCTGGCATCGGAGCTTAACATTAAGAGAATGTACAGTTTGTATGTTAAGAGCCAACTTGAAACTGGCCAGAAAGTAGTTAAAGAGTGGCAGTACAGAAATGTATTTAATACTGACTTTAACCTATCTTTTAAAAAACCAAATACAGACACTTGTGAGCTCTGCAACAAACTCCAAGTTAATATAGATTGCGCTGAAAACGAAGAAGCTAAGTTAAAAAACAAGCTTGAAAAAGAACTGCATCTCAGAAAAGCTGAGACAGCATATGATTCCTTAAAAGCCGACACAAATGCTAGCAAAACAGATCCTAGTACGCTTGTCATTTGTTTTGACTTGCAACAGGCACTACCTTCGCCAATGATTCCGACGGGGGTTGTGTTCTATGAACGCCAATTATGGACTTACAACCTAGGCGTGCATGTGATGAATGACGACAGTGCATATATGTATTTATGGTCCGAAAATATAGCTGCCCGTGGAGCTGATGAAATTATTTCTTGCATATCCAAGTTTATTCAACTATTTCCAGAGAAACGTAATCTCATTGTGTACACCGACTCATGTGCAGGCCAAAATAAAAATATTTCATTGATATTATTTTGGATGCACCTTATTCAAAGTGGTAGGTTTGACTCTGTGTTACATAAGTACTTTGTGGTAGGGCATACATACATGCCGTGTGATCGCGACTTTGGCTTAATAGAACAAGAGAAACGTAAGAGGCAGTATGTATTTGTGCCTGCTGAATGGGTTGATGTTATACAAAAAGCAAGAAAGAGAAACCCTTTCAAAACTATTGAAATGACACAAGAAGATTTTGTTACAATGGCACCATTTCTAAAAAAAATTACTAACAGGAAGCTTACTGTAGATGGTAAAAAAGTGGAGTTCAGGAAAGTACGTACTTTTAAAGTTGATCGCAAAGACCAACTAAAGTACGATTTAAAATACACCTTATCTGATCTTGAACAATGGCAGTGTGTAGACATTTTCAAACATCTTCCTGGTAAACGTGGGAAAAGTGGTGGGATTATGAAGGTAATCGGCTAGCACGTGTAGTGCCAACACGAAAGTATGAACGTCCCCTTCCCATCAAGGCAGCCAAATACAAAGATCTCATGGACTTGATGTCTTATATTCCAGACAATTTTAAACCTTTCTATGAAAAACTTGAGCCATCAAAATCCAGCAGTGGAAGCCACAACCAAAATGAGTCTGAAGACGAGGACAATGAATGCGATTTGGATGATCATCTCGACTACGAGTCGGCCTAAAAGTCGAGTGATGAGACTTGCTATGTTGGGATAACTTTAATGTAGGCTATATACCTTGCAATCAACAAGTTGGCAGTATCAGGTTGCAGCCTTAAAATTATTTAATCATTCAAATCTATAAAGTCAGCATTTTTGCCAGTTGCGATATAAACTATTATTTCACATCATATTTTAATAGTGTGCTTAAAATTCAGTATCATTCCAAATGTCTACTATATTAACGATGATGTCCCAGTAGGCCTATACTAACAACATTGAACATGAATAGACTCTGAGGTTTTGTTGGTTGTAGTAATATGTATGGCATTTACTGTCAATCTTGAATAATCGTTACGAACAAATGGACATAATGATTTTGTCCACATATTTTGAGTTCTAAAGTGGTAATAAAATAATAAAAATTGAATAATAATGGAATATATTACTTAAAAAGTTGGCCTAAATAGTTTTGAACATATTAAAGTACAAAAAGGGTAGCCAAGTATTTATATTGGATATACACATAGGAAAGACTTAAGGACTCATTATCTCAAAATTACTTTGTTGTGGGATAGCCCACTATTGTTCTAACCCCCTCAATTATTTTTCTCTCTGTAGACTTGGCATGAACATCTGACTGATAAAATCTCTAAGAACGTTGCTGAAGAATTGGCCATCGCAGTTGCAAAGAAACAATGTCAAGATGGCATTGCACATACCACAGTAATTGTGGATGGTGCTTGGTGTATGCAAACCTTCGGACATGACTATAATGCTAAATCAGGAGTGGTACGTGCTCGCTATACATATTTTGTTTATAATAATCAATCAACCATTTCAATGGAAATTAATTTCATGATTAATCTCTAAACCATTTTTAGTAGTTAAAATTTTAAATGTAGTATTTTATTATAGCAATGACCTCAATAAATTAGCTAATACATGCTCTTTTCCAGGCCTGTGTAATTGGTATAGAAACCAAGAAATAACTTTTTTTGGGCATTCGTACAAGTACTGTTACGTGTGTTCCAAAACAACTAAAGGCAAAGCTCCTCGTAACCACAGATGTTTCTTGAATTATCAAGGTACATCAACTGCCATGGAACAAGATGTAATTATCGAGGCATTTAATTGTACATAGTGAATCGCAACACAACCTTTGCTATAAATATGTCGTGGGTAAGTCTAGTGAATTATTTTATTGTTGCAATACATACAAACTCGGTCAAAACCGGCGTAAACATGTTGTACGGACATAAATGTCAAGTATTTCCATTGTGTTTACCAAGTATTAAAATGTACTTAGAAATAATTAAATATGTCATTGTCCATATTATTTTTTCCAAAACAAACTGTGGATGCTATGTACGGTCGTGGCCGATTTGTACTCATCCCAGCATTCGCTCTTCGTATGGTGGAAACCACGAAAACCACCATCAGGAATCAGGATGGAGAACTTCTTGAAGTCGTCATCCTTCTTAGTTCAAAAATTTTCGCACTATCCTACACGTGTTTTGCAACTCGATACGTCAAATACGTCAAATTCGGCATTGAAAACCAAGCCGTTGCCATTACAGAATATACATGGAGAACAGGTAACCATGTTGAGAGCTCAGGGATGTGTGTGGATATGGAGTTCCCATATCTGGCGACGTCTCCAGACGGTTTGGTTGGAGAGACTGGCCTCGTCTAGGTCAAATGTATACCGTCTATCGGGTATCTAAAATTTGTTGATGCAATCAACAGTAAAAAGCATAACATCTGCTTGGAAGTAAAAGATGATAGCCTTGTGCTTCAACTCACCCACAAGTATTTTTACCAAATTCAGGGGCAACTCAACATAACTGGGCGCCATTTCTGTGACCTCATCGTCTTTGCCAAAAATGACTACCACTGCGAGAGAATTTTAGTAAACGAGTTACTTTGGAAAAGTAAAATGCTGCCTAGTCTGAAGCGGTATTATGTAGAATGTGTTCTTCCCGAAATTGCGGACCCACGAGTAACAAGAGGGTTGACAATTCGAGATCCGCTTTTTATCGTTGACGCCCAAACGAAGCTAGGCGAGATAAAGGAAAACCGAAGAGGCAGAAAGAAGACATCGTAAACAATAATCAATTAAGGGAGGATCCCACTGAAAATTTTTACTTCCAAGTTTATCAAGTTTATCGTCATATGCAAAAATGGGATCACAGTCCAGAAAAATATTGGTTTTTGTGGATAACTATGCTGGACATCCTCAAGATACGGCATTCTTTAAAAAAAGTAGGGATGGGATTTGACCGGTCAAATTCAATTTTGGTCATTTGACGGTCAATTGACGGTCATTTGACCGTCAAATACAAAAAATTCAAAAAAGTAAAATCCATCTACCTGTGCCTGGAATTAAAATATATGTAGGCCTGCATTTACTAGTGTTGCCGGATTAATCGATTACATTTCGATTAGAATATTTTATTTAACAATACATGTCAGCATGTTTTCGATTCAGCGTATTCATTCAGATCAGCTGGCCACCAGTAAACACGATATGATTTTGCGTATTTAGGCCTTCTGTTTCAGTTTGTATTTAGTATTTATTGATTATTAAACGTAAATTTTTATTGAGTAATATTTAATCGATTATTATTGCTTATATATATATCACAGGACCCAATTGAGGGGACTGTGACATAACACGCAGACAAACAACGTGTTGCTAGGCAACTCCATTCTTGTATCTTTCTATGATTGGTGCACATTCAATATTTGTCCGAAACAAAACACGGCAACATGGCTATTTTTGGAATTACAGCCCTCTTATACACTTGTTGTTGTTGTTATTATTATTTCAGTTTCAATATCACATACAATACAATACAATACAACATTCAGCAGTTAAGCTGCATGTATTAGCATGTTTTGTGTTTTGGTCAATTGACCAAAAGTATTTGACCGGTCAATTGACTGGTCAATTGACATCGTGCAACCCTAAAAAAAAAGTGAAAGTAGCGTTCTTCCCACCAAACTGCACAAGTGTACTGCAACCCATGGATATGGGCGTGACTTTCTGTTTGAAGCGACTGTACCGCAAACGGTTAGTGCAGCAAGCAGCGTTGTTGCTCGACACGGGCAATATCAACAGCTGGCACGAAATAAAGATCAACGTTCTCCAAGCGATCCACTGTTGTGTCAGCTTAGTGTCTTGTAAAACCTTCAACTATTGAAAATTGTTTAAAAAAATGTGGGTTCAACCGTGAAGAAGCTGCTGATGCCATTGTGTACGAGGAATACATTGACAAAGACTTCACGCGAGACTGGGCGCAGCTACACGTTGACTACATGTCATTCGACCAGTACGCGTCAGTTGACAGCGAGCTTCTTACGTGCGGCAATGATAGCATCGAAAGTTTGTGCGACGACCTTGAGGCAAGGTGCGAAGAGCGATGCGGATGAACATGAAGAGCCAGAGCGGTCGGAGCGTTGGAGAAAGTGAAGGCCTTCGTGTACGCGCAAGAGATCGGCGAGCGCGAGATGTCCATGCTCGTTAACATGGAGAGTTCCGTTTGCAATCAAGAGCAAACAGGGAAGGAGGCAAACGAGGAGCTTACAGATTTTTTTTTAAAGTAGTCTGCGACCAAACCTGTCAAGTGTCATTTGTGTTTCGTGTAATTTTATTTTGTGTTTTTTATTTATTTATTGGGTTATTGAAATGAGAAAACACATGCCGCTGTTTTTTGGGGTGGGTGCATCTGAGCCGGACACGGACATTCATTCATTCATTGAAAATGGAGCCAACAATTTTATTAGTGATTTATACAGTGTTTGTGTTTGATTTCGTGTCGCCTAAGGTAGGCCTGGTTTCCTCGGCCATCTTTAGTGTAATTTTATGGCAAATGTAGGCATGGTCTATTATTCGAAATGTTTTAAAATTATTTGAAAGTAGTATGCCTAAACACACACCCACTAGAGTTTAAAATTAATATTGTAGGCCTAGATAATATTAATCATAATGCAGTGTATGTTATGCCTATACATTAGTGTAATGTGTAAAATCATTAAATATCTCACTGTAGTTTGTCTTAAAAATAAAATTTCACTTTTAAGGCCTACAACCTATGCCTGATCACATAATTTGTGTTTTTTTTATTTGTTTCATTCTATCGTTTTTTGACATCTATCATTTTTTTTTGTCACCCCAAAAACGATGCATAGGGGTTTTACTGTAATGCTACAAAGAGTCTGTGGAACTGCAGGTTGATTTTGTAGAAAATTACACCTGTCAGTACCAAGACGAAATCCAGTCCGCCCACTGGAATAACCCCCCGGTGACCGTGTTCACTGGTGTGATATGGTATGGCAATAACCAAAGTGACAGCTTTGCTATTGTGGCTGATGATATCACCCATGATGACAAAATATTGCGTCAATAACTTTCTAAGGTTAATTTTGTGCAACCACCTTGAAAAGAACTCATAAATCAAAGATTTACACATATTTTCAGACGGTTGTGCGTCCCAGTTCAAGCAAAAGTACAATTTGGCTAATATATAACATTGTTGAAAGAAGAGTTCAACCTTTCAAGTTTGAAATGGACGTTCTTCGCAACCTCTCACGGCAAAGGTGCCGTAGATGGAATAGGCGCTGTTGTGAAGAGACACATGTGGAATCAGGTGCGAGAAAAAAAAATAACTGTACGAAATGCTGAATCTGCTGCTGTCTGTGATGGGCTAAAAACCAACGTCCTTTATGCACCAGTAGATGCAATAAATGCTATTAAAAGTAGGCCTACCCTCGACAATGCCTGGAAAGATTTACAAACTATAAAGGGGATGCAGAAAATGCACCACGTTATAGCTATGAACCCATACACAGTAACCGTGCAAAATATTTTCACAGCACGATAATGAGATTAGAGCATTGTTACTGTTGATGCTAGTGACGACGAAGGCGATATGTTACGAAGCGATGACAATGAACCAGTTTCGTTAGGCGTTGATGACGACATTGATTCTGCAGGCTCATCCCAATCGCTGCCTAAAGCTTCCCTTGATTCTTGGGTAGCCGACGTTGTATGTATGACGACTGTGGGTACCAGGGACAGTCGAAGAGAAATAACCTAATGGGAGGATTTTAGTCAAGTACATGCGTGTTTTTGGCCCTAACCGCTTCATGTGGTCGATAAAAGATGACTTTGATACAATTGATTTCAAAGGTGTTGACGCAAATGTCAGCAACCCCAGAAATTGTCTTACGGGCGAGGTGGGATTTATTTTCTTCCCGCAACAGAATACAAAAGAATAACCGATCTATTTCTTAACCTAACTTAAAAAGAAGCTACGACCTTGCAGTACTGGTTGTGATTTTACAATGTTGCCAAAAACATTTACACAGCTTCCACAAACAGTTATTTCTACTAGGAAAACGCTCCGCGCTGCCAGATGAGCAATCGTGTTTTTAATAAATCAAACGCATATTTTGCATATCATATAATTCACTAATCACTAATTAATTTTGTGTAGGTTGGCATCTTGACGAATTTTGCTGGTTATGTTAACAGCACCTAGTTTAGTGATCACGGGTGTTGACCGAAAATTTTAGCCAAATCCGTCAAGCCGTTTGACCTGTGCGCGACGAACAAAATTTGGCGCACACACACACGAACAGACGAACGACGAACAGACAAAGCGCCGATCGAGTTGTATGGAGAGATTTGCTATCGCTTATCTAATAACAAATCAATCGTTTGTAATTCTTATTCTTCTAAATACTAATTAATGTCTGATATTTATAATTAAGTGTGACTTACCTTGTGAGTTTGACTTGACTATGAATATGATAAGAATAAATATAATAATGTACAGATACTGCCTAAACTGTAACACTGTGTAAGCCTGATTCATTTTGCTTAGTATTTTAGTTAAGAACTGAGCAGGTCACAACACTGACACACTTTTTAATGTATACCGGTACAGTGGAACCTCCATTCAACGTTTCCCAATTGAACGTTTTTCCCGGAATAACGCCGTTTTTATTAATTCCCTGCCAAAATCCCTATGTTTTAATGTTAAATAATACTTGGTTTAACGTTTCCCGTTTTAACGACTTTCCCGCTATAACAACACCTTATTTTACTCCCTTCCCAACATAATTCCCGTTACAACGTTTTAACAGTAGGTATTTTTGCTGCACCACTGTCAACTTGCCACTCGTAACTCACTCACTCGTCAAACAAAAGATGCCGCGCTCGAAGCACGGCGCCCGACACCGCCCGACTAGACACCAGTAGGCCCTTCTCGTGTTGACTCGTATAACAGGCAGGCCCGCAAGCTCAGAGAGAGAGCCTGCGTGGGTGGTTTCGCTACATTAATCAGTCGTGTTTTCTAGGCCAAAAAGTAGGGGTGAAGAAGAAGTTCACGTGTGTTTTAGATCGCGATGGAGCAAACGAAAGTGAAGCGTCGCGTGCTCTCGTTAAAGGAAAAGATTAACATTTTAAATAGAGTTAAAGAAAATCCGACAGTAACGCGAGTGAAGATAGCACAGGAGCTGTCGATTCCGGTCTCAACATAAAAACACCATCGTAAAAAATCGACGCGAGATAGAAGGAGCATCGAAAGCAGGAACGTCGATATCCAAGCGAGCACGATTGAGGCCTGGACAGTATGAAGATTTGGAAGTATGTCTTATTGAATGGTTCAATGACGAGAGCTAGCAATATGCCTGTGAGTGGCCCCATTCTCGTTGAAAAAGCGAAGGAACTGGCTCTGAAATTAAATGTCCCCGAGGACTTTACAGCCTCAAATGGCTGGCTGCACAACTTCAAGCAACGTCATGGAATCACGTGTAAAGTTGTTTGCGGCGAGAGTCGATCAGTGGACCCAGAAACTGTAGATCATTGGAAAACCGAAATTCTGCCAAATTTCATTAAAAACTACGCATTAAAAGACATCTACAACGCCGATGAAACTGGCCTATTTTTTAATTTACTTCCATCTCGCACTTTAGCCCGCAAAGGCGACACATGTCATGGTGGAAAAAAGAGTAAAGAGAGACTGACAGTGTTGCTTTGTGTGAATGCCGACAGGTCGGATAAATTACCGCCTCTCGTAATTGGCAAGTCGCGAAAACCGCGTCGTTTCAGTGGTGTGAAAACGTTTCCAACAAAGTACCTGGCAAATCGCAAGGCGTGGGTTACCGGGAAAATGTTTGACGAGTGGGTATGTAGTATTGACGCGTCAATGGGCCGACAAAGAAGGAAGATTTGTTTATTCATTGACAATTGCCCAGCGCACCCTCAGGACCCCTATTCTATAACTCTCCCGAAACAGATTAGTGCCGAATCCGATTAGCAACCGAATCCGATTCCGTTTCGGTCGTTTGCTAAATGGACAACGAACAGCGATTTTATAACTAGTACCGAAATTGATCTACTTCCGTTTCGGCTGACATCCGAATCGACTGAGCCACCGAGGCGGTAGACCAATCAAAAGACATACACTCGAACAAAATACATAAACAAACAAAAAATAGAGCTGTCACTTTAAAATACGTATTAAAAACTGGCTCCGATTAAGAATGTTAAGATGAGCGAGGAGCAAAAGCAGTATTTACTGCAGTATATGAACAATCACAGATTATATATATGAGTAACAACAACCCCATTGCCTGTGATTCTAGAATATACCTAGGCCTAGATCTAAGAGGTAAACATGATGCATGTGTTTAGAGTAGGCTTATGCCTAGGCCTAGCAAAAGCTGTGTAGGGGCTTGGCCTACCTAGCCTAGCCCTAGATTAGCCTACATGCCTAGGCCTATTGGAAACGCGTGTGCTTTTAGAGTAGTTCTATACTGACAGTTGTGACACTTGCTTAACATAACCTCACTCTCGTCATAACAACATTGTCAACTTACGGGTAGGATGAAATCGTTGGTTGACATTTCAAAATCTTATTCTTATGCTTGCAAATGGTATTTGACCTCGCACCGTGAAGTTTTCCATGTTATTGGCACTTAAAATAACTTTTTAAACATGGTTAAATTATGTACGTATATGATTTCGGCATATAAAAGGCTACTGAATTGGATTCGGTACCTCCGAATCCGTTTCCGACGGTATTGGACACTAAAAAAGTTACATTATCGCTATCGACCGAAATTGTTGCAATTTCCGACCGAATCCGTTTCGGGAGAGTTATAGAATACGGGTCCAGGACATGAAAGACTTAATTTGCGTAATGTAACTGTGTACTTCTTCCCGCCTAACTGTACGAGCAATCTACAGCCGTTAGATCTTGGTGTTATCAAGTCCCTCAAGGCTCATTATCACCGGTCGCTGTTACATCGATCAATCGTGTGTATGGAGAAAGGAGAACCCGATCAGATGCGAGTTGATGTTCTTAAGGTAAGTGTTCTAGAATGGTTTATACTTTATTTTATATGATGTGCAAATACAATACAAATTACTGAAGTAAGTTATTTTAGTTTGATTCTTGTTGTTTTGTTTTTTAGGCAATGCACTTGAACGCCGGTGCATGGAAAAAAGTTACAGCGATCACAATCGCCAAGTGTTTTAAGAACGCTGGATTTGTCAAGACTGAAGAGGCTGATGATGATATCGAAGACGACATTGCCATCGAAGATGTAGATGACTTTGAGATTGACCCGGCCACTTGGGAACGATTGGGTGGTGAGGGAACTGTGGCAGATTACTTCGCCGCCGATGAGAATCTGGCTACTACGGCAGTCATGTCTCTTGACCACATTGTTGCCAATGTAACTACCGCTGGAGAGCCTACTAAACCCGATTCCAGTGACGACGAAGAGGAAGAAGGCACAGGTGTCCAGGCAATTGCACCACCATCATTTGGCGAGACCATAGAAGCTTTGGAGACTGTTCATTGTTCAACGATATATTTGCAGCCACAAGAACAATGAAACACTGCTGGAGCAAACATCGCTAGTGTACGATGCTCCGTTTAAGCTGCAATCGAGTGCAACCATCCAAAAAAAGATTATCGATTTCTTCCATAAATAAATCGTGTCAACAACGTAACAGCTATTCACGTGTTTCATTCATTCCCACCTTCTCACACCTCCACTCCCTCCCAGAAAAGTGGCAACAGTGTAGCAAAACCCTTCTTTCTTCTCTCATGCTGAGTCATGCGGCAAGCACGTGCTTGCAGTGTGACTGACTGATCGAGGCGGGTGAGGGGGGGGGGGTGCGCCGTACAGGATGAGCAATGAACATTCTAGGCGGCCAAGCAGACGGCACTGGTCGACAGGCTTGCGCGACGAAAATGCGCAGTGTACATAGTGCAGGCAGCCTGCCATTTGAAAATACGTACACACGTAGTAGATCACGCTTACAAGGAGACCTACTGTTTTGATACCAATTGTTATTTCAGATTATAGCATCATGTTTGCTCAGGGTAATTGGTAACTTAGGTTTAAATACACAGGCTTTACAAAGACTGTGTAGAGTGATTTTTGGCTCAAAATCTTCCAGAAAGACCCCAGATAGGATCTACTCTTTGTCAATGTAATAAGTGGTGATTTTTTGCTATTTTTGGATATTTTTTCGATTTAACGTTTTTCCCGTTATAGCGTTTTTTTTTTAACATCCTCTGGAAAACGCTGTATCAAGGTTCCACTGTATTTTTAAGTTTTGAGCAACATATATTGTTTGAAATCAAAATAAGTATTATGTATTTCTGGATTATACAATTGGCATGTAATAATAATAAAAAGTTTAGGAGAAAAATCCAGTGAAACATTTTGTGTAATTTGTAAGGTTGTGCGAACGTTCGAAATTCGAACTTAACCCTTATCGGTCGGGTGTCGGCTCTCAGCCGACATTGGCAATTTCCCGTTCTAGTCGCATATCAGCTCACGGCCGACATCGTCGAAATTCAAACTTTGCGCCGAAATAACTCGCAATAGGACCGCTGCTGCTATCTGTTGGTGACTTGTAGAACTACTTGTATATTTCCCGACTGAGCCACCGATCGCTGCCTTCTAAACACGTAGATGGGTAATTCTCTAGAAATAGGCTAATTTGCGTCTCTTGCACTTTCTTGCCGATTCGAATTTCGTATTACATAAAGCAATGTAATAAATTGGTACATAATGATACTGTGCATGTTATAGTGGATTCTGATTTTGAAAATAATGTAATGTGATACCTTATACGGGGTGATTAATAGCCTAAATGTCATCCTCCTGGCTTGTCCCTATTGAAAATACATGCAATGTGTGTGCAATTGCAACCATTGCATTACAAATTTCATAGTTTTAGCTCTACTAGGTTCTAGAATATCTAGATCTTAATAAGGTAAAAAAGTTTTTTTTTTGTGGGGGTCGATAACTTGTCGCATATTTACATTGGAACACCGGTCCCTAAGAAATTTAGTCATTGTCCTGTCCTAGATATAATTCAAACTTCCCACCAAAATATTTTAGGTGACACTCTTTCAAAGTTATGAATTTGGATGGCTGTGAATTCTCTAAGCATCTAGCAAGTGTATTTTTTCCAATTCACTAAGCATGTAGTTTAATCCTGTGTGTCAGTGTTCAAAGTGCTGGAGTTCCTTTATAGCTTGTCACTCTCCTGGAAGCTGCAGGTAAGTTCTCATATACTACATATATTTGAAAGTTCTTTAATATCATTATAAAGAAGTTTGTCGGTGACCTATTGAAAACATAACCTCAAAATATTTGCTGGGTAAGGCATGGGCTAGGTTTTAGCTAATTTTGTCATTATCCTGTCCGTCAATATACTGTCATTGTACTGTCATTGACACGACAGGAGAATGACTTGGAGACTGGAGAATGACAGCCTATATTGCTTTGGTTTCTTTTAATAGATGATTCATGCATAATGTTAGCATAAACAGCTAAATAGGCTAAATAGAAATAAATCATAATAGTAAATCATTTAACTTTTATACAACCCAGGGCTTAAGCCTAAACAATATGTGGAACTGACATGTGAGCATGACCACATTTATTTTATTGTAGAGCATATTTTTTTATAGGCTATGAGAAGCAATTTTCAAGAATGCCTCCCAAAAGCAAACTGGACTGGGCAAAACAAAAAAGAGAAGCGGAGAGATTGCGTCAATCGAAGATCCAGCAAGTTCCAGAATCGTTAGAACGAGAGAAAATTAAGAGGCATGAGAAATACCTTAAACGTAAATTAAAGGGACAAGTTAAGCCTGTCGAGGAAATGACTGTACGAGAAAAAAGGCTGATAAGGAAACGGTGGCGGGCTAATACTAGGACACATAGAAAACAAAAAGCAGAAAAAGCGAAGCTAGCTCAAATACTAGTTGATAATTCACCCCCATCAAGCACATGCTTCCACGTCGGATGAATCCGAACTGCCTGCAAGAGTTTTGCGCTCAGGATCTGCTGATACACAGGGTATTGCAACACCAGACCTTACACCTACAGATGGAAGAAAAGTTTGTGGCAGAAAACGTATCAAAAAAGATAGATCGCGAGTGTATCATGAGGATCGAGTACTTTCCAACAAGTTGAAGAATGCAAAAATATTATCAGAAAAGTACAAAAAAAAGATACTATCGGCTTCTGAAGAAAAAAACTCCTAACGCAGGGACAGGAGGGCCGCCTACAGATGTACAAACCACTCCTCGTACGTCGGTAAGAATATTTCTACGAGGGCGTAGAGTTCACAGCGATATTCAGAAGAAATTATTTTGTGGTGAGGTATTAAGAGCCCAACTGTCAAATAACTTTGCTATGCTTGCAAGCCACAAGAATAAGGAATTATTTACAAAGATGGTTCCAGGAAAAATTGTAAAAAAATGTAGAGTTTTACAACAATATAAAACATTTCTGAAACATCGCTCTGTTGCGAAAATTGAGAAGAATGTTTTTCGAAAGAAATCGATTGTATTTGATAAAACTAAAGAATGTGTAGTAAAATTCCTGATAAGGGATGAAAATAGTTGTGTATGCCCAGGGAAAGGGACACACACGGTAACCAAAAACATGACGAAAGTTCAGAAACGCCTCTTAAACTATTCATTGAAGGAGTTGCATAAAAAGTTTATTGAGGATCCTGCCACTAATTGGAAATTGGGTTATTTTAGTTATTCTGGACGAGGCGCAATCTACACGTTATCAACAAAAGAATTCCGTCGCGTTACGCAGTTGTTTCCTAGTTTGTAAACTGTAGTGTAGTAGTGTTAAACTTCTGTGGTCAGCCATAAGCTTATTATTGACTTAGCCCTATTAGGTGTGTAATCTTACTTACTACTGTGTATTGTGTATGTATTTGAAATATCGATCTTTGATTGGTTATGGGCCGCTCACTTGTCGATGCTGTTCAGAGCCTACAGGGTGGTTTAGTGCTTTAAATTCAAGTCCCCCACTGCAAATCAGTTTTGTTACTGAGTGGGTAGACTCTAAATGTGAATTTATTTTATTTAGGTGTATTCTTGAAACCAAAGAATCATTACTAAGAATTTAGACATAGGCTACATTGACAAGTACCTACAATACATTGATGGAAACAATGGTTTGCATAATTGATCTCATTCACCAGTCTTCTTCTAGACATGTTATGTAACCTTACTTAATCTTATTCTCTATTGATGTACCTAAGTTGAAATTAAAAAATGCTATAGGCCTAATAATTATTGTATAGCTAAAAAAAATTGACAGTACATTGATAAAAACAGTGCTCTGCTTACTTGAATGTCATTCTCCTGTCCTATAAAATAATGTTTATTTATTTATGACCACCCCCTTCAAGAAAGTGCATTTTTAATGTAAATTGCATCTTCAGTAAGTAAAGTATGACCTAGAAAAAAATTAAATTTTTTCTTTTTCCAAGAAAATATACTCAGATACTTTGCTTTTGAAAATAGCCTATTTCTAGAGAATTACCCAGATATGATTGATGTATCGATTATTTCTGGCGGTGATGGTGATGTTTACATTTTCACAAAATCAGCTGTAGGAAAGATGGCGTCAACCACACGTAAACGATCGAACGAAAGTGACATTATTGATTATTTGGACGATTCCGATGACTGTGGATCATTGAGTGGTAGTGATTTTGGTGATGAAATAAGTAGTGATGATAATGAAAGCGTACAAAGTGACGGAAGTGATAGTGACAGAGAATTATCGGCGTCGGAAGATGGAGAAAGTGATGATGCTGGGCGTAATGACGATGGATGGAGGAAGTGGAGACCAAATGATGCTGATTTCCGTAAATTCGCATTTACAGTGCGAAATCCAGGGTATCAGGTTCCAAACCCACGGCCAGTCACTGAACTGGATTTTTTCCAACTCTTTTTCACCGATTTCCTGCTGACTGAAATCACTAATAAAACTAACAGGTATGCGGCGGAGAAGATAAAAAAAAAGCCCCCCTACGCCGACGATCGATCTGGGTAAGTTGGTGCGATGTAATTTTACCCGAGATGAAAGCCTTTCTAGGCGTAATTATGAACATGGCCCTACATGACAAGCCAAACATGAAATCATACTTCACAGAAGAGTGGTCTGGTAAACAGCCATTCTTCAAAGATGTGTTTTCAAGGGATAGGTTCCTGCAAATTTTTTGGGCATTAGATGTCAACCCTCCTCCAGTACAGGCTAGGCCTAATCGAGGGGTAGTACCCAGGGGACAAAAAGTAAAAAATGTTGTAGAATACATTGATTCGAAGTGTAGAGAACACTTTGTACCGGGGCAGAACATCGCTATCGATGAGAGTACGGTCGGATTCAAGGGCCGGGTACAGTTCAAGATGTACAATCCCCAAAAACCCACTAAATGGGGTCTTCGGGTATATGTGCTCGCAGATTCTGAAACAGGGTACATAAGTGTGCTTCTCCTCTATTATAGTAGTAGTAGTAGTAGTAGTAGTAGTAGTAGTATTCTTTATTAGCAACGGGGCTACTGCCCCACAAGTGCAATATAATACAATACAATAAATTGAAAAACATCAGTCAGTAAGTCGAAGACTTACTTAAGTCAAAGACTCAAAGACGTCTACTACGACAGACCAACTTATCCGCCCTGACCTACCAGTCACTGCACGGATTGTTTTGCATCTTTGCAATACTTTGCTGCAAACAACGAATGGGGCAGGTTTTCATCTGTATACGGACCGGTACTATACTGGGTACGAGCTGGCTAAACAGCTGCTTGATATAAACATACATATCACAGGTACCATCATTGCAAGCCGTAAGGGATTGCCCAAGGACATAAAAAAGAAAAAAAAACTCAAACTAAAAAAACACGAAGTTGCCGGTTTCCGCAAGGACGACACTGTCACCGCTCTTGCGTGGAAAGATAAACGAAACGTATTCATGCTTAGCACCTACCACAACAGCAATACAGAACAGGTAACACGGAAGATTTCCAGAGGGCTACCTGAAGTTTTCCAAAAGCCTACTGTGATTGCGGACTATACTCGTCACATGGGTGCTGTCGATCGTGAGGACCACTACTGCGGGAGCTACGGGTTTACGCGCAAGTCGCTAAAATGGTGGAGGAAGATGTTCTTCTGGCTTCTCGAGGTTGGCATTGTCAACAGTTTTCTGTTGTACAATATCAACCAACAACAAATGGGCAAGAAGCCAGTTGGTCATTTGGCGTTTCGAAAAGCACTTCTTGTTCAGTTGGTTGGAGACATTCGGAACACAAACCGAAGAGGGCGTCCCTTATCTTCAGGAGACCATGAAGAGAGGCTCAACAAGAAACCCCACTTCATTGCAGTGACGGAAAAAAAAGTTCAAAAGACTGTGCTGTGTGCAGCAATAGAAAAGTGAAAGGTGGCAGAAGGGAAACTAACTTCTTTTGTGAAACATGTACCAGAAAACCTGGCTTACATCCTGGTACATGTTTCAAAAAATACCATACTGAGAAGAACCTACAGATAGGTCTACAATCCAAGATGGCGGAAGTACTGTGCGAGTGAGTCTAGTGCGCTCCGTATTATTTGGCGATTTTATTAATTGAGTTCGGGTTAGTTATATGGATTGATGTATAATTGAAGTGTATTAGTATACGCATGCGTGTGAGCAATACGTATTTATAAAATTATTTGAAGACAGTGTGTATTACGGCAATATTTGTTATCAAGACCTTGCGCCGCAGTGCAGTGCAGGCCAGTCACGTCAATAGGCCTAATACGTCATCCATACATCCGTCAGGCTACAGCTCGGGAAACATGGCGCCTCCTAAGGTAAGGAGTAATAAGCAGAAGGTGGATGTTACACCTAAAGACTCTCCAACTATAGAGAAAGACTTTAACTTTGACTTCGACACAATCTCGCAAAGCTTGGCTAAGCTTGGGGATGTTGGAGAGGGTGTACCAACAAACCTTAGTGCCGGTTACGAGGCCTTGGGTGGGGCCGTTCGGGTAATGGCAGATTGTCTACAAGACATTCTTCGAGCAATTACCCAGCAAACAGCGACCCATGCTGACATTCTTAAAGAGAACAAACTACAAACCAGTAAATTAGACACGTTATATGCCGAGCTAACTAAGTGTAAGGAAGAAAATCGAGAACTCAAAACTCAAAATGAAGACCTTAGTAAGAAAGTAAATGATTTGGAACAGTATTCGTTAAATTATAACCTAGTGTTTGAAGGGGTTCCGGAACTAAAAGATGAAAATACATACAGTATTGTTGGTAAAATTACGGAAACACTAGGTATCAAATTCAGTCCCGATTACATTGAATACTGCCATCGACTGAAAAAACGAGAAACACAATCCCCCAAGCCACCCGCCATTGTGGCGAAGTTCTACAGTCGTCAAACGAAGGACGATATTCTTCGCGGGATGAAGAACAAGAAAAATTTGCTTGCAAAGGAACTTGGCTTCAACTCAAATAATAGCGTTTACATCAATGAACATTTGACTTTTGCTAATAAGAATTTGTTTTGGTTGGCAAGGAATGCTAAGCGCCAAATTGGATATCGGTTTGTGTGGTCTAAGGGAGGGCGGGTCTTCTTACGTAAGGATGAGAACTCGCCAGTGATACGAGTCACGAAGCCCAGTGATATTCCCTCATAGACGTTAGTGGATACACAAATATTGACTTGTTGAGTGTGGTTATTTTGTATATAAATATTGTGTTCGTAATCCCTGTGTTATTGTTTCACTGTCTGCGAAACGTTATCAATTTAACATGGATTTGTCGGACACGTCACTGTCAAATGATATATTTAATACTCTTGAGTTAGATGACGTGCATGACCTACAGTGTGTGTATGGTAATAAAAATGGGTTCAAGACAATACATGTCAATATTAGGGGTATAAGGAAGAACTTTGACCAGCTTGTGGTTATACTAAATCAACTTCAATTTAAATTTGATGTAATTGTACTGACTGAAACACATTTGACACATGACGAACACTTTGATTTACCTGGCTATTCTCTTTTTTTATTTAATAACAAGAATTCAATGGCAGATGGTATTGCAATCATGATTAATTATAATACAATTAAAGACGCAAAGTGTACTAACGATACTTTGATCACATCTTCTAATTCTGCCTACATTGATTTCACATTGAATCTTGAAAGATACTTCATCTTAGCAACTTACAGATCACCATCTACTAAAGTAAACAAATTTATTGATGAACTTGAATCCGCACTAGAACATATACCGCCAGCTTCACATAAGATTATTATGGGCGATACTAATATTGATTTAATAAGTGATAAGAAAGTAATACAAGATGATTATGTTAACATGTTGCTGTTGCATGGCTATATACCTTGTATAAATTTAGCGACCCGTGTTTCAGGAAATTCAAGATCATGTATAGACCATATTTTTATAAACTCTGATAATTTTGAGGAAATTGTCCCGGGGATTCTTAAAACAGCCTTAACAGACCACTATCCCATCGTTTTATGTGTGTCTTCAAGCAATAGAAACAAAAATGTTGCAATCCAACTTTTCTTATACTAAAAGTGCTCTTAACGCGGCTAAATTCTCACAAGTGATGGAATCTGAGATGTGGGAGAGTGTTCTAAATGAAACCAATTGTAACTCAGCCATGGAGTCTTTTCTTAAAACACTTAAAAAACACGTAGAGAATTGCACAGAGACATTTAGTTGTAGAAATAATGCCAAATATAAAAAGTTAAAACCATGGATAACCAAAGGGCTCATTGTCTCAATAAGAAGGCGAGATCAGTTACACTCGCAAATAAAAAGACTGGAAGGGAAGTTGAATAAACAACCAGAATCTGCTGTTATACCGGAACTATGTTCATTAAAACAGAAATATAGAATGTATAGAAATTTTCTAAGTAATCTTATCGATAAAACAAAAAACGAATATTATGCAAAACTTATAAGTGATTCAAGTGGAAATACTAAAAAAATATGGGATACTATGAACGATATAGTAGGTTTCAGAAATAAACGCGCAGAGGCTATACATAGCGTCACTGTAAATGGCAACACATGTAACACCTCGACTCACCCTAAATTAGTGGCCAATCATTTTGCAAATTATTTCTCAAAAGTAGGTAGAACACTTGCCAACAAAATTACCGGTAACCAAGCTAACAATCGAAGTAATAGGGTAGACAGCCAACCAGTGTCAAAATCTATTTTTTTTACTCCCATCACTTACAAGGAGGTTTTGGAATATGTTATGGAACTTAAGGATAACTCTGCAAACGGAATTGACGGCATAGATGCAAAGGTAATTAAAATGTCAAAATTTTCAATTGCGCACCCTCTAACTTATATTTTCAATTTATGCATTACGTTAGGCTGTTTTCCAAATTGTTTTAAGACATCAATAGTTACTCCGGTTCACAAAGGTAAAGAAAAATGTCTCTTGGAAAACTATAGGCCAATCTCTGTCTTACCCCACTTATCAAAAATCTTAGAAAAGTGTATTAAAACTAGATTGCTTAACTTTATAGAAAACAATAAATTGTTATCTGATAAGCAGTTTGGATTCAGGCCAAGACGGGGTACAGACGATGCCATACACGAACTAACAAGCCAAATATACACTTCTATAGATTCAAATAAAAAAGTTTTAGGAGTATTCTTAGATTTAGCGAAAGCTTTTGATACGGTACATCATCCTACTCTGTTAAATAAATTGGTAAATATAGGTGTGCGTGGTGTGGCGTTGGATTTTTTCAAGAGTTATTTAAGTTACCGAAATCTCGTTGTTAAGATAGGCAGTGCCATTAGTGACAGTAAAGAAATTGATTATGGAGTGCCACAAGGCACCGTGTTAGGACCAGTGTTATTTATTATATATATAAACGATATATTTAAATTAAATATAAGGGCAAGTATAATAGCATACGCGGATGACACTGCTGTAGTGTTTATTGATACTAGTTGGTCTAGAGTCTACAAGCTAGCTAATATGGCTATGAAGATAATATATCAATGGTTAAACAACAATTTGCTTACAATTAATGTTTCTAAAACAGTTTATGTCCCTTTCACTGTTAATAAAAAAACAGAACCTTACGATAATTTCTTATTAATGCTACACACTTCTAAGTGTTCTGTGGACGTACAATGCTGTAATTGTGACATCATTTCTCGTGCAACCCACGCCCAATATTTGGGGATCACTGTTGATCAAAATTTAAAATGGCAATTACAAGTCAAAAACACTGTTAAAAAATTGCGTAACATTATTTATATCTTTTATAGACTACGAAATATTGTTAGTACGCAATTGCTAGTTATTATTTATTATGCAATTGCTCAATCAGTGATGCAATATGGCATCCTGGGGTGGGGTGGGGCTAGTAGAAGTGTGTTGGAACCGTTGAGGGTGATGCAACGGAACATTTTAAAAATAATTTTGAAAAAACCAAAATTGTATTCTACGTCACTAGTATTCTCCACATTGAATGTCCTTGACCTAACCCAAATGTACATATATATTATGCTGGTGTATACCTTCAAACATCCAGATAAATTTAAAGCACGTGAAATCCCGAGATCAAATATGAGGCATTTAGATACATACTCTTTATTTGTACCTAAAAGATATAAAACCAGAGGGCAGCAACATGTTGACTATATAGCTCCTAAAATATATAACAAACTTCCATTAAACATAAAATTATTGAGATCTCTTTCAAGATTCAAGTTTGAAATAAAAAATTGGCTTAGAATATGCGGTGTCCGGTGGTTAAGAGAAATATTATACATAACCTAACCCAAGCTGTGTCATCGTTCTTCAAAAAATTGGTAATTTAATAACAAAATGTTTAAACAACTCACATCACATTCATTTAATTAATTCCTATTTTTCATGCTACTATCATCATTTTTATTATTATTATTATTATTATTATTATTATTATTATTATTATTATTATTATTATTATTATTATTATTATTATTATTATTAGATAAAATGTATAAACAACTCACATCACATTCAATTGATTAATTCCTTCTTTTCATGCTGCATTATTAATTTATTGTTATTATCACTATTATTATTGTTTGCAGTGCTTTTTTTCTAAAATAAAGTTAACCGGTACGATCGGTATAATGGTTTATGTGACTGGCGTGGTATAGCTGGGGCCCCAGCCGCCGGAGGCAAATTCGCCGTAGGCGAAAAAATTTTGGGGTACTGCATTAAGTTTGATGGCCAAAAACGCATTTTTGTATCGTAGATATCGACGAAATATGAAGCTTATGTTGCACAGCTCATGATTGGGATTAGATCTTCCACACGATCGAGCAGCGTCCGTAGAAAACATCAAATATCTTTTTTAAAAACGTGCCAATAGTGATAGTTTAGTTGAAATAAGACGGAAACTAAATTTATTTTTTTAGCCCCCCCCCCCCCCCCCCCATCATGTTGAATCCGCTCCTGTTTAACGTGACCCAAACACGAGACGTGCATTTACTCACTACAAACTTAATAGTTAATATTTGTTTTAAAATAATTTATAGCTCACCAAAATCGATGATATCGAATGCAAAGCAATTTCCAAACATGACTCATAGCCGTGTTCTCGTCAGCAACACGTCGGTCTCTTGCTCTGTTTCGGGTATAGGTGGCGAGGTGACGACCCAAGAAGTTATTTTTCGGTTCATTTTTATTTGTTACACTCTCACTAAACACACACACACTCGCTAATCACGACGACATCTCCACTCGTCACCAGAGAGGAAACTAACCCTGCCACACACAACTTACAATCCCTTGACCACCGAATACCGATCTCCTCCCCCCCCCCCCTCCCTCCCCCAACACAACCCAATCGTTGTCTGTAAATTGAAAAGGCGCTTTCCAGGAAAACAGAAAAGTAAGAATGGGTAAATTCTCTTCTGTGGTTCCCAGAAGCTACTCTTGACAGTTGACATTTTAGTCAAAACAACCCTAATTATCTTTCCTTAGAACTGATGACCCAAATAATAGAAAAGATTACTGTAGTGAGTGGCCGCCAAGAGTCTAAAAAGAAGTGATTTACTGCATGTCACACCCATGTCACCAGCAGGTGTCAACATCCTTATATTCCAAAATGAAACATATTTTGCAGTCACAGGCCTGATGTCACACTGCACAATTCAAAGTTATTCACGCGCTTCAAGACTAATCGGAGCGTACCGGCTATAGTGTGACTTCATTGCCTTTTACCGGTACGCCTCTTGTGTTAGCCGGTACGCGTACCGGCTCGTACCGGCCGAAAAAAAGCCCTGATTGTTTGTATTTAGAATTAGTATTACTACCATAGTTATTATATATACGTTCTGCTTTTCATGTATCACACTTACTTTTGTCATTTTTGGATTATTATTAACTTACATTATTTATTATTCAGCCCACACACGAGGTGTGACCCTATGTGGGCTTCTTTTCATTTATATAGTGTTACTGAATTTTGTATTATTTCTACCTGTATTATTTTTTTGAAAAGAATAAAATAAAAATTGAATTGAAATTGAATTGAAAACACTAAAGTCACTAGTCTCAAGTGCAAGTGCGATCAGACCTAAACACATTTTTTAAATGAGAATAAATCACTTAAAATGTTATTACCTTGTAAATATGTGTTTTTTGCCATAATTTCCCTAAATAAACCCGTCCCAGGATTGACTTTGCTGTTAAATAATCTGACCCGAAAGGGTTAAACTCGAACTTAAAAATAGTTCGGTTCAGGTTCGATTTGCTAAAGAAGTTCGAGTTCGAGAAATATTGAGGTTCGTCCGTAATTTCGAACTTCTCGCTCGCGCGCGTTGGCAGTTTTGTTGTTCACCGCTACGCATGCGCGTGTAGCGGACAATCGATATGTCGAATAGCAATGCTGCCAAAATAGCAAAACACAAAATAATCGATCAAAAAAAGTGATTTTTTGTTTATAGTTGGCATTATTGAAAACTGTCAAAACATTTACTACCAATCACAGCATTCTACTCTTTTAGGCCACTTTTCTTTCGTTCGTCGCGAGCTTCTATCATTTTTAGGATAGTCTTTACATTTTAACAATTTAATTTCGCAAAACAATGGATGTTTCGGACAAAGAGATCGACGATCCTGAGCCTACTAGGCCTACAGTCATTAGAGGTACTTCTGCTTACATATGGAAGCATTTCACAAAGGATGGACTAGGCCTAATAAGGCAAGTGCAATTATTGTAAAAAGATTCTAAGCATTCCAACTGGAACGACAAGTATGTTGGCAAGGCATTTACAGAATGCCCACCCGGTCCAGTTTGCCGCCTACCTTATTAAGTAGCAGCCTAATGCAAGCAAGTAGGCCTAGGCTTATTTTTTGTAGTAGCCCCTTCTTTGCTACTTTACTAGTCTTACTAGTCTTTACTCTTTATAAGCCTGCCATATTCATGTTTTCAGTTTTTTTGTCCTAGGCCATGTTAAATAATGTGATATTTCATATTTGTTAACCAACTGTAAATAAAAAGTACATTATTCATAAAGTGACAAGCTTGTTTAATTTGTTGTGTCCTTTTACAAAGTTCGGTTCGAGGTCGGTTCGAAATTTTAGTGAAGTTCGAAGTTCGATTTTTAAATTTAAGTAAGTTCGAGTTCGGTTCGAAATACAAAAATGTGGGTTTGCACAACCTTAGTAATTTGTGTTAGGTATCCAACTTTTGTCCCACCACTGACGATCCGGAATATTCATAAATAAACCTGGTGAAACGCTGTAGATTTAACAAATGTGTGTTAATACACTTGGGAAATGATTGTTAAATGTAATTAAAGTGTTAATTTTAATTAATGCTTAAAATATTGAGTAACTAAGAACCACTTTTTACAAGCAATTTATTTACATGTCACACCACACCACTGGACATACCTCAATGCCCAATCACTGGCAGCTAATACAAACCAAACAAATGGAAGAGATCCACTGGGGGGGGGGGGGGGGGGGGGATGCTCCCTCTTTGTCAGAGACGTAGCCAGACTAGAGGTCGTGAAAGGCAAAGACAAGCTGCGGTCAGAACCTGAGCTAGGCTAGACTGATGATGTTCCCCTCTTCCTCAAATTACTGGTGATCCAGGTGTTACACCACTGCTGAACGAGGGATCCTCAGTGAGTTTTAGAGTGTTTCAAAATATTTGTACTGATGTTTTACAAACACAAAAGCAGAAACAAACCGCTAGTGCTGTCAGTACAATAACACGACTGCAGCATTTGAACAATATCACCAAATGCAGTTTGTGGCAGTGGGACACAAGACGAGCACTGCAACCATGTAGGTCTAACTTTGGTCGCTAACGTTGAAATCGTTATTTTGTAGCCAATAAGAGTCCGAGAATTCGAAAAGTTCGCAGGAACTAGTCAAAATCCAGCAAGCTGTGAGCAAAATTGGCAGTCTTTTGTTTTTATTGAAAGGCTGTCAAAATGTAGCAAAATGTACACTTTACTGAGTAGATCTATCGAGTAACTACTCACAGCACGTATTTATTCTACGTAATATTCCACTGTTCTAAAGGTAGTTCTAAACTCTTAAGGTAGGTCTTTAGTCCGTCCTACTTTAGTTTTGTGAAATAGTAGTTTAAACACCGGCGTTTCCGCCATTTCTTGGCATCAAAAGCTGTTAATGGCTGGGTGCCCATGATTGAGAGGCGCGCACAATTTTTGTGATGATGATAATAATGATATTTGGGGTTAACGTCCCAAATTTTTGCAACTATGGTTAGTTGTCATCCTTGGGATGAGTGTTCAGATCGTTTAATAGCATTATCGAGCTGTACATACCGGTAACTGCATTTAAGAGCTATGATGTTCAAACTACAATTTTCAACGATATCAAACGTTATCTATCAGAATTACATGATCGCAGTGCAGACCTAAATCCAGAAACAGGGGGGGGGGGGGGGGGACGGTGAATAGTAACTGAAGAAGGTAGGATCTAAAATTGTATTCTCTAGTGAGGAGGGGGAGAAAGCAGGAGGGAGGTGGCATGCTAAGGAGAAAGGAAGGGAGTCAGGAGGTGCAGGGAGATTCAGGCAAGGGGCTGCGGAAGCTTGATGGGTCAGGCAAGCGGAGGGAGTCAAGGGAGTGAGAATGTGCTTAAATTATAGTAACTCTTTTTCAAAGGGTAAAACTCTTCTACATTTGGGAGCCCCACACAAGCACATTTTACCTTCTACAGGGCCCAAGTTGCCTCCATTACCATCCCCATAATCAAATGTGATTTCTTCTCCTACCTCAATATCAGAAATAGAAAAAATTGCTAGCTTTGGCACAGGATTATCAATTCTAACAGGAACAACGACTGCATTAGGTTGGCAACAGTGATTAATGTATCTACCAATGTTACCAATTGTGGTAGGATCGACACAGGTTTTGATTACTTTGAGCTCACCGACATGTTCGCGAAGAACGAAGATGTAATTCATCTTATCCACGTTCTGGACGCTGCGTAATCTTGCTTCGTCGAGACCGATAACTTCGCCAGCATATTCACAAATGAAACTACCCTTCGGAATAACAAATTTGGACCTCAAACCGTATCCTTTATTGTTTGTGGTAACGAATATCTCTAGACCCTTACGAGGGCCCATTTGCACTAAACGGTTTTTACACAATTTGGTATCAGCCGGTGAAATAGGCCTAGGCCCATCATCGACATGTGTAGGAAAGTTGGTGTCCTCCGTAGGCCTTGGGCTAGGCCCACTCACATTGTCCATCTCCAACCTTGTAACACTAGTACTAGGCCTAGGCGTAGCATCAAACGAATCTTTAAAGGCCCTGTCCATATTTACGAAACATGCGCACTCGGAGTTACATTCCAAAATTGGCCCGCTCAACTTATTTTCCATTAATAGACCAGCTGATGTATAGTTTGGACCATATCTGTCAATGCATTTGCATTTTATGGCTGAAGCACAATTTCCTGCTTTGCAATCGCAGCCTTGAGCAAACTGTGCGTTAAAATCTTCTAGATTCGCACCTGGACCTGGAAGACTTACCTCAGAGTACAATACATTTTTCTCTAAATGCATGTAATCATCTAAGCCTATCATTTTAAACTAGGCCTAGCCTATACACGCGGACGCCATGAGGACGCGTAGGCCTAGGTCCTAGGCCTCGGCCTAGGGAGCCTAAGCTTACGTTGAGTTCATAGGCCTAGGCTTACCTAGCCTAGGGCCTCGGCCCTTAGGTCCGATTCCCCAGCCTAGGCCTAGGCTGAACCTAAACCTTTATTTTTGGACCTGCGTCCCTAAGCCTAGGCCTACGCCTAGGCTAGGCCTAGTCTAAATTGTATGATTATAAAGGCCTAGCTATTCAGAGTAGACTAGGCCTAGGCCTACGCTGGAAACTAGATAGGCCTAGGGCTAGGGCCTATACGTTTTGAACCTGCGTCACTAACCCTAAGCCGTAAGCCAAGAACACGAGGACTAAAAAGTTTCAATCTCAATCAAACGGCTTAGTACCCTAGGTATAGGCCTAGGCCTATGGTACATTTATTACAGAAATATAAACGAATTTTGTAAGTTTACTCACAGATACCAACAGATGAATGACACGAACGAAATCACGGTTAACTTATTATTAAATGAAATACACTAACAAAGGAAACTTCTTGGACAAGTCAAAGCTTGAGAACAACAGGAAGACGCGGCGGCGGATATTAACACGCAGTATCGACATCGCCTCGTCGTTCGCCTATAGGTTCGTTCATTTGTCGAGTTCGTAACTGTTCCGTAACAAGTTAAAACACAGCGGAAACGCGTCATCGAACAGGAAGTTGGCCGAGTCTAGTACGAAAAAACATGTGTTCTGCCTTCACACAAATGAACGCCAATCTAGTCAGAGACACCTGTTAATTTTAGGTTAAAACTGTCTTTAAATTAAATAGGGCGTAAGATCACTGAATTAATTATTGGTAGGGCCTAAGCCAAGTTTCTGATGGTTCAATTAAACGTACGGGATATGCAACGAGAGTACGGGTGTCTAGGCTTAAATGAGGTTAGGTAAGCCTATTGGACTAAATAAACGTGAAATCATTATTTTCTTACCTTAATGTAACAAACATAACGACCCTATTCAATTAGACGACGGACATGTTGTAATCTGCATTAGAATGTACATTAATTAACACGTTACCGCTATGTCTAATTTGTATTCCCGCTCTACTTCTTGTTCTACTCAACTCACTCCTCTTTTTCATTCCGGACAGTTCGAACATGTTCGGCCTGTTTGCAAACAGTTGCCGGCGGACAACTGAACACCACCAGAACATATGTTTTTTTACAGATGAACAACGAACAACCTGTTCGGACTGTTCGAGACTGTTCGGAACGGACAAATGAACGAACCTTATGTCACCGCCACGTAAACTAAAAACGCGGGCTTATGAAAATATCAAATTTGAAAACGACAAGGTCTACTTGACGAGTAGACCTTGCAGATATTATAAATCCATGCACAGATAGCGATAAATTAAGCTTGAATGCAACAAGCTTAACGAAGACGTGAGCTACACGTAGCATGCTTAGTCCATAAAATAATTGCTCATAGAGAACCAACATATTTATTTACTCAACAAAATTCCACTAAGAAGTAATTTCCATTCGGTCAATGTAAGGAGTCGATCACAATTAGCAGTTTTTCACCACCAAACAAATCAGTTCAGGAAAACGTTTACTTACAATGCATCCAAAATATACAACTCATTACCACAGAACCATCGCTCCTACAATTATATTAAATTTAAAAGAGAAACAGAAAAATACTTACTACACAAATCTGAAATATTGTAATTTTAATCACATCCCAATTTAATGTACATTTAATACTTCTCGTAGTGTTACATTGTTGTAGTGCTATATTTCATTATCTATCGATAAAAACAGTTATTTTTAATATATTTTAATACTCTCTTAATGTTATATTGCTAATATATAAAGAAATGTGATGTAGTATTCATGTTTTTCTCTGTTACCAATATACGGTAGGCCTGTTTGTGACTTTTCCCCTGCTACTTTTAGTTTAGATTTGAATCAAGATTATACATTAATACATAACTATAATATCACATCTAGTTTCTATGCCATCATTCTAATGTACTTTGTATTGTTTTCACCTTCCTTTTCTTTTTTTTAGTTGAACTTTAGTCGTTAACTCTATTTTAAAATTAGATTATAAGTTTAAAGAAAAACTGTATAGTGTACTTCACCCTTACATGTCTAGTTTTTAAGATTGAATAATCATATGATAATGTCAGTTTTATAGGTACTTCATTTAGTGTAATTTTAAGAAGGGTTAATTGTAAGAAAAGTACATATGTACTTAAGGTGAAGGTATCTAGGTAACTTAACATTTTTAAATTAAGTTTTTTTGATGAAGGTTGATAAACATTGATATTATATCTGCAAAAAGTGGTTTTAAAAAAATTACACTTTTATTTTTTACGTGTACCGATAGCTTTAAAAGTTTTACGCTCATGTAATTCAACCTCTAGACCATATTTGTCAAGTACACGAAAATGTAGTATGCTATAGGTTGCTATCTTAGGAATGATGGTATACAATTTTAAAACATATTTATGTCACCAGTTTTTTTAAATGAATATTTTCGTGTCCCGGTGAAAAGGCACTTGAGTATATGCTGTTTTAACTATTCCATAACTTAATTATGAAAAGAGTCACTTACAAGAAATAAAGTGTATATCATGCGCTCGACCCTTATCTTCCCAAAATGCTTGCAGTCTCAAGCCTACGTAAAAAACTTTTCAAGTGTTGGTGATTTACGTACACGGATGTAAGGCGCACCAGTTTGCTCGTGTCGCAGTCCAGCCGTAACTACTTTACGGGTCTAGACTCTAAACAGGTAATTTGCGCAAAGAAATTGTCTCCTTGTGTCCTAGCACCGCTCAACAGTAGTTGAGAACGCAAATGTACAGATTTAATTCAAGTATTGGGGGGAAACATGACACCCAGTAAGCGGAGCGGCGCCTTGCCAGGCGTGACCTTACTTTGATCAGAGCCAGCGCTCGACTGAAATCAGAACGAAGCGCGTGGAGGTCGGTCGGAGTTGCGGAAGTGGGGGGGAGGAGGGGTACACTTCAGACGTCACACATACACATTTACAAGTAATTCCTAGCAAAAGTGTTTTTTCAGGGGGGGTAGATTCACCTTAAATTCGCCCATTTTTTTTTTCTTTTCATAATATTTTTATTTCCTAATGTATTTCTTCATGTACCAGTGCATTTGTATTTTGTATGTAAAAGAAAAAAAAATAAAGACACTATTATTATTATTATTATTAATATCGGGGCTACCCTATGTAGATTTTCACCTAAAATTACAATAAGACAGGTAAACACTCCCACCTCACTGAAAATCAGTCTTATTACTGAGTGGGTACACTATAAACGTTATTTTATTTTATTTATTTAACAAAAAATCTATTTTTATAAACGGCATCAAACTTTACAGGCCTTACCACTTACTACAAAACTCAATACAAATTTCAATACGTACAAATGTATCAACCAATATACTTAATATGAAAGTTACAAAAATTTAAATCTCTCTCTTATATGTGATTACGTTTAAGTTTATGAATCCTTTTATTTCAATCGATTGAATTTCATTCAATCTATGGTATTGTGGTGCGCTACTTGTCAGAAGGCGGTGGCAATTGGGCAAGACATAAGAAACCCGTCGCTATGGACTGAATAATAAACATTGCTTGGTGTCAAGCTCGATGGACACGGTTCCAAATAAAATCTTTCTCATTGACATTTATCATTGGCATTAAGCCTTAGCCACCTAGTAAGTTCTTCCACATTGGTGACCCCGACGTGATCCTACCAACGAGTAGGATAATGAACAGTACACATTATTTCTTGTGGAAGCGTCGAGTTTTCGAGTGGATTTTGATTGTTTCTAACGTTTGTTTTTGTATAACGACGAATTCAGGAAGATGGTATTACCTGAAAACGTATAGCCCTCGTCTCGGTAGATAGGGTTAGCGTAAAGGTGCCACCGTTTTGGGCGGATGATCCGGTATTGTGGTTCGCACAAATCGAAAATCAGTTCGATTTAGCAGGAATTACGCATGATTCCACTAAATTTATAATCATGCAACAAGCGCCCTCGATCAACGATACGCGACGGCAGTGCGTGACATTATCGTTAGAGGTGTTTGTAAATGGTGTTATGTTTTCTTCAATTTCGTTTATAGATTTAATAATTTCGATGTTATGGCGGTGTTATGCTTTTTGGGAGATTTTCTACAGTAAATTGCACCAGAAATATGTTATAATTAAAAAGAAATTTTAATGTAATTTAATAATAGTATAAAAGGTGTAATTTGGAGTCTAAAAGTCGAATTTCAGCATGAATAAATCGTTGATCTCATTTAACGAAATCATCATCATGCAAAACATATAAGGTCCCCACGAGTGTGTTGTAATGACGTTTGATGGTAATAATATTTTTTTTTTTTAATTTTTATAATATTAAAAACAATCGAGATTTCGTGTTATTTCGCTATTTAATACAAATTTCGATGTTATGACTGGAAATTGACGGATTTCACGAATTTTCGTGGTAAACTTTTGACGTTTTTAAGGTGTCTATCAACAGATATACACTTTGTTTATCTCCCCCTTCTGTATCAACACTTTTCGCGATTTCGCGGTCCGCGAAAAACAAACACCTCTAATTATCGTCAAACCCCCGATCGTTGGTAAATATGAGCATTTGAAAGCAGAGCTTATTCGACGTTTTTCACCCTCACAAGAGGCGCGTTTTAAACGACTTTTACAACATGAGGAGTTGGGGGATATAGCAAACCCTCCGAATTATTGTTTCAACTGCGCATGTTGGCTGCGTCTGAAGTGACAGACAAGGTATTACGATCGTTGTGGCTTGAACGTTTACCGATCAGGATGCGCGACATACTCGCATCATCACCGCCTGACGACCTCGACGCACTTGCAGTGATCGCTGACCGGATACACGAGATGACACCGATTCCTTCTCGTTTAGCAGTAGTCAACAATTTTCAAACACAGTTAGAAGAGTTGTCACAACAAGTAGAAACACTATCTAACAATCGTCGAGCGGTGTCATCTCGAGAAAGTTCGAGGGATCGTCGTCGCGACTTTTCTTCATCGAACCCACGATACACGACGCAAGGTGCTCCAGCAAATGGAATGTGCTGGTATCATCAGAAGTACGGTGCGAAGGCGAAACTGTGTCGACAACCATGCAGTTTTGTGTCAAAAAAACTCCACGGGCAGTCAGTAGATGCGGCTCACGACTGTCCGAGCTCACGCCGCCTTTTTGTGACAGATATTTACGACTCGACGTCAATTCGTTGTTGACACAGGGTCTGATCTGTGCGTGTACCCACGTGCACTGGTCAATGCACCTCGCGGACGGTCAACGTACGAGCTGTTTGCTGCCAACGGAACAGTTATATCGACGTATGGTGCTATTAGCCTCAACCTCGATTTGGGGTTTACACGCGAGTTTGTCTGGAGTTTCGTCGTTGCTGACGTATCCAGACCAATCGTCGGAGTCGATTTCTTGTCGTTCTACGGCTTACTCGTTGATGCACGAAATCGACGCCTAATAGATAGCGCCACATCGACTGCCGTCACTGGTAAGTGGACCATGAACGTACAACACGTTAAGGCAGTCAGTGGAGGTTCACGATATCACGCTCTCCTGGCTGAGTTTCCCGCCATCACACGGCCAGCGGGTATAACGCGCATCATTAAACATGGAACTATGCACCATATCCACACGACGCCTGGGCATCCAGTGTCCTGTAAACCTCGCCGCCATGGCGCCGGACCGTCTGCAAATCGCAAAGACTGAGTTCGATACGATGCTAAAGACTGGTATCGCCAAGCGTTCTTCCAGTAACTGGTCCGCCGCCCTTCACCTAGTTCCCAAGAAGGAAAATCAGTGGAGGCCGTGCGGCGACTACAGGGCGCTGAACGATCGGACGATTCCAGACCGATATCCTGTACCTCATATACAAGATTTTGCTCAGTCGCTCACTGGGAAGTCTGTATTCTCGACGATTGACTTAGTTAAAGCGTACAACCAGATACCTGTTGCTCCAGATGATATCGCAAAGACAGCTATAACCACACCATTTGGTCTTTTCGAATTTCCATTCATGAGTTTTGGTTTACGAAACGCAGCCCAAACGTTTCAGAGGTTCATCGACGAAGCCATTCGTGATCTGGATTTCGCCTACGCATACATCGATGATATCCTCATAGCATCGACATCTCAGGCAGAACATGAGGAACACCTCCGCCTGCTCTTTGCGCGGTTGTCGGAGTACGGAATACTGATCAATACTTCAAAGTGCGTGTTTGGTGTTTCTGAGGTAAAGTTCTTAGGCCACACTGTCAATGCCTTCGGGACACGGCCTCTTGAAGACAAGGTTGAGGCAATCATCTCTTTGCCACCACCCAGTAATATCAAGTAACTACGTTAGGTATTGGGTATGATAAATTTCTATCGTCGTTTCCTACCATCTGCCGCCCGACTTCAGGCACCCCTCAACGACCTCCTTGTCGGTGCTGACACATCGGGTAAGACGCCTATCGTTTGGACTCCGGAGTTGTTGCAGACGTTTGAAGAATGTAAGAGTAGTCTCTCGCAGGCGGCGCTTCTGGCGCACCCAGACTCAAGTAGGGAGCTGGCGATCGTAGCCGACGCCTCCGACAATAGTATTGGAGCCGCCCTTCAGCAGAGAACTTGTTTAGGTTGGCAACCGCTAGCATTCTTCTCACGTAAGCTGAATGCGGCGCAGCGCAAGTACGGAGCAAACGATCGCGAACTCCTTGCCATCTACGAGGCCATACGTTATTTCCGTCATATGGTGGAAGCCAGAACGTTCTCAGTCTACACAGACCACAAGCCTTTGACATTCGCTTTTAAGCAGAAGGCTGAGAAGTGTTCACCGCGACAGTTTCGGTATCTCGACTACATTGGCCAATTTTCTACCGATATTCGTCATGTTCCTGGCAAGGAGAATGTCGTCGCAGACGCTCTGTCCAGAGTGGAGGCGATCTCGGCTCCAGTGGATTACGTGACAATTGCTCGAGAACAGAAGACCGATTCTGACCTTCGGGCACTTCTTCTCTCAGACACTGCACTTCAACTGAATGTAGAAGCCTCGCTGGGACAAACCTCACGATCCATTGTGACACGACCACGCCGGTAGAACGGCCCTTCGTGCCAGCGAACCTTCGACGTCGGGTGTTTGACAGCCTTCACAGCCTGTCCCATCCAGGTGTTGCGGCCTCCGTTCGCCTTGTCTCCAGGAGCTACGTCTGGCCGTCAATGAGAAGAGACTGCAGAGAGTGGGCCCGGGCATGCATAACTTGTCAGCGATCGAAGGTCACTCGCCACGTCTCTGCGCCCGTTGAGCATTTTGACGTCCCCGACGCTCGGTTTGACCATGTCCACATTGATCTTGTTGGTCCTCTCCCCGAGTCAGCGGGATTCCGTTACCTACTCACATGCGTCGACCGGTTTACTCGCTGGCCTGAGGCGCTGCCTCTTGCCGATATAACTGCAGATACAGTCGCGTCTGCCCTCGTCACCGGGTGGATATCTCGTTTTGGGACGCCCCTTCGGATCACTTCCGATCAAGGTCGACAGTTCGAGTCGTCTCTTTTCAGGTCTCTCAATCACCTGTTAGGTACGACCCTAATCCACACTACGTCATATCATCCCGCCGCCAACGGAATGGTAGAGCGTCTCCACCGACAGCTCAAGGCTGCACTTATGTGCCATGAAGAGAATCGCTGGACCGACACCTTACCGTGGGTTTCGCTGGGTATCCGATCAGCTTGGAAGGACGATATTAAGGCAACACCGGCTGAATTTGTTTATGGAACTACTCTCAGACTTCCAGGAGAATATCTGTCAGCTGCAACAACACTGGACAGCACCTCTGAGTACGTCAGGCACCTCCGCCAACGTATCCAGAAGCTCCGGCCGTCCCGCCCTATTCGGCACGGAGAACGACGCTGTTTTGTGTTTAAGGACCTCGCGACATGTTCCCACGTTTTTGTGCGACATGATGCTGTCCGAACACCCCTTCAGCAACCGTACGATGGGCCTTACGAGGTACTTACGAGGAATGAGAAACACTTTACAATTTTGCGTACTGGGAAGAAGGTCGTTGTATCCATTGATCGTTTCAAGCCCGCCTTCATTCTTGCTGATGCGGCCCCAGATACCACTCAACCATCGACGACGCCGAATGCAGAATCACGCTCATCACATCTGTCTGGGACAGCGCCCCCAGCTGTTAATCACTCCAGTGTTCGTCCGAACTCCAGCACTCCGTCTGTGGTTCGATCATACGCTGCCGTTGCCGCTGCTCAGCCTTTGGTCACGACGAGAGCAGGACGTCAAGTGTATGTACCAGCGCGACTATGCGTATAGACTTTCGTTCGCCTCGCTGTGCTCGTTCACTGGCAGGGGGGTCCTGTGGTGCGCTACTTGTCAGAAGGCGGTGGCAATTGGGCAAGACAAAAGAAACCCGTCGCTATGGACTGAATAATAAACATTGCTTGGTGTCAAGCTCGATGGACACGGTTCCAAATAAAATGAATCTTTCTCATTGACATTTATCATAGTTAGTTCTTCCACAGTATATTTTAATTTGTAAGGATACAATTGTAATATCGATGTTTTACTTTACCCATAACATTGTATGAATATATGTAATGTATATTAGTGAAAGCTAAATAAATAAACACTACAACTAAAAAAAAGAATTTCCTTGTTTTGGGTTTTTTTAGTTCACACTCAGTCTCAGTCAATGTTTGTCGGAAACAAACTAGTGTAGAGTGAATATTATTTTAATTTTTAACCGTAATGGAAGCTAATGTTTTTAAACTTGTGCTTATAATAACAGCCAATAAAATACTAGGAAAACACTCTGCGTGATGCGTTGATAAGCGATTATGTGTATTCCTTGAAACATCCCCCGACGTCGTATGATAGGTCGTACTCGTATGGCATGATCTTGGTTGTCGAGTACTTCGTTTTTACAATACATGAATGCGCGTTGCAAAACTTTCTCTAATTTCCATAGCTATTATACTTCACGACATTGTTGATGCTGTGAAATGTGCGTTGCTAACATTTTTCGTTGTCATTTCGTATAGTTTTCTACGCGGTCCGTCACCGTTACTAACACTTATTGACAGCAAATACCGTATCAAATGTATTTGTTGACAGTAATAGAAACGCAATTTCTGCCTCTAATACGTATCAGATAGTATGTTCGTGACCGGAGAACAATTTACTATAATATAGCCAGTAGCCACCTCACATTTTGCCGTTACTGTTTTTCTGAAAAATATTTTCGAGTAACTTTTGTGTAACTTTGTCAATTATTATCAGATCGCCATAAAATTAACATATTCGTGACCGGAAAAATCTTTATAAATAATATGTATATCTCACATTTTGCCGCCATTTTATTTTATAAACATATTTTTCAGTAACTATGGTGTAACTTTGTAACTTTTAAAACGATTTTGCCACAAAACATTACACATTGAATCCACATTAAGGCTTGTAGATGGCTCAAATTTCAACTTGATCAGACTTTCCGTTCGACCACTATCACGAGACAAACAAACAAACAAACAAACAGAACGAGTGCCAATTGCCATAAAAGTCTAATGGAGGCGCTCGCTTTGCTTGACTGTTGGCTGGACTGTTCGCAGTGCAATCTGTGATGATAGAAAATGTTTACACCGCCCTTTCGTAGAACTATTCACTTGCAGTATTGTATTGTATTTATTGTGCAGCTCTTAAATAAATTACATTTTATAATTAAATTAATCACAACCTAAATTGTAAGTTTCATTATCGTTATATAATTATTTATGTTATGTCAAACGCTCCGCGTTGCCAGATGAGCAAGTTTTTCCATGTATCTAACAAAAAATGTGCATATCGTATTCAGTGGTTAAAGTGGAGCGGTATGAGCTGGCATACATACCGTTACGGAAAATACCGACGGTATGCCATAGCGGCAGTACTTTTTATCGATTTTATTCGTATTGACGAATTATGTTGACGAGCGCTTTGTTGTACTTTGTGTTTATATTTGTTCATCCAATGTTTTTATGTAATAAATGTGTACATTTTTGTTTTTTCCACCACAAAAGTATTATTTTTGCACCGGTTCTCTACCACCGGGCCCGACCCCTCTCGAAAGCCATTTGAACGTGTTCGTGACGGGGGGCAGTGCCCCCCCTCCCCCCTTTACACAGCAGTAGTGCAACCGTTACTTCTCCGGGTCCACTTGAACCACTGATCACATTACACATACAAAAGAAAACAAAAAATACCTTTATAATAAAGTTGTAGTTTTTTGCAAGATGACAGCGTAAGTTACAAGCTTAGACTTTGTGTACATTATTTCTCGATGTGTTGTTTATTAAATGCAATTAATTGCAATTTAAATGTGTTTTTTGTTTTGTAAGAGTAATATCAAAGATTACACCCTAGCTTGTAATCTTTGGTAATATGATAATATGCAACTTATTTATTAGATACATTGGAAAAATCACTCATCTGGCCACGCGGAGCATTTACCTAGTATTACGCATTACGCAGTATACGCATTTACCTAGTATTACGCATTACGCAGTATACGCATTTCTCGCGCCTCTCTTGCAGTGAAATATTCCAGCCAATCAGAGCATAATTGTTATTCCAGGCAACAGCCGATATATTCTATCAGTTTGTTTTCATTTCTCCCGCTAGGTAGCAGCAAACGGTAATCGTGCGAGCCACAAAAGCCGCTTTCGTTTACCTCGCCAGAGTAACCCGTCGGGTACGCAAAAAGCAGTGACTGCAGCTTGACTGCGAGTCAAGCTGGTACGGATCTCAGTCACTGCAGTCATAGTTGGTACGCAGCCCAGTAATGTCACGTGACTTTACTTCACCGGGTCAGAGTTTTCAACCCGAGTAAACGAAAGCGTTTCGGAGTAGGGTTGCTTTGCAAATGGATGCCGTGCGCTTGCGTAGCTAAACCTAACCTTCAAATTGGTTCGAATTTTTTGTAATGCCTGATGTACTTACTTTCTGCGCGCAATTCATTAATAGCCTACTCAAAAACACGGTTTTGCACCCAAATATCCACATGCATCATCCACAGCCACTTTAACACCACCATCAAAATCATAACATTTTGTATTTTCCGCCCAAACCTAACTTACCCTGCTCCCGAGGCAGGTCACTTTTTTGGTGATAGGGTCAGAAAACCGGGTTACTCTGGCATAGTTGCCGAACGCACCAGAGTAACCTGCTACTGATCGGGTTTGGTTTGCGGACTGATTTTTGCAAGCAGTGCAAATGTATACGTGTTTTAAAAAACAAAAACATGTAGACTAGTAGGCTTATTGTACATTGTTGAGGATCATTCAAAATCACAATAAATGTCTATTTTATATCTATTTTATATCATCAGCAAACGCTTTTTTCATCATAATTATGTGACGATATGTAAACTTGGCGGTAACTTTCTTGCATTTCAACGCTCCACCTGCTCGGGAGCCGGTGCTGCATATCCTGCATCTATGCAGCTACACCGGACAAAGAAACGACTAGTGGTGTAGCTGCATTGGGACAAAGAAACGACTAGCGGTGTAGCTGCATTGGGACAAAGAAACGACTAGCGGTGTAGCTGCATTGGGACAAAGAAACGACTAGCGGTGTAGCTGCATTGGGACAAAGAAACGACTAGCGGTGTAGCTGCATTGGGTTAAGAAACGACTAGCGGTGTGGCTGCATTGGGACAAAGAAACGACTAGCGGTGTAGCTGCATTGGGACAAAGAAACGACTAGCGGTGTAGCTGCATTGGGTTAAGAAACGACTAGCGGTGTAGCTGCATTGGGACAAAGAAACGACTAGCGGTGTAGCTGCATTGGGACAAAGAAACGCGAGAGTGCCAAATACCTTACTACAATAATACGGGACAATTTGCAGCGACACGTAGGCAGTGCTGCTCTCAAGCGGCAAGAGGAGATCCGAACATGATAAGAATATTGTTACGAAGATACGTAACAAATACCGATGGGTAGACTATTATAATATTTGAAGTAAGTTACGTTGCTCTTATAATGAAGTCAATCCCTAAGAAAGGATTTTTGAAAATTCCGACCCTAAGGGGGTTAAAAAGGGGGTGGAAGTTTTTCATTAGACTACCTATATAACAACAACCCGTAGTACCTTATTTCAACATAGGAGAGCGTTTAATCGAGCACTTTTCGACCGGATCTGACGTCATAGTCACGGCCTACTCCAAACCTATAGCAGGCCGTGGCCAAATGGGGTTTTGCACTGCGACTTTTTTCCACTCGCAGCGCCAGCACCGACAAACAACGAGCTGTCAAAATAATAAAATTGCAACATTATGAAGAAAACGAGGTATGGCGATAGTAACTGCTCACCAGTTAAAACGATTAATGATGGGCAACCACGTTGTGAAAGTTTTGTATGTTTCTTGTTTGTTTTGAAGATTTGTTTTCAAAATCAGTATATTTTATTGTTTGACAGCTTGATGTTTGTACATCGATTCATTTCATTTGTTTCATTGTTGTAAAGCAAGCTTGCAAGAAGCCTACGACGACGACATTAACAACAACAACAACAACAACAACAACAACAACAACAACAACAACAACAACAACAACAACAACAACAACAACAACAACAACAACAACAACAACAACAACAACAACAACAACAACAACAACAACAACAACAACAACAACAACAACAACAACAACAACAACAACAACAACAACAACAACAACAACAACAACAACAACAACAACAACAACAACAACAACAACAACAACAACAACAACAACAACAACAACAACAACAACAACAACAACAACAACAACAACAACAACAACAACAACAACAACAACAACAACAACAACAACAACAACAACAACAACAACAACAACAACAACAACAACAACAACAACAACAACAACAACAACAACAACAACAACAACAACAACAACAACAACAACAACAACAACAACAACAACAACAACAACAACAACAACAACAACAACAACAACAACAACAACAACAACAACAACAACAACAACAACAACAACAACAACAACAACAACAACAACAACAACAACAACAACAACAACAACAACAACAACAACAACAACAACAGCCATATCCGGTTCGACTGGAGTAGGCCTTCTCTTCTCGAGCTCTGATTGGTTCGTCATAAGAAGTTGAAATAAGAAATGGAATTGAATCATTTCTTATGACTATTTCAATCCACTGTGACAGTTGTGAACCATAGCATTGTTATTGCATGTTCCATTTCGCTTAAACCTTATAGACCATGGGCCAGCTAATAGAAACCCTCCCCCCCCCCCCCCCCCCCCCGGTGCGGAAGGTTTGAAAGTGGTTTTGTGTACCTCTTAATATTAAATTTTGATTTTCACTTGTTAGCCAACACAACGTTTGTGGAACAGCCAACCAGGGGTGTCCAAAGATTTTGGTCTTAATAGTACAAATATTAATTGTGAGTCTTGTAGTAAGAAAGTAGTTAGTTTTACGTTAGGTTATAACTATGTATATTATTGTCTTATTTTTAAAAATTGTTTAAGACCCGATTGGCTATTATCTTCGGAGATATTACCCTGTGTCTTTTTGGACATCATGAAATTCTTTACTCACAAATGTCGTTTGCGACCACTCTAATGAAAGGTCTTGATGAGTACATTACGAATAAGTAATTTATTATACATGTCAATTGTACATTTTCAGGGGTAATCCCGCTTTAAACGTCAAAATCCATCTTCGATTGCTATTTTTTGCACTATTAAATAATAAAGGTGAGAGGTTGCCATTTTGTTTGTTTGTAGCTTTGAAATATATGTTAGTGTATAAACATTGTTTGTAATATGTGATTTCCATAGAATAATATCCATTTTAGGTTATTGTTTTAATTTTTAATTTAATTTTTTTTTACATTGATTAACGTCGTTAAAAGAGAACCACGTTTATTTAAGGATTTTGCAGCTTTTATGATACGAATGCATGTCACTTAGTTGGTGGAACAGTCAAAATAATAATTATAATAATAGCCTTTTATTTAGCGTCAATGCGCTATTCAGATATGGTACATACATTGATACATTACACATTACCACACATTATCACACAAGCGCTATTCAGATATGGTATGCAATGTACATACATTGATATTAACTAATATTCTAATTTTTGAACATCATTGTCACACACCCTAATACCTAATTAATTAACTTTAAATATAAAATGTTAAAAATTAAATTAAAGACAATTCAAAATATAAAGTAGTCACAAAGTAACAAACATACTTACATAAACGCTCAAGAAACGCAATTAATATTTATGTATATACATTTGAGATGCCACATTTTGACACCCTTGGTGGGTGCATCCGCTAAAACCAAGTTATATATTGAGTAAAAATGCGAAGACAATGTATTCAAGTACTCAAACCCGCTTCCATCATCTTCCACAATGTGGGTAATATGGGAGGTCATAGACTGGCAACACTATATAATATCTACTCTAAGAAAACCAAAAAATGTATATGTAAAGTTTTGTGCACCCCTTAAATGGAAAAGTGAATTAAATTAAGTATTTTGAATGTTAAAGAATATATACGCCCAGAATTGTTAATTTATTGTCCAGAATCGCAATTAACATCAATATTGCTCCTTATTTCGCCATGTTTGGATACCCCTGGTGGGGGCATCCACCAAAACTATGTTGGCTAACAAGCTAAAATCAAAACACAGTGTACCAAAGTATCCAAAAACAGTTCTAAACTTTCCGGCATATGGGGAACGGGGGGTTACAAATGGGATAAACCCTATACATGTTATGCTCAAAGTTAACACATAAAATGTATAAATTATTAAATTCAATGTATTATATATTGTGTTGTGCGACCATTTAAATGGGGAAATGTATAATTAACAATTTCAATGTGTTAAAGGTTACTTAATTCCAAAAATGTTCATTTTATTGTCAAAATCACAATTATCATTAATATTGCTCACTATTTCGACATTTTGGATAGCCCTGGTAAGTGCACTCACTAAAACCATCTTGGCTAACAAGTAAAAATTAAAAGGTCATGTATCAAAGTATATTAAAACACTTTCAGACCTTCCAATATTGGAGGGGTGGGGGGTTACAGATGGGGCAAACATGATACATTTTAACCTAAAAATTTCACATAAAATGTACATAGAATGTTTTTCTCACCCCTGAAAAATAAAAAATTCATGTTATCAAGCATTTTAGATGCTTGAGGTTATATACTTACAACTATTTTGATTTATTCTTAAGAATTGCATATAATATTAATATCGATTTGTATGGTGGCACATTTGGACAACCCTGGTGGATGCACCCGCCAAAACCATACTGGCTAACATGTGAAAATCAAAAGTACATATATAAAAGTAATCGAAACCAATATTAGACCTTCCATTATTTGAGGGGTCGTTACAGAGCGGCCAAACTATATAGATTTTTTGCTCGAAATAAAAACAAAACATGAATAGATAACTAGTTTGTGTAACCCTGAAAATCAACAAATTGTATTATTTAGTAGCTTACGTATAAAAGAGTACATTTTTATAAAAAAAACTAATTATTTGAACTGGCAACATACCTCAATTAATATTTTTATGGTTTCCACAGTACCACATTTGGACACCCCTGGTGGGTGCACCCACCAAAACCATGTTGGCTAACAAGTGAAAATCGAAAGTCAATATGTCAAAGTACTCAAAACCACTTTCGGACCTTCCGAACCGGGTTGGGGGGAGGGGGGGGTTATAGCTGGCCCAAGGTCTATTATTGCTATTTCACTATTGCAACTCTTATTTCAATTGTGGTTCCGCCTTTATGTGACGCCCGTGTTCGACTGATCTAGTTTGTAATATTATTTATGAAAGCTTATTACCGATATCAAAAAACATTGATACTGAAAACATTACTAAGAGATCTTTCAGAGTAGTAATATGTGTTCCCTGTGCCTTTAGGATACGAAAAATGCAGAGAGACAAGGGTAGGTCGTCCGTAGCTGTTAGTAACGGCCTGTAAGCCTTTGTTTTTATTGATAAATTTGTCTTAAAATAATATTGTTGAATAAATATGACTGTATAAAATCGGAGCCTTAGAAGAAAATGGATTTAAATTATAGTTCAAATAAAATAACCAAATTAGTTGCTTCTTGAAACACACAGGCAATGTCATCTGTCAGCTAGCTAGTGGTTGAAAAATCAAGAGCTAAAGGCTGTGATAAACTTGAATAATGTAGCCCTTTTTTTATAATGGTTAGGGCCAATACTAGGCGTTATAACTTATTAATTACATATTACTATTTATTATATTTTAGAACATTATGCTCATTACCAAATGTATGTTGTAAATTTTAACTATCTGTCATCACGCTCGTTCCCGTTGCAATCCGCGTTTGTTTACTATTTTAAAACCGGGTTGTTCTATGCTGCACTCTGGTGAGAAATGTTGACTGAAAGACTCCCACGGACGCCTCGGCCTCCGCCCTGAAATTAAGCACTGCACGCCTGTGACGAAAGTATGTGTATTTTAGTCTTGGGCCAAGTATAACAAGGATTACAATGAACAAATATCACTAATAATATTGTTTTGTTTTTTTAATTGTACTAAGTAGTTCCCACTTGTTGTTACTTATTGACCTCTACTCATGATGCTAGGCCAGCAATGTGATAGGTAACCCACACCCACATATCACAGAGTATCGTGGTGTTTCTACTGCAGACTAGAGGATCTGAGTGGTTGTAGTGATCATGCATTAATGATGATGCATCTTCACACAGCATCGGTGGTTCAGTGGTAGAATGCTCGTCTGCCACGCGGGCGGCCCGGGTTCGATTCCCGGCTGATGCAAGCTTTTTTTAACATAACTATCAAGGACCCTTAGATAGGGCTAATCACGGCCCTCTAGATCAATTCATACATGTATACGTACGTGGCAAGTGGCAAACTCAGCCAAATTCGGGAAATCGCTTTAAACAAAATTCCGGTCGATGTACGTAGATACCTTCTCGTGGTGACCAGTGCCCGCAAAGAGGGCTCTCGTGCATATCTTTGATAATCCCTTAGCTCATTATCAGTGGTAAGCAGGCCCGACGACAGAAACTTTGGGGCCCGTTTCTATGATCGTTTGTGGGCCCTCTGGTGAAGTCGTTAACACCTCAAACGTAACACTGTTCGATTTCTACTTCTATGAGTGACGCATGAGAACGAGTTAAAACGGTATATAGTCCAATTATTGCTATGCTCGGCATGCTGTCGACTGTACCTACCTATAAGTACCACATATTACGAAGCAGTAAATATGTATCTGTAAAGTACACATCTGAACCCAGCTACACAGGTATTTTTGGTAGGTAGTTAGTTAATTAAAACTTCGAATCATTACTTAAATTGTTTATTGTTAATAAGTACCCAAGTACCACATATTACGTAGCAGTAAATATGTATCTCTAATGTACACATCTGAACCCAGCTACACAGGTATTTTTGGTAGGTAGTTAGTTAATTAAAACTTCGAATCATTACTTAAATTGTTTATTGTTAATAAGTACCCAAGTACCACATATTACGTAGCAGTAAATATGTATCTGTAAAGTACACATCTGAACCCAGCTAAACAGGTATTTTTGGTAGGTAGTTAGTTAATTAAAACTTCGAATCATTACTTAAATTGTTTATTGTTAATAAGTACCCAAGTACCACATATTACGTAGCAGTAAATATGTATCTCTAATGTACACATCTGAACCCAGCTGCACAGGTATTTTTGGTAGGTAGTTAGTTAATTAAAACTTCGAATCATTACTTAAATTGTTTATTGTTAATAAGTACCCAAGTACCACATATTACGTAGCAGTAAATATGTATCTGTAAAGTACACATCTGAACCCAGCTAAACAGGTATTTTTGGTAGGTAGTTAGTTAATTAAAACTTCGAATCATTACTTAAATTGTTTATTGTTAATAAGTACCCAAGTACCACATATTACGTAGCAGTAAATATGTATCTGTAAAGTACACATCTGAACCCAGCTAAACAGGTGTTTTTGGTAAGTAGTTAGTTAATTAAAACTTCGAATCATTACTTAAATTGTTTATTGTTAATAAGTACCCAAGTACCACATATTACGTAGCAGTAAATATGTATCTGTAAAGTACACATCTGAACACAGCTAAACAGGTATTTTTGGTAAGTAGTTAGTTAATTAAAACTTCGAATCATTACTTAAATTGTTTATTGTTAATAAGTACCCAAGTACCACATATTACGTAGCAGTAAATATGTATCTGTAAAGTACACATCTGAGCACAGCTAAACAGGTATTTTTGGTAGGTAGTTAGTTAATTAAAACTTCGAATCATTACTGCATTGCCGTGCACTGCACTTGCGGGCTGCTCGGCACATGAGTGAAGAACGCGAGTGGACAAGGCAAGATGTTGGGGTTGGTTTACGTATTATATATAACTGATGTTCCTACCTATTTCGATTTTCGAAGGAACAAAACAAATGATTCCCTAAATTGATTACCTTGTCAGCTTGTCTTGTCGTTATTATGCCTCGTTTCGCTAGTCTCATTACTAGCTACACGGGGCCCCCTGAAGTCCGGGGCCCGGTACAGCTGTACCCTTTGTCCCCCCCTGTCGCCGGGCCTGGTGGTAAGATGCGAGACTCTAATTCAGGAGATCGCCGGTTCGATTCCGGCCACCGACAGTCCTGACTGAAGGTTTTCCAAGGTTTTCCTCAGTCGTAAAGGTGAATCCTGCCTACTAGCAGCCCTCGGAAATTAATTCCCAACTATCCAAAGACTCTAATAACCTAGTTGGTCACCTGAAGAGGGGCACATCAGGTAAAGCCGGTGTGCACCCTGTAACGGGTATTCCTACGAAATGTTATGTCATTTGTTGTTAATTATCATTTTGTTCGGTTGTTTAACGTTTTCCTCTCTGTATCTTCCTTCTCGTTTATGGTGGCCCATAGTAGTAGTAGTAGTAGTAGTAGTAGTAGTAGTAGTAGCCTCCACTGGAGATCAAGTCATGGATTTATATCAAGTTGACCTTGCTTCGAAGCTTCCACCACATGAGAAGGCTGTGCTTCGAAGCTTCCACCACATGAGAAGGCTGTGATTTGTTGGCAGGCCACCCTGTTTCAAACAATCGCGGTGTTTATGTGTTTCAGCTGATGTTTCTTAGTAGAAGTGGATATTTCTAATAGATTTAGTGATTTTAATCATTTTTTCTTTACTATTCTTACCGCGTAGTGTAAGTGCTTTTTAAACTCTATAGCGTAAAGTGTTAACGAGAATAATGTACAGTCTGAGCTTAAGTTTAATTGCAAGGAACAAATCCGTGCTACCGGATACCTTATTGAGGATAAATCCCTTGTTTTTAAAACTTCCAAACATTATAGTGATAAGAAATGATCACAAAATGCCGGATCGCTTGAAAAATATCCCAACTGAAAAGGATCCGAATTTCTTTAATATGGTAGAGTTTTTCTTTCACAAAGCATGTCAAACTATAGAGCCGAAGTTAATTGAAAACTTAAAGAAACGGTATGGGAAGATGGACGACACAAAGGCTAAGCAGAGGGTGGCTGGTATCTTGAGCATGATTGAAGTGTGCGAGCACGTCTTTGAGACAACGTTCCCCGTGCTGATGGACGATGGGAACTATCGCATGATAACTGGATACCGCGCTCAGCACAGCCAACACAGAAACCCGTGCAAAGGAGGTAAGGCCTAGATTAGCTGCAGTCAAGTTCGTTGCACCATTAGGTTTGTGGTAAATCTATACTGATTGGGTCCGCTGTCTAAAATCGCTGTAAAATAAACATTAATATTACATTTCTTCATATTGTAATAAAAATATTAAATCAAGTTTGTAAGAACAGAAAATGTGCTTAAAGTGTACGAGATGACAGAAGGAAGAAAATTAGTCAGCCATTACTGATCGCCATCTTTGACGTTCCGGAAGTGTTGCCAACCATTGAAAGTTACACAGAACTGCTGTACAATCCGGCTAGGGACGTTACACAATTTGAAGGTGTCATTTATTTGAGTGATACAATTTGAAAAAGGCGTAATTTATTTGAGTTGTAAACGAAAGTAGGCGAACGTGATTCTAGCCTGACCTAGGCCATAGCGCGTTAGGCCATTGTCAAAACCCGACCCAATGACCTTCTTCCTTCTGTGGGATGTGAGGCAGCTGGGCAAAGCACTTTCAGTGTATTTCACTTGGGTAGGCATTGCGTTAGTATCATGGCGACAATGCGAACATTCGCTATTTTAGATCATCGAAAAAGATAATGTTGAATGTTGTTGCAGACACCAAACCTTGTTTGGGTTAATTGTTAACATTAATTTGTGTATTAGTAGGCCTACGTGTTTCAAGTACTTTCCCAGGCTGCATTTGTGCAAATAAGCCGAGGACCTAATCGGGAGAATTACTTGTTTTACATGCGTAGTGTATTGTAACGTGTAAGTGAGTGTAGGCCAATTGAAGGCTTTTACACTTGATTTTGCTACGCGTCACCCAAAATAAGAAAACGCTTTTTGTCTACACTACGCTTTACACTGACCTACTTACGTTTTGAGGTTATGGTGTGTATGCTCTCATTATATCCGTATGTAGTCCAAAAGCAGCCCAATATACATTTACTATCAATTTTAAATGCGTTAATTTATTATGAAATTGCAACGGTTTTACCATCGGTGGAAATAGAATGCGTTTTTCATGATTAGTGCTATCCTTATTTTGAACTGACACAATTGTTTGGCGCCTTTTCATTACACTGTACACTAGCTGGGCCTACGGAATTAAAAATTAACAAAATTACAGAGAATAAACAAATAAGCCTTATCATTTGATGGGGGCTATTTGAGGCACTGATAATTTTAACATGACGTACTAAGGTTAAATTTAACTAATTCTTTTCATCACAAGTAATTGCGAGATTACTATCATGGGCCGAAAAGCAGTTGTAGAAAGTGAGTAGCACTGAGGTAAAACAAACGCCCTACACACTTAATACCCAAACGCCGTTTACAGCGAATGAGCCTATATTAGTGTAAAGTGTCAGTGCATGGACTTATAATAGTCCATGGTCAGTGTAGGTAAAACAAACGAACCTATTACTGGTTTAATGTGCTATGTAAATGTAATTATCGGCAGCCACTACGGTCCGCGCCATTTACACACGATTTATGACAAATCACGAAGCTTTAGATGTTACCAGGCACCTGTGATGTATCCATGTATTATTTGTCACAGCATTGAGTTTAAATATGAGGTCTAACCGTGAAATATTTTTAGTTTGAAATTCGATGTCTTTCACGGATGAATCTCGTCGAGATCATAGCGGTCATGACTTAGCCATTGTTCTAAAGGCCTACCAACGTAAAAAGTTGAGAGGTTAGGTTCGCGCCGGAACGTGACTTTGCCCAGCTACATGACATCCTACGAAAGTTAGAGAAAGGGCTATTTATAGAGTGTGCTGTTACACTTTTTGAACTCACGTTTTTCCAAGAAATACACCGAAAACCCACTGTTTCTTTATGTTCCAGCAGTAAGTAAAGGTGTATGAACTATTTTAACTATTTTTAGTTATCGAAATTATTTGGGAAGTTTATTAATTTGGCCGTTGAAGTTCCTTCACCAAATTTCCATTTCACCGCCATTACACACAATGTTAAATGAACTGGAATTCTTCGCAAACTTTAAAATAATGTATCTGATTCATAGTATTGATATAATTTGAAGGTGACATTCATTTTTAGTTTTATATCTAATCAAACAACACAAAAATGTATGACACCGTCTTCAAATGTCAGGTTCAAACTTCAATTCAAAGTGTAACAGAATACCGGTACTCCATAAATAAGAAAGGTTTTTGTGAATGGTTGATCGTTGCCCAGCTGCCTGACATCCCACGAAGTTCGGAAGGTTATTGGGTCCGGTTGATCTTTGGGGTTGGTTGTCCTTCGTAAACGTATCTCTAGAAGGTGTCATGGCGCCGGAAATGGCGTCAATCTCGGAATAAAACAACTGTTCAGAAGCGATCACGTGAATGCTATGAAATATTTATTATTAAAAAACTGGTTTAATTACACAAAAAAATTTACAAAGTGTTTATACAGTGTTTTCAGTGTTATTTCGGGCGCGGACCGCAGAGGCCAATATTTTTCTGCGTCCGAAGTTCTGAAGTCTTACCAACGTAAAAAGTTATTGTGGGGGGGGGAGTTATTCGCGCGAAGCATTCTACCACGTTGTAGTTTTTAAAATTCGAGGGTTGGCAGCACTTAGGTAACGTCACAAATGGCGGTGATGTAATAGCCAACTAATTTCTCTGACTTACGTCGTCTCGAAGGCTTTTACTGTACTTGTACACGGAATTAAAAGATCAAAACTGCTGTGTACATTATATTTCGGTTACTATTATTACTGTAAATATGGAGGCATTTCATTTTTGACGATCTAAAACAGTGTTTGGGCCACCGTGGAATTTGGGCGATTTAAGATTGATGTTGGCATTGTCGCCATGGCACTTTCTCTGCGTCCGAAGTTCTGAAGTCTTACCAACGTAAAAAGTTATTGGGGGGGGGAGTTATTCGCGCGAAGCATTCTACCACGTTGTAGTATTTAAAATTCGAGGGTTGGCAGCCCACCTAACCTACAAACATTAGGTCGTATCCGAGTTCCGTTCTCCCCGAGGTCAATATCATTCCAATGTGTTAATGTAGCGCTAGGCTTTCCAAATGTCCCTCAAATCATCTTCTTCTTCTTCTCAAATGCCCACATTTGGCTATTTTGCCATCATGCTGGATCTGGTCAACCAGTAGAGACACGCTTCTTTCTCCGCCCTCTTCATGCCGCTCGGCATTGCCCTCAAATCATGTAATGTAACAATGAACTGTTTTTAAAGGATCTTAATTTTGAAAGCAAAAGGGGATAGGTCTCCCTCCTTTCCCCCCAATCAACCCCCCCCCCCCCCCCCGACGACATGTGATCTATATGAACTCAATACATTGCATAATCGCATTGTAGAATAAAATGTATTTATTTCGTATTTTACAACCGTATTTTAAACGTTTTATCTATTGACATAGGCCTAACGTCGTTATTACAACGTTTACAAAATACGTATATTATGAAACCAAGAGGCAAACGTTATATAACCGTATAAGTGTTCATAGAGTAGTGGGGGGTAGTCTAGCATGGTACGTCGTTAAACACAAGAAGGTTATTATTGTGCAATAATAATCTTCTTTTTTTAAGGCGTTCGTTATTCACCGGATATAAATAAGGATGAGGTGAAGGCGTTGGCTGCCTTGATGACCTTCAAGTGTGCCTGTGTCAACGTGCCTTTTGGCGGTGCCAAGGCCGGCCTCATCATCGACCCCAAGCAGCACAGCTCGATGGAGTTGCAGAAGATAACTCGCCGGTATGTATTCGCGTTAAAATCCGAAGTGGCTGAACTCTGGCGGACAAATCGAAAACCAGTACAGCCGGGATAGGTTACGGAATGATGGCCGGTGTTCGCTGTGTGTTATCAAAGATTACTGACTAGAGAAGATGTTTCATCGCCGTGTTAAAATATCTGCGCGAAATTTTTCGAAATTTTCTAAGTCTCACCACTAGTACGAATTCTCAACGCAAGGAGCGCTAGTTCTGCACGTTTGACCAAGGTCCACTAAATACCCTAGCGGCTAGTAGCGATCTAGTAGACCTTGCGTTTGACTTTGTTACCGTTATCCAAGGTCTACTAGATCGCTAGTACGTGCCAGGGGATTTAGTGGACCTTGAGTTTTAAACTTTGGAAGAGCGACTCTTGCGGTGAGAATTCGAACTACACGTCGGACTTAGAAAATTTCGCTCAGACACGCGCAGACGAATTCCCATATGAATGAAACATCTTCTCTAGTCAGTAATCTTTGGTGTTATATAGACGGCGATAGAGAGTATGAGTGAATTACATGATCAACATTATTGTCAGGCAGTAAACATGTGAAAATTGACAATCAATACCTTGTTGATCTATGCCACAATGTAGCAACCGGCGAGCGAAACAAATATTCTCTCAATACAAAGTGTTTTAAAATTCGAATGAGTTTGTCGCTTATACGCCGTTGCGTAGGTGTCAAAATGCATGCTGGTATGGTATTCAGTCTAACAAAAATACACAATGTTTTCTATTTTGTGCCGTTAAATAAATCATATTTTAAAATATATTTCGTAGAAGACATTAGCCCAAGACATGGAGTACTCTGCTACTCCCCCCTACCCGATAAATTAATGTTGGAAACGGGGTCAAGATATATATATATATATTATATATATATTTCGTAGATGCTGTGTAAAAAAAGTGCATAGGTAGTCCTAACATAAATTGACATTTAGGCCTACTCACATATTGGAGTTTTTTTTTTAAATTTATATATTTCATAAAAAAATACTAAATATGCGTACGGTAGATTATGTTGATGGTTCAACAGAATTGTGACAAACCTCCAATACTGAAATTCAGCATTATACAGGAAAATTAACCTCTAAGTGTAGATTGCGTGGGTGTGGGATGTGGGTGTAAGGGGGTGGGAGGCATAAAACACCTCAACTACCGTTATCAATAATCATAATAGGCTATACTGATACAAAATGATCAACTTAAAACCTATTTTTAGAATCCAACATTAAGCATGCGCCTACGTATATGCCTGGTTTCAGCTGCGTTGCAATTACCTTTAGCTTTAGCAAGCATAGGCCTATGTCGTAGAGAACATTCATTTCTGGTTTTGGGGGCTTGGGAGGTACTTTGGAGGGGGGGGGGGGGCGTGGGAGTTCGGTGGGCGTTTAGGTAGAAAAGAGGGCCGGAATGAATGAAAAGAAATTTGAAGAAGAGATAAAAGAGGAATTGTGATCCGAAATATGAACGGAAGCCCTCTTTGCCTTACTTACATATAGAAAATAGTCATGTTTACACTTCCTCGAACCTGCTTTATATGAGCAAGTAACGTTAACTTCGTTGTTCTCATCTGTGCAGTTAATATTCACGTTTATCAGATGTGGTTTTTGCATGTAATTATGATGTCTGAAGGGATGCTTGCCTACATAGTACCCGTTTACTTAATATTACTACTGTAAAATTAAACGATAACCGTTTAAAAACCTATTTGCTTTGACAAATGGTCGCTGTATGTTCCCAACAAACGCGTTTATGTGATAAATGTGTATCACAGACACCATCACCCTGTCACTCACTAACCTACTGCCAGAAACATATGGAACACAGGTTAGCCGTGCGTTGTTTATCCCGGCTCGGACGGCCATGATAGATGTAGGAGGTGGCGCGCCTACATCTCGATTTAAAGGCGATGGTCGGCCGCTAGGGCGCGGTTATTTCTCGTCAGTCTTACCTGTAGTTTGATCACTGGCTCCTTGTTTTCTCACTTACTAAGCAACTTGTCACAGAATGTGGAACTGGCCTCACAGTTCCAAGGGTCTGTTAAAGGTGGCTTGTTAGGTTTTTTACATGGCAATTTGGTCTTACATAACAATTCGGCAATATTGTTGAAGACTGCTTCAAAATGCATATCGTAGCACTCTCAATGACTATATGATATAGGGAATGTCACGAGTGGCCGCGGTTTAAAATAATAAATACTGCAAATCTTGATAAGAAGGTGTTGCCTTGGAAAGTTATTGCTTAGAGCCTAAAGATGGTTTTAAGATAAGAAGACACGCTGGCATTCCATGCAGGACGCCATTTTCCAAGATGGCGTCCAAAACAATGAACTGCTTATAGCTCTGTTCCCTTTAGTCCGATTTTTATTTTGAATTTTTGAATGACACTTCTCTAACAGTGTGTTATTTGTTGTAAGTACAATTGTTACCATATACCTGTCGGTTTGGCCACAAATACGTCATTTTCCAAGATGGGGTCCAAAACCATGATTTGCAACTCTGTTCCCTTTCGTCCGATATTCATTTTAATTTTTTTTAATTACAGCTCTCAAACAATGTGTTATTTGTTATTGTAACTATTCGTATCATATACCCCTCGGTTTGGCCACAAATAATTGCGGGCTATTTCTTCCAATCTTCTCGTAAATGTGCCCGTGAATGGCTCTGCGCAATAACCTAATTCATCAGGCGCAGAACAAGAACGAACGAACGAACTAACTAACGAACTTCCGGTAACAGTCATTTACCTTGCTGTTCAGGGGCAGTTTAACAAAGTGGGCCGGGCCGGGCGTGCCAAATTTTCGTAAACATTTGAAACATTTTTTGTATGTAAGGGAAAAAAACGATTTTTTGTCTATAAATTTCACGTTTTAATAACAAACACAGCTGCGAACGTAGGAATAAAAAATATTGAGATGTAGATAGGGCAATCACAGATGTAGGTTAGGTGTAGTGACTGAGGGGTTGGCCATCAGACGATTCTCCCTGGTCCCATGGTGGTTCGATGGGCTGTGTTGGTTTTGTGTACGAGTAATGAATATGGGTAAGCCGTGGATAAACAGTTGTCTGTGACAGCTGAGCTAAGGATGGTTCCTGCTTCAAAATTTGGAAAACAGACAAGCTCAACGACATAAAACTATATACTGCTAAACCAGCGGTCTTGAAACTTGTACATCAATGTGCCAATTCTTATTCCTGGAAATGTTTCCATCCCAAGCCCAACACCCAAACACTCTTTCTGCCAATTGTTGTTCTGAATCGTAAATAATATTATATCTAGTTTGACTTTTTTCATATGTACGCGTATGATAGTCCTACACAAAAAGTCAACGCCTAATATACTTGCCTTCGATGGAATAACAAGTAGTATTCTGCGCTTTTAAAGATAGATTTTAAAAACAATACAAATAAGTGCATCATTTTTTACAAAAACAAATTGTGTTGGTGCCCCTAAGTGTGTGCTTCAAGTTGGTGCCCCATGTGTCCCAAGTTTGGGACGGGACCCAGACTTTGAACACGTGCTGTGTGCTGTGCTAGACAGACCAATGCTATCCCACACACCAATTGCTGTACCGTACCAAAGAGGAGCCATCACGAATTGGGCCACTCTGCATTTTAGTAGTTGAAGAAAAAAACTATTTCACCCAAGCTCATCGGTACAGAAAGTGTTTTTTATAACCAATAATACCACACAAAAATGCAAAAAATTTGCAAAAAAATGTCAAGCCAAAACGGAGATCAACGTTACAAACCAAAGAGGGCACACGTACAAAAATCGCCATTTTCAAAAGAGGCTCAACATTTAAAGGGAGGGGTTATATCTAAAATTGTGGCCAAGCCAATTATTTTATTTCCAATATATAAATATAGTAATTAATGAAATAAACAAATATATAAATGATAACATCACTTAATATTGATATATAAACAACAATTTCAAAATAAATTGCCTTATTGAAACATTTCTAGGTGTGAAAAACAAAATGAACACACTTTATTTATAATCAAAAGCTTGGCCAATGGGTTTGTAATTTGGCTTTGGGTCATACCCTATATTATTCATATTACGTACTATAAAGCAATAATGGCACTAGCTCATCTAGCTAATGAAGTTTAAAATTAATTTGATATGTAATTAAAGAAACATTTCAGGACTTGGAAAATAAAACTGAGAATGCAAATTCATCGGCCAAGCTTTTGATTATAAATGAAGTGTGTTATTTTGTTTTTCCACCTCGAAATGTTTCAATAAGTCCATTTAGTTTTGAAATGCTAACATATCAATTATTAAGTGATGTAAACATTTATATATTTGTTTATTTCATTAGTTACTATATTTATATATTGGAAATAAAATAATTGGCTTGGCTACAATTTTAGATATCACCCCTATAAATGTTGAGCCTCTTTTGAAATTGGCGTTTTTTGTACGTGTACCCTCTTTAGTTTGTAGCGGTTGATCTCCGTTTTGGGCTTGGGCTTTTTTTTTGCAAATTTATTGCATTTTTGTGTGGTTTATCAATCCTTTTTTTAAATTTAAAATGACTAATCTTGGAATTTATCCATGGTAAACAACTCAATGTCAAAAACCCAACGCATGTTATTTTGATATCCGCCTAGTGGAGGCTCGTCGAACTCCCAACTTGCGTGTTCGGCAAGCCTCCGCTAGTCGGAAGGTCGACTTGATGTCCGACTAACGGAGGCTCGTCGAACTCCCAGCTTGAGTTCGGCGGGTCTACGCTTGTCGGAGATCCAGCGGACCTTGTCATTTTGTTGGTGATTTTCTATCTCGTAATTAAAACTAAATATTTTGTTACATGGTCACTGTCCGAGATACGATTCTGTTTACTCAGCTGTTTTCATCGATGCCAAGAACGTTGTGACACAAAAGTATTTTTTTTTCGTCGGCAACGTTTAATAAGAACTAATTTTTTTGGGAGCATTTATTTTTTCCAGGTTGGCATTCTGTCCTATTACATTTTTTTGTGTGAAAGAGGCTGCCTCGAGAGGTGAACAAAATTGGTGCAAAATTTGGTGTTTATATCTTTATTCGTTTGGGGCCCCCAGACCGACAAGGAATTAGCTTCTTTACTGCTTAATACCTTCCATACGCAACATCCGATCGGGATGAAATTTGAAATGAGCTATTTCGTGGTAAAAACCCACCGATTAAGGAAAATTTGAGGTTTCCATCTTTTATGGTTTTGCGTCGGCAACATCGTGTTAAGTGCTCTTCAATGCTTGCAGTAAGGGTCGCGTAGTGGAAACTCGCACGTGGCTTGGCCCGGCACGCTCCTGCGAACATATTCCAATGAAAATTTAAATCTTAACTACTGCCCACTTTAGTGCAAATTAATTAAAATGTTTACAGTTATTATAATTCATAGCGTTAGTTCCAAAGATTTCCCAAATATCTATTTGCAAATATATTTTTTTAAATCTTACACAAAAAAGACATTTAAATAATGACCAAAATGCGTGAATGCCGAAATATATCATTTTCTGATAACATACGATGCCTCAAATGAAATTGGCTTTTAAATGCAATGAGTCTCACTTTAAGCCCTAGAGTGCCCATCATTGAGTCTAAATATCACTAATAGTTAAAAAAAAAAATTTGTTATACACAGGCCACACACACTCGCCTGGCTGTGATAAGCGAGTAGGCTTTTTGCTGTGTCAAGGTGCCGGTGCAAGTGTCGTCTTTCCATACTGATTACTGGGATATTGTGTCGTCGTTTGCTGGGTAATGTTAATGGCCAACAAGGTTTTTGGTGTTTTAATGTGGGTTTAAATATTTCGGAAAATAGTTGTTTTCCCATCCTCAGATAATAATTACTCTATGTATTTATTTCTTTCTTTCTTTATTTGCCCATAAGGATCATAACCCGGTGCCTTTATGTTTAGCTGCCATTTGTTGATACTTGAAACAGGTTGAAACTAATAACTATGGTGCAGGCAATGAAACAACTTAGCAGAGCTATCTCTTGAAAATGTAAGTGGGCTATACTAGGACATTTCGATTTCTATAAATAGTAATTATACGTTTAATTATTGAAATTTCGATGATATACATACCTGATGAAGGTTGTAGAGTATTCCAAGTCCAAATCGCGACGATAGAGTGGCTTAAAAGAAAAAATAATGTCTAACCGTTTAAAACAATATGATATTAACTGTGGTGTAGGTTTACCCTGGAGCTGGCTAAAAAGAACTTCATAGGGCCGGGCATAGACGTGCCCGCCCCTGATATGAACACCGGCCCTCGGGAGATGTCGTGGATGGCCGACACGTATACCAAGACCCTCGGTCATATGGACATGAACTCGATTGCGTGTGTCACGGGGAAGCCCATCAACCAAGGAGGGATTCACGGCCGAGTGTCTGCGACCGGGCGCGGCATCTTCCACAGCATCGACAATTTCATCTCCGAAGAGAAATGGATGAAGGCGATCGACTTGAAGCCTGGCTGGGAGGGCAAGAGCTACATCATTCAGGTAGGAAGCGTCGAAATAACGATTTGTAGTTTTTTGACACTTTTGTCCCCATGCAATATTATCGATTTCTTTAGATGCAAATAGGTTGCAAGCTAGAAGCTTTCCAGTCAACAGAGGGTACTTTCCGAAACTAGCTGAATATGCCATTTCCGTGCTGAGGCGATTCCGTAACCTGTTGGAAATCATAGGCTGAGCGTTCCGTTACTTCCTGAGCCAGCATATCTAGCATCATGAAAACGCAGTCGGTTCGATCGAGGGTATCTGCCAGCATTCACAAATCATGGCGGCGTTTTTAAAATGCAAATTTTTATAGCTCGTCAAATTGTCAGGCACTGTGTAATTTCACCGCTTTTTACACCACGCTTTGCAGGATTTTATGACCTTTCATTGTGTATTCGTTATTATTAGAATATTGTTTTTTTAATCTCATTACAAATGTTTAGCGTGCATTTCCTCCGTCTTTTCGCTTGTAAGCGTTCCGAAACACTTGACAAAATGCGACGCTAGGACTGATGCTGGAACCCCATCATTTACAGGAGGTTTCGGAATGTACCCAGAATATGAGGGGGATGATCTCATCCTTTGCCACTTCGTCAGACCATGGTTAGACTTCACTGGAAGACTGCCTTTGGATTTATGGTTAGCTATTGCTGATTATAGAGTACAAAAAAGTTAATTCATAACGGAGCGATCTACGACGGGACGTTGTAATACGGGTAAAATGTCTCGATTACTCGTTAGTCGTTTCCAAGCGTTTATCTCGGCGAATTTATTGCTGGCATCTGCCGTGTGTCAGCTATGGAGGACAACTTTTTATCTCTAATATACAACAGTCTGTGTTTTCCATGGTCCTAGCATGGACTTTTAACTTTTAATAGAACTGGCGTAGATTGAAACCGTTGTCTCGTGAGCCGTTACCCGGCTGTGAACCGTTGACCGTTGTCCGAGCGTCCAAACTTGATCGAGGTGCAAGGGAAGAAAGATAAGCGGAATGTTGGTGCCGCATCGCCTCTTGTGAAGACCACTGCTACTGGCGGCGTTGCCACATGAGGGCGAGTCAACCACTCTTGGCGACTAAAGCGCGACGTTGCATGAACACTCCCGTGTTAACCATTGTTTGCTTTACACGACCACGCTGTCGCGCTGCAACCCAAGACTACCCTACACATGCTTTCGTCACAGGCGACGGGCTCGTAGCCAATCAGCAGTCGGTATTTGTGCGGGTGTGTCTTGGGCGGTTCGCCGGTTGGCTACGAATGCCTCGCTTGTGACGAAAGCGTATGTAAGGTGTGGGCCAAGTATAGTAGGCCTATAGCCAAGTTCGCGTGAAGCGGCCCTTGGTAAGAATGCTCGCAGCGCTGTTTATAGCCGGTTCGGCGGTTCCCATACGTACACCGAAGTTAAGCAACCTCAGGTTAGGTCATGAGGAGGGTGGGTTACCGCTCTCCTCCGAAACACTAGTTACCTTTGGTTAGAGCAGATGGGAGGATTCGAAAGCTTGCGTAAGAGCTTCGTTCTTCTCGTCAACTTCTCGGCAGTCCAGGTTAGTGGAGAAATTTATACGACTGGTCAAAGAAGCACCGTCAGTTCGGATGGGACGTAAAACCAATGGTTTCCCTGGTACTTTTCGACAGGAGTAGGCTATGTGTCTGTCCCAGGCTTCCCTTCCTCCCTTCCTCATTATGATTCATCAATCATCAGGCTAAAGAGGGCACAGTGCCCTACACTTGCCTTTAATTTCAATAAAATAAATTAAATGTACCGGTTTATAAATGTATAGTTTACCGGACAGCCCGGGCTGGTCATTCTTATTGTTATTTTCATTGTTTGTGACTGTGCCATTTACTGGTCGGTCTGGTCGCGTTTACGGTCGCACCCTAAACCTCGTACGTGGCTGCTACGTGGTCTATACCAAGGTCGATAAAGAAGTTTGTCCTTTTGGGAAGAACTTCCTTATTGATTATGCCCATACTTCTGGTAGTGGTGGTGATGACTCCTCGTTACAGGGTTTTGGTAACGTGGGGAGGCACGCGGCACGCTACATGACCAGGGCAGGCGCAAAGATGATTGGCGTGGCGGAAAAGGACGTGTCAATCTTCAACAAGGACGGGATCGTTCCCGAGGAACTGATCAAACACATGGAGGATACGGGATCAATCAAGGGATTCTCCAAGGCGACCGCGTACAGCGGCGATAATCTCATCTTCGAAGAGTGCGACATCTTCGTGCCTGCGGCCGTGGAGAAGACAGTCACCAGCGAGAACGCGGACAAGCTCAAGACCAAGGTGAGTCTGCTATATATACAGTGGCGTATCCAAGGGTGGGGGGGGGGTCATGGGGTTCAAACCCCCCTCCCCCATGCCCAAAAATAAAAAAAAAGTCATGCGGAGAGAAGGAAGGAAAGGAAGAGGGAAGAGGAAATTACTATTTTGATTATTGTTTAATAACATATACTCAACCGTTAAATCATACGATTTTGGGCTCTTGGTCGCCAGGAAGAGCTGCCTAGAACCTATTGTCTTCCGGGGACAATCGGGAAGAAAGTTTGAGGAGTGGGACAAGTTGGAGGAATATATTTAAAAATGCTAATGAGTGCTAGGGGTCAGGAGGTTACTCTTCTCTCTCCTTTTACGATTGGCACTGCGTATAAGAAACTACATTGAATCCTAAATATATTGAATCTTCTTATACCCTAGGCTGAATACACTCCGGGCCCAGACGGGGAATAACTAACATATTTACATGATTTCCATATCGTAGGGCGTATATTATAAAATTATATTTTGTATCACTGCACATGCTGCTATTCTTGAAGATCTTTCCTTAGCCCCCCGTCCCGACCGTTTCATAAAGAAATTTGATATCCCTTAATTCGTAGCCAATTTCAATAGGAATACTAAAATTAATCATTCTACGCAAATGCCCCAATTCAATGTGTTTGAACATTGCACTCCTGCAAGTATTTCAACACACTTTCCACATAGTCTGGACTCTGGAGTCATATTTCAATCTTTTGTCAAAATAACGCAACAAACAGAAATTAAGGCAAACCAGTGCTAAAACATTTGTCAGGAACGTGTAAAATGTATAGATATTACCACAAAATACAACACAACCAGTTACTATGAGACTTGCCAACAATTAAAATAAAAAATATAGGAAAGATATTTATTTTTGCAGTAATTTTGTTGTTCTGTGACTGGTTTTTAATTTTCTTTGTAGTCATTCTTACATTCTCTTAAACCTATTCTATGACATTTTCTTATTCTGAAACGTGTTTCCAGGCGTTTACAACGTCATAAATGAAGAAAAAAAAATTTCACCATCGGCGAATTGGCCTCCGGCGGCTGGGGCTTTTGCCCCAGACCCCTGCCTGCTCGGGATGTTCGACCCCCCCCCCCCCCCCATTGTCAATTCCGGGATACGCCACTATTTATAGAAAATCGGAAACTTCATTTTAGGTGCAAGAGATAATCCTCAAAGGAGACTAATTTTACCAAAGACCTTGCCCGTGTAGCGTGTAATATTTAGATCTACAGTTCTCTAATGAATCGTAAACTTCAATAGAGAACCCTGGACCATTCCCACGTTGCCATATCAAATACCCGCGACGTGCGAGCGACCGCTACTGCAGTGAGTGTTGAATCATGGCAACGCCGCAGCGCACAGGTGTTTAAAATTGGAGTGGCTATCCGACGGACCTCACTATTCCAGATCATTGGAGAGCAACAAACCTCGGCTTGCACATAAAATGAATATGCGTTCCCTGTGCCTTTAGGGTACGACAATATCCAGACAGACGAAGCAAAATATGACAAAGGTAGGTCGTCCGTAGCCGTTCCTTCTTCATACCTTCATGCCTAGCATGATGGTACGGAACTACTTTAAATTTTCCCAAATATAATGAAGTAGTTGTTAATTTATAAGTGAATATAATAAATGAGATAATAAGAAACTAAAGTTTATTCCTGCACTGCACAATTTAACCGCAAACACATACCAAGAGGGAGAAAAATAGCATTTAAACCAGGGCCCATGTCCACCAACCTATGAAATAACAATACATGTTTACTTCTGGTAAGACAATGAGTAGCAGTCTACATTTAAGTTGGTATTACAAGGTGTGAGGTCACTTGCTATTACATCATCCGTGACGACAACACCTTCTTTGTTACGGCGTCCGACCTATACAGTCTACTTTCTCGGAAAGTTTCGCTTTGATTTAATTTGTCGTGTTCCTTGTTTTGAATATGTTTTCAAACATGGTATTTAATATTTCATTTCATTTCATTTCATTTCTTAGCTGTATAACCACAATACTATATTGTGTTTTTTTATATATGACATGATATAATATGTGCATATACGTCTTGATTTTTTTTTAATTTAACACACTCTAACGCAATAATCTTCAAATCAATTGTTTTTGTATTAGATATTGCCAAAATATGAGACTGGGTTTGCTTCATTTTACTGTCTAGTTTGAAAATATCACATTTTACATATTATTTTCTGCGCTTGAAAAAATGAAAGATGATACTTTATTAGAATTATGTCCAATCACAAAAAATGTCTGTAAAATATATATTATTACTCAGAACAAAGCAACGGTAGGAACCGTTACCAATCTGGGCTTCTATGCTTATAGGGAGCAGTGAATGGCACATATATATAAAACAAAGATACTAGAATCGAGCGAACGGTTTAGCCGCGGTCGCTTAGCCGGTTCCCATACGAACACCGAAGTTAAGCAACCTTGGGCTAGGTCAGGAGGTGGTTGGGTGACCACTCACCTCCAAAACACTAGTTACCGTAGGTTAGGTAGGTTAAACCAGTGGCTCAAAATGCTCTGTCACAAGCTCTTTCACTCAAGGACTGTTTCACCACCGAACTAAGGCATTGGGAACTGTCTCATCAACACATCACCAGATCGCGTCAGCCACCTAACCATAATCTCAGGTAGCGCGCTCGCCCTTTTCCTTAGTTCTTCCCTCCACCACCACCCACGACAGCGCCTGTATCATGTAAATTCACCCTAAACTCGGTCCCTATCCAAGATACACGCCGGTAAAGAGGACTCCTCAAAGGGCGGATTATTTCCCGCTCACTGTGCAAGGTTGTAAACGTCAAGCTTGTCACCAGGAAGGATGCACAGTTTTAAAAAAAAGTGACCACCAATAATATCTATTCAAATAAGAAAAACACCCACTTGACAATAGGAAGACGGGGCCTAGGATTCTGTCCCTTTTCTAAGGGTTGACCATAATTATCTCTTGCTTCGACGGTCCATGTGGTTTGGAGCTGTCTTTACTATGTTAGAAGCTAAGTGGTTTGCCAAATAAAGGGGATGATTGACAGCATAAGTCTCCAACAATAAGAAACAGTTCCTTTTAGTTCTCATTTTGCCGGCGTGTATCTTGAATTGGGACCGAGAATAGTCTTAAGTTTAGTTTCGTTCTTCTACTCACGCTGAGTGATCAAGACCACTAGTTGGCCGAAAAGTCTCAGTTTATTTGTCTTCTCATCTATATGTTTCTCTACAAGTCGAGACACCTCGGACAACGAACCAGTCGTTCCACCGCGTCGAGCTTATATTTACCTGGTTTGTAAACCCCTCGTTAGGGGGGTAGTTGGGCTGACTCGTTCGCGCTACATTCCATTCACTGATTTCCTAGAATTTCATAATTGGCTACACAAACAACTGTAAAAGCTAAATTCCAAATATAAATTAATGTTTTATTTGAATTAACGTTTCGGAAACTTATTCCTTAATATAGATCAGAACACCACGAGCTTGAAACTTTTTTATTTTTTCTTGTAGTGTTATTATTAGATGAATGCGAATCAAACGATTTGCATACTGTACACATGAATTACATAATATGTTTCTTCATAATCCTACTACAAAGACGATCAAAAGATGACAATATGCATAAATGTATTTAGAAAACGATTGTGATAATTGAAAATGACGTAAAACCAGAAGCAATAATAATAAAACTAGCACGGGGTATTTAACAGAATACAACAGTCCGCAATCTGATTTAACGATCTTCTAGCTTTGAACATTGACATGAATGCGATGCATTCCAAGGGTTGTACAAAATATGGTCATCGCTCAGAACCGGTTTTCGCCAGAAATTCTGGTTCGTTGTCCGAGGTGTCTCCAGAGAAAGCTAGGATGGAGCAATACTCATAACATTTTCTGTTTTGTGTTTGTGCTGCTTGCAATTAGGTTAATGCTGAGGTTGCTATTGTGTCACCATCAGTCTAGGGCAACTACAATAACATCTGATTACCGACACATGCATAATAATCATAATAATAGTTTGGTTATTTTGCTGTGTCAGGTGTTGTCCAGGAGGCCCAGGCTTGATTGTAGACGATTGTAAGTTGATTGTTGATAGCCTTGGGTCTTGGGATTGTTTGGTGACATACGTCATGTGTTGGGGAAAATGCCAGAGAGAGGGGATAGCAGGGGGGGTATATAAGTTGGGCACGTGGCTTGAGTAGGGGTCGAACTGATCGGAGTGTCGAGGGAAGATGGTCGGGCACCAGTGAGCACGTCATAGCTACGAGGGTCAGCGTAGAAGAGCTGCAGGACGGCGGGTCGAGGAAGCTGCATTGGAGACTCGAACGTGGCAATGTCCGTCGACAGGCAGACTACGAAATGACCAGGTACAGCTGACGTGGTGCGGGTACGAGATGGTATTGTGTAGTCATACGTATAAAGCCTAAGCAGGGTCGCCACATCATCGCCTATCTACTTTCTCAGGTAAGCTGTCGTCCTTCTGTGCCTTTCCCCTCACTAGAACATGTATTATCTTGTTCTGAGTTCCAATTAATCATATAAAACAAAGATACTAGCGTCAACGTAACTACTTTCACACCAAACTCAGATCCTTACCTACCGCACCTTTCATGCACACTGTTTCAACAAAAATCAACATATTCCTAGCTTTCTAACCCAAATTCGTAAAACAGTGTTTCGCTTAGTAAAGCGCATAAGCCCCATTAGTGGCGCGCGCTGTATTGGATGTCTCCAGGTATCGAACACAGGTCAAAAGTTTGTAAACTCGGCGATTTATTAACGAAAATAACATTAAAATGCGTGGCAACTGCCATGTTTTGTCGTAATATATACGCGATTACCGGCTAATCAGAGATTAAAAGTTTGGTAAAACCAGCCCCCAAAAATGGTAAAAATTATAATGGATCTGTTCCAGACAGACGAGATGAGATGGTAGGAACTAGAGAGGTAGAAAAGAATACATATATTGTTTAGCTCATCTCCACTCTCTACGCTGAACCGAGACGGAAACAGATTATATTGCGTTCACGCCATTTGATGTTCCAACTTCCAACGAATGTGATTTTTTGCACTTGTTTTTGTATTTCACTTTATTGCATTTTTAAGTTTACACTGCAGAACGTTTAAGTATAATAGTTCAATTATTGTCTAGTATAGTACAGTACTAACATGTTTTGAGTGAAATTAATATAGGTTATACAAAATATGTTGTGACGTGCTGCACACCACTCGGCAGGCCAGACAGCACTTACCGGGCCAGACCGGCTCAGAGGAGATGATGGGGTGTGGGCTAAGTTGCGGCTCGTCTTCAGATGGTGGGCGCCACTTCGTTTCGAGTAGATGACGACGACGTGTAGGGGATATTGTAGAAGGAACAAAGAAATTCTACGTTGAAAAATAACCCCAGTTCATGAGAGAGCGATGATAAAGATTTATTTAGAATTTGGATAAGTTGCCTCGAGAGAGAACGACTAGCGACAATTGACAATGGTGGACAAGAGACAGCTTGAGAGACTTCAGTCGACAAACATCAGACGATAACACACATGGTTCATTGACAAAAATAAAATACAATATTAGAAAAATAGAAAATACTTGTTTAGTTAAATACACTTCCTTTGACGGGCGTACAGTACAATTAGTTTACACGTTCGCTCTACTTGAGCCTATTGAGACAATACATGAAGTTCTAATAAAGTGTTTAAAATATAATTGCTTCAAATATTGATTGGGTTCACTGGGCCGAGAGATAATATGGACGACCCTTAGTGATTTTACCTGGGCTTCCCGCCTTACCTTCGCTTTTGTCAACCCATATTGTGTGCTCGTGGCGCCGAAGAGTAATAATGGGTAATGTTATCCCACTAATCTCTTCTTCTCATCACTTGGACGACAATTTCCCAGAATGCATTAAAGCTTTCCCAGAACTTATGCTGCATCTTGGCAACACAGGTGAAATGTGAAAATGTGTGAAGAAATCTGGTCTTTTGTCCCTTTGACGAAAACGAAATCCATCAAGTCTCGTTGGACGAACTATACCCTTTGCCAAATACTGTATTAGAAGCGTCTATTACAGTATTTGCCTTTGCCTTGTAGCTATTCTTGGAAAAACGATAATAAACAAAAGAAGACAACGTGACAAATCCGGGCGGTCTGGCCGTTGAGTGACAGCGGCGACAGGAGAATCAGATAGGCCGGTGACAGCCCAGGCAATGTAAAAAATGAAAGAATTTGAGAGAATATGTTCGTCTAATAGACCGTAAAATTTATTTTAAAATGTTAGCAGTTACAGCGCTGTTGTTAACTTTGCACCAAATTGCCTTATTTTCAGAACTAAGAAAATTAGGCTTCATACCACATAATGGATTATTTTCTAGATGTTTTAAAATAAGAACAATTTTTAAGTAATTTGCTGGCAGTCGGGGGGGGGGGGGCAAGTGCCCCCCCTTGCCCCCCCCCCCCCCCCCTGCGGGCGCCCATGGAGTCCAGGACCCATATTCTGTAATTATCCCGCTATGGAAGCGGGCCGCTTTGGGTCGAAAGCGGGCGATATGGAAACAATTGCGGTTCCACAACAATATAACTGCCTCAATAATTTCCAATACTAGTGTTTTATTTCTCAATTGTTTTCATGTCGGCCCGCATTTAAAGCGGTATAATTACAGAATAAGGGCCCAGATGTTCGGATGCGTCGAATGCTCGCCCATTGGGAAAAATCATCGCCCTCAGAAAACTTAGACCTGCCGGAAAATGTAGACCCGCTGGAAAAATCCAATGACGTCAAAAACCGCACAAAATTTTCAGTTTTAAATTATATCACAAGAATGGGGTTCGAAATCGAAAATCTGAATCAACAGCGCACTATGGTTTAGTAAGCCCTACACATTGAATGCTTTAAGTCGTGACTTATATCATAATCAGTATGTTTGTTTATAAATAATTAGTATTATTACTAATTATCGAATTTTAATCAAAATACTACGCTAATGGTTATAATATTTTCTTCAGTCTGTAGGGCTTACCAAAGTGCGCTGCTGATTTAGATTTTCGATTTCTTGTTGCAATCTTTAGATATAATTTAATAATGAACATATTCAGCGGTTTTTGACGTAGAGACTACCCGTCGCTTTTAAACCATGCTGCAAGTAGAACGCTTCTGGTCGCTTACATTTTCAAGCTAAACTGTAGCTCCAAAAACACAATATCCCTCGAAGACTTCTAGCCGCAGACAGACACGTCTCTAGCAAATACTGTAATAGGCGCTATCGCTTAATACAGGAAACTCTCGTCGATTTCTGGCGACAGCTGTCCTAGCGGCTTGGAGTTAAACTAGGTGAATGATCGATGCGAAGAAGTTCACTCGCTGCATCTAAAGCTGCCAAATTTTGTTATCGACTGGCTTGCGATATAGCGGCTATCTAGCGGCTTGGTGTTCAACTTTATACGTGAACTTGTGTCGCCATGCGGCTCAATGTTAAACTGGCCCCTAGTCTCTTCCGTTCTGACAGCCACAACTATCATTCGTGCGATAGAGTCGAACGAAATTAGCGCAGTGCGGCCACATTCAGAACTTCGCTCGGCTGTACAGGCTCTCACAGGCGGCGGAATACGCGGGACTTCAAACGCCCAATCATCCGACACTACGGGGAGGGGTTCCGTTGGCTCTGGCCAGCCTTCAGAACATGTGAGACGACCGAAATATCACTAGGGACCACCCCAGTGAATTCCCAGACGTAACACTGTACAGTGTAAACTTGTTGCAATCATAAGTAGAAGCTTGAGCTTGATTGTTAACATCTGTGTCCCCAAATGCCTCCCATTGCCGTGACAGACTCCAAAATTGTTGCGTCATTGTCAACTAATTGGACGGGCTGTCACAGCGCCATAGCCAGTCTCTCCCAAAGACCAAAAGGAACAAACCAACAACAACATTGACGATACTCTTCAAAACACAGTACACGAAACAGATTCTTAGCTGTTGACTAATATATTAATATTCTAATCGTAGGTAGTAGACACATCTGCTTTGTCAACAGCATTCTTTATTCCTGAACGGACCATCGAAATATTATTGTCACTTTAGTAAACACGCCTCAAGACTTACTTTCAGATGCTTTCGTCACAGGCGAGGAGCTCGTAGCCAACCAGCGAACCTACCGAGACAAGCCTCCGCAAATACCGATCGCTGATTAGGTACGAGTGGGGGCCTCGCCCATGACGAAAGCATGCGAAAGATGCTGTACTTTCACTTCACTACACGACAGCTATAAAGGTTTCTAGACACATTCAAAAAGGGTAGCACATAAAAAGTGGCGATCCACGATAACACTTGAGTTGTTTCAACCCCTCTCAGATAATCGCTGAAGGCGCGAACGGGCCTCTGACCCCGGCAGCCGATAAGATTCTTCTCGACAAGAAAGTGCTGATCATCCCCGACCTTTACGCCAACGCAGGTGGCGTCACCGTCTCTTACTTCGAGTGGCTCAAGAACATTAACCACGTGTCCTTCGGTCGCCTGACCTTCAAGTACGAACGCGAGTCCAATTACCACTTGTTGGGTGAGTGACGCTTTAGTATATCTCTACCACCCGCTAGGTATATACATGTTATGTCTAGCTACCACCTGTTGGGCGAGTGTACGCTTTGGTATATCTCTACCACCCGCTAGGTATATACATGTTATGTCTAGCTACCACCTGTTGGGTGAGTGTACGCTTTGGTATATCTCTACCACCAGCTAGGTATATGATAATCATCATCATCATCTGTTGCCACGTCCAACTCTGCGTTGGGTCGGCATTGAAGATAAGCCTCTCCATCTTCTTCTTTCCTGCCACCACTCTTCCCCTTCAACTACATTCCAAACCCCTCCTCGCATTTCCACATCCTTCCTCACTTTGTCGTGCCATCTTTGTCGTGGTCTTCCTCTAGTTTTTCTACCTGGAATCTCCAGTTCTAACATTCTCCTCGGCAATCTTTCTCTTTCCATCCTCTTGACATGTCCGAACCATTCCAGTCTTCTCTCTCCAATACGCTCCAATAAATTCCTTACGCCTAGTTGGTTTCTTATGTCATCATTCCTTATCCTGTCCCATCTAGTCTTCGCCACAATACTTCTCAAAAACTTCATGTCTGCAGCTTGTACCAGGCTCTCTTCTGGTATTGTCATCGTCCAAGTTTCTGCTGCGTATGTTAGTATTGGGACAAAGTAGGTTTGATATATGGCCAGCTTACAATAATAATAAAAATAATAATAATAATGTGAAAGAATTAACTATGTGGCTTAATGCCAATTATAAATGTCAATGAGAAAGATTCATTTTTATTTTGGAACCTTGTCCAACCTCGTAGCTTGACAGCCAGCAATATTTATTATCTAGTCCATAGCGACGGGTTTCTTTTGTCTTGCCTAATTGCCACCGCCTTCTGACAAGTAGCGCACCACAGTACCCCCCTGCCAGTGAACGAGCACAGCGAGGCGAACAAAAGTCTATACGCCTAGTCACGCTGGTACATACACTTGACGTCCTGCTCTCGTCGTGACCAAAGGCTGAGCAGCGGCAACGGCAGCGTATGATCGAACCACAGACGAAGTGCTGGAGTTCGGACGAACACTGGAGTGATTAACAGCTGGGGGCGCTGTCCCAGACAGATGTGATGATCGTGATTCTGCATTCGGCATCGTCGATGGTTGAGTGGATTCTGGGGCCGCATCAGCAAGAATGAATGCGGGCTTCAAACGATCAACGGATACAACGGCCTTCTTTCCAGTACGCAAAATTGAAAAGTGTTTCTCATTCCTCGTGAGTACCTCGTAAGGCCCATCGTACGGTTGCTGAAGGGGTGTTCGGACAGCATCATGTCGCACAAAAACGTGGGAACATGTCGCACGGTCCTTAAACACATAACAGCGTCGTTCTCCGTGTCGAATAGGGTGGGACGGCCGGAGCTTCTGGAGACGTTGGCGGAGGTGCCTGACGTACTCAGAGGTGCTGTCCAGTGTTGCTGCAGCTGACAGGTATTCTCCTGGAAGTCTGAGAGTAGTTCCATAAACCAATTCAGCCGGTGTTGCCTTAATATCGTCCTTCCAAGCTGATCGGATACCCAGCAAAACCCACGGTAGGGTGTGAGTCCAGCGATTCTCTTCATGGCACATAAGTGCAGCCTTGAGCTGTCGGTGGAGACGCTCTACCATTCCGTTGGCGGCGGGATGATATTACGTAGTGTGGATTAGGGTCGTACCTAACAGGTGATTGAGAGAACTGAAAAGAGACGACTCGACCTGTCGACCTTGATCGGAAGTGATCCGAAGGGGCGTCCCAAAACGAGATATCCACCCGGTGACGAGGGCAGAGGCGACTGTATCTGCAGTTATATCGGCAAGAGGCAGCGCCTCAGGCCAGCGAGTAAACCGGTCGACGCATGTGAGTAGGTAACGGAATCCCGCTGACTCGGGGAGAGGACCAACAAGATCAATGTGGACATGATCAAACCGAGCGTCGGGGACGTCAAAATGCTCAACGGGCGCAGAGACGTGGCGAGTGACCTTCGATCGCTGACAAGTTATGCATGCCCGGGCCCACTCTCTGCAGTCTCTTCTCATTGACGGCCAGACGTAGCTCCTGGAGACAAGGCGAACGGAGGCCGCAACACCTGGATGGGACAGGCTGTGAAGGCTGTCAAACACCCGACGTCGAAGGTTCGCTGGCACGAAGAGCCGTTCTACTGGCGTGGTCGTGTCACAATGGATCGTGAGGTTTGTCCCAGCGAGGCTCCTACATTTCAGTTGAAGTGCAGTGTCTGAGAGAAGAAGTGCCCGAAGGTCAGAATCGGTCTTCTGTTCTCGAGCAATTGCCACGTAATCTACTGGAGCCGAGATCGCCTCCACTCTGGACAGAGCGTCTGCGACGACATTGTCCTTTGCCAGGAACATGACGAATATCGGTAGAAAATTGGCCAATGTAGTCGAGATACCGAAACGTTCGCGGTGAACACTTCTCAGCCTTCTGCTTAAAAGCGAATGTCAAAGGCTTGTGGTCTGTGTAGACTGAGAACGTTCTGGCTTCCACCATATGACGGAAATAACGTATGGCCTCGTAGATGGCAAGGAGTTCGCGATCGTATGCTCCGTACTTGCGCTGCGCCGCATTCAGCTTACGTGAGAAGAATGCTAGCGGTTGCCAACCTAAACAAGTTCTCTGCTGAAGGGCGGCTCCAATACTATTGTCGGAGGCGTCGGCTACGATCGCCAGCTCCCCACTTGAGTCTGGGTGCGCCAGAAGCGCCGCCTGCGAGAGACTACTCTTACATTCTTCAAACGTCAGCAACAACTCCGGAGTCCAAACGATAGGCGTCTTACCCGATGTGTCAGCACCGACAAGGAGGTCGTTGAGGGGTGCCTGAAGTCGGGCGGCAGATGGTAGGAAACGACGATAGAAATTTATCATACCTAATACCTGACGTAGTTGCTTGATATTACTGGGTGGTGGCAAAGAGATGATTGCCTCAACCTTGTCTTCAAGAGGCCGTGTCCCAAAGGCATTGACAGTGTGGCCTAAGAACTTTACCTCGGAAACACCAAACACGCACTTTGAAGTATTTATCAGTATTCCGTACTCCGACAAAAAAAAAAACAGGCGGAGGTGTTCCTCATGTTCTGCCTGAGATGTCGATGCTATGAGGATATCATCGATGTATGCGTAGGCGAAATCCAGATCACGAATGGCTTCGTCGATGAACCTCTGAAACGTTTGGGCTGCGTTTCGTAAACCAAAACTCATGAATGGAAATTCGAAAAGACCAAATGATGTGGTTATAGCTGTCTTTGCGATATCATCTGGAGCAACAGGGATCTGGTTATATGCTTTAACCAAGTCCAGCGTCGAGAAAACAGACTTCCTAGTGAGCGACTGAGCAAAATCTTGTATATGAGGTACAGGATATCGGTCTGGAATCGTCCGATCGTTCAGCGCCCTGTAGTCGCCGCACGGCCTCCACTGATTTTCCTTCTTGGGAACTAGGTGAAGGGCGGCGGACCAGTTACTGGAAGAACCCCTGGCGATACCAGTCTTTAGCATCGTATCGAACTCAGCCTTAGCGATTTGCAGACGGTCCGGCGCCAGGCGGCGAGGTTTACATGACACTGGATGCCCAGGCGTCGTGTGGATATGGTGCATAATTCCATGTTTAATGATGCGCGTTATACCCGCTGGCCGTGTGATGGCGGGAAACTCAGCCAGGAGAGCGTGATATGGTCCACTTACCAGTGACGGCAGTCGATGTGGCGCTATCTATTAGGCGTCGATTTCGTGCATCAACGAGTAAGCCGTAGAACGACAAGAAATCGACTCCGACGATTGGTCTGGATACGTCAGCAACGACGAAACGCCAGACAAACTCGCGTTTAAACCCCAAATCGAGGTTGAGGCTAATAGCACCATACGTCGATATAACTGTTCCGTTGGTAGCAAACAGCTCGTACGTTGACCGTTCGCGAGGTCCATTGACCAGTGCACGCGGGTACACGCACAGATCAGACCCTGTGTCAACAAGGAATTGACGTCGAGTCGTAATGTCTATCACAAAAAGGCGGCGTGAGCTCGGACAGTCGTGAGCCGCATCTACTGACTGCCCATGGAGTTTTTTGACACGAAACTGCATGGTTGTCGACACAGTTTCGCCTGCGCACCGTACTTCTGATGATACCAGCACATTCCATTTGCTGGAGCACCTTGCGTCGTGTATCGTGGGTTCGATGAAGAAAAGTCGCGACGACGATCCCTCAAACGTTCTCGAGATGACACCGCTCGACGATTGCTAGATAGTGTCTCGACTTGTTGTGACAACTCTTCTAACTGCGTTTGATAATTGTTGACTGCTGTTACTGCTAAACGAGAAGGAATAGGTGTCGTTTCGTGTATCCGGTCAGCGACCACTGCAAGTGCGTCGAGGTCGTCAGGCGGTGATGATGCGAGTATGTCGCGCATCCTGATCGGTAAACGTTCAAGCCACAACGATCGTAATACCTTGTCCGTCACTTCAGACGCAGCCAACGTGCGCAGTTGAAACAATAATTCGGAGGGTTTGCGATCCCCCAACTCTTCATGTTGAAAACGTCGTGTAAAACGCGCCTCTGGTGAGGGTGAAAAACGTCGAATAAGCTCTGCTTTCAGATGCTCATATTTACCAACGATCGGGGGTTTGACGATAATGTCACGCACTGCAGTCGCGTATCGTTGTTCGAGGGCGCTTGTTGCATGATTAAATTTAGTGGAATCATGCGTAATTCCTGCTAAATTGAATTGATTTTCGATTTGTGCGAACCACAATACCGGATCATCCGCCCAAAACGGTGGCACCTTTACGCTAACCCTATCTACCGAGACGAGGGCTACGTTTTCAGGTAATGCCATCTTCCTGAATTCGTCGTTATACAAAAGCAAACGTTAGTAGAAACAATCAAGATCTACTCGAAAACTCGACACTTCCACAAGAAATAATTTGTACTGTTCATTGTGCTACCTCGTTGGCAGAATCACGTCGGGGTCACCAATGTGGAAGAATTAACTATGTGGCTTAATGCCAATGATAAATGTCAATGAGAAAGATTCATTTTTATTTTGGAACCCTGTCCAACCTCGTAGCTTGACACCCAGCAATATTTATTATCTAGTCCATAGCGACGGATTTCTTTTGTCTTGCCCAATTGCCACCGCCTTCTGACAAGTGCGCACCACAATAATAATAATAATAATAATAATAATAATAATAATAATAATAATAATAATAATAATAATAATAATAATAATAATAATAATAATAATAATAATAATAATAATAATAATAATAATAATAATAACATAACATATTCATTTGGAATTATTAACTGGACACAGACAGAACTTCATGCCCTAGAAATTCTCACCCGCACAACATTCACCAAATACAGAAGTCATCACCCTAAGTCAGCAATAGAACGAGTGACTCTACCTAGAGAAAAAGGGGGAAGAGGCTTGATTGATTTAAACAATTTATATTATAAACAAATTGAAATTCTGAGAAAGTACTTTTATACAAAATGCCCACATTCACAACTTCATAGAGCTATAGTATCGGCAGACAAGTCGCTTTCTCCCCTCAATTTAAATGACGGAAATTTAAACTTGCTTCAAAAACTAAATTCTGACACAGCAAAAGAGATCAGAATATCAGAAAAGACGTTACATAGCAGACATTATAAAGAACTTCTTAAGGATAGTGTCGATAGGGTAGCATCGAACAAATGGTTAACGTCCGGGGACATTTTCAGCGAAACAGAGGGATTTATGATCGCTATTCAAGATAAAGTAATCAAGACTAACAATTACAAAAAATACATACTGAAAGACGTCACAGTGGAAGATAAATGTAGAAAATGTAATTTGAACGGCGAAACAATTGAACATATCGTATCTGGGTGCAAAATGCTTTGTCAAACAGATTATCTTCATAGGCATAACCAAGTTGCAAACATTGTACATCAAAAATTAGCCATGAAGTATAAACTTATAAACACAACCACTGCGTATTACAAATACAAGCCTGAAAAGGTATTAGATAGTAAAGACTACAAATTATATTACGACCGGGCAGTTATTACAGACCAAACCATACATCACAATAGACCGGATATTATATTTATTGACAAGAAGAAACAAGAAACGATTTTAATTGATGTTGCCGTCCCTTTATGCCACAATGTAGAGACAACTTGGTGGGAAAAGATAAACAGATATAAGGAATTATCAATTGAAATAAAAAGGTTGTGGAAGCAAAATAATGTAACTGTTATACCGTTAATTATATCAGCAAATGGCATTGTTCCACGTAAACTCCATGACAGTATTAAACTAATTGGTCTCCAACCGAACATATACATCGAGATGCAAAAAGCAATTATTTTGAACACGTGTAGGATAGTGCGAAAATTTTTGAACTAAGAAGAATGAAGACTTCAAGAAGTTCTCCATCCCGATGGTGGTTTTCGTGGTTTCCACCGTACAAAGAGCGAATGCTGGGATGAGTACAAATCGGCCACGACCGTACATAGCATCCACAGTTCGGTTTGAAAAAATAATGTAAACAATGATATATTAAGTAGTATAGCCAAATGTGGGCATTTGAGAAGCAGAAGAAGAAGAAGAAGAAGAAGAAGAAGAAGAAGAAGAAGAAGAAGAAGAAGAAGAAGAAGAAGAAGAAGAAGAAGAAGAAGAAGAAGAAGAAGAAGAAGAAGAAGAAGAAGAAGAAGAAGAAGAAGAAGAAGAAGAAGAAGAAGAAGAAGAAGAAGAAGAAGAAGAAGAAGAAGAAGAAGAAGAAGAAGAAGAAGAAGAAGAAGAAGAAGAAGAAGAAGAAGAAGAAGAAGAAGAAGAAGAAGAAGAAGAAGAAGAAGAAGAAGAAGAAGAAGAAGAAGAAGAAGAAGAAGAAGAAGAAGAAGAAGAAGAAGAAGAAGAAGAAGAAGAAGAAGAAGAAGAAGAAGAAGAAGAAGAAGAAGAAGAAAAGAAGAAGAAGAAGAAGAAGAAGAAGATATATTAAGTAGTTCTAAGTAGATTTTAATAAGGTAAACACATGGAAATACTTGACATTTGTGTCCGTACAACATGTTTATGCCGGTTTTGACCGAGTTTGTATGTATTGCAACAATAAAATAATAATAATAATAATAATAATAATAATAATAATAATAATAATAATAATAATAATAATAATAATAATAATAATAATAATAACAATAATAATTATAAAAAAAATAATAATAATAGTAATAATAATAATAATAAAAAATGGTCTTTATTAGGCGAAGTTAAGCTAAATGCTTCTTTGCAAGTTAACCATTCACTACATTTACAATGAGTACAGAAAAATATATGCACAACTTAACCATACACTAGGCTACATTTACAATGAGTTCAGACAATATTTATACACAACTATACACTACATTTACAATGAGTACAGTTACAGACAATATTTATAAACTAAAATATTTTTAATCCTAAAACTTTCGAGAAGGTGGTGCAATTGGAACGCACGAGCTCCATAACAAGGCAGTATGGTGGGGGTGTACGGATGGGCCGCCATTAGATGGTTGTAGCCAGCATATTTTAGGATGTATTGTGATGAACTTTCGAGAAAGTTGTGCAAATGGAACGCACGAGCTCCATAACAAGGCAGTATGGTGGGGGTGTACGGCTGGGCGCCATTATATGGTTGTAGCCAGCATATTTTAGGGTGTATTGTGATGAACTTTAGAGAAGGTGGTGCAAAGGAACGCACGAGCTCTATAACAAGTCAGTATGGTGGGGGTGTACGGATCGGCGCCATTATATGGTTGTAGCCAGCCGCCGACGGTTTGTGCTGATCGACATTGTTGTGTTCCCAGACTCCGTGGAGTCGTCATTACGCAAGAAACTCGACGTGAAGATTTGTCCCTCGAAGGCTTTCCAGAAGAGAATCGCTGGCGCCTCCGAGAAGGACATAGTCCAGTCCGGCCTCGACTATGCCATGGAGAACGCGGCCGTTGTAAGTTGTCCATATCACTATCAGTCTCATCCACATCGCATGTCGTTTTATCACGCCTTATCACGCCGTCCATTGCACGGTCCAATATTATGTTGCAACGCGCCATACCATCTCACGGTTGCTGTGAAGCTAGTGTTCCACTTTCAGAGGTAGGCCCCAGATCCGTCAATCCCATAGCGATGGAGACAGTGGATTTATAGACCTTCAGATAGGCCGCTAGCCCATTTGTACAAGAGATTTTTTCAATAGAAAAGGCGACGCCATAGTCTTTCGTGCAAGGCTGTGCTTCGAGCCTCGTCCACTAGGGTAGGCGGCGCGCTGTTGTCCCTTCATAGCTTGCACGTAATGCTGGGTTCTCATGCCTTGACGCTATACGCTGCGTACGACGTTTTTACGTCGCGTTGAATTTGAGGAGTTCACATGCCATGCGTTCACATGCGCGGCGTAAACGCGTTTGTGTTCTTACTGCGCACCGTCATATGACAGATGATTTGGCGCGATTTATGCTATCCGAGAAATCATGGTGTTGACAAGACGAGCTACGTACCTAATAAGGAAAGCTACTAAAGTCACGTGTAGGTACCATTGTAGGTAGATTAAATTATTCGGGAATGGTTCTAATGGTTATTAGTATGCGCCTACTAGCTTAGGTCACTATTTCTACGTTTGCCGTGTGTAGGCCTAGGCTTATCCAGATGTAGGCCTAGGGCATGTTGAAATTAGGTAGGTTATGGTGTGCCTAGGTTATGTTGAGAAATAGGCCTAGTTCGAAAACATCAGTAATATCACTAATTCGCAACTCCTGCGATATTGCAAACCATGTCCTCTCTTTTAAACGATTATTCTTGTAATCTTTGCTACGCGTATTGTAGCCTAGAGGCAGGGAAATCTTTGAACGGCGGCACAAGGAAGTTCCAGCACGGCGTCTGTTATTTTTTTGTAGTGAATGTTTATGTTGGGACGTAGCCTTCTCGAATGGAAATTCGGTAAATTCGATGTATTTGCATGGCGGTGACGCTTTACGTCGGCGTTAACAATAGAAATGGAATCTAAAATTTGACGTCGTCAAAAGGGGAGGAGTCGCGTAAGTCGTTACGATGTCTGATTGGTTAACGTCGTTACGCGATACGCTGCGTTGGACCATGAGAACCCAGAATTAGTCACATCTGGGCGCGTGGCGGCCACATTTGTGACCAAACTTTGATGTTGCCTTGGAGAAACAATATTGAAGCCTGTTCTAGTAGAACACAGAAATCCTTAGTTCTTTTCAAATTAGCCTGTTTTTGAAACAATAGTGGTACTGGTATGTGCAGTAATTTGTGAGTTTTTATTATGTAAGTTTAATTTTTTAAATCCTAAATGATTCTTATTTTGTAAATTTGAATAATATCCGACATATATTATTATTATATATTAATATTATGTGTTTCACTGCGAGCTGCGAGCGCAAAAATGTCCTTTTTCCAATTTGCCCAGAAAATTCCAATTTTGTGTCTTCCATATGTTCACTTATAGATTTGATTTGATTTGATTTGTAGGTTCTTTATTTGCTTTTTATCATTTCAGCTTCCATAAATTGATCAAGCCCCCAATGAGCCTTGCGGCTCGCTATAGTCCTTGTGTCATTATCTTGTGATTCAATGCTCCGCTCAACGGTTGCAAAAACTACCTTCTCTAACATAAAGGGGTAACTGGCAGGGGGTTGCTTATTGTTTTCCCAGTATCCACTCGGACTTCAATAACAAAAATGCAAATAGTTCTTGGAAACCGAAATACTAACAGTTCCGTCTGAGATAACAATTGAACAACCTTCCTAGTTCCAATCAACCGCACTAATCGGACATGACAGTTCCTCTACGCATTCTTATGTTACCATCAGCAGTTACAAAACTGCTAGTGACTCAAGGTGGTGTACAGCCTGGGGTAGTGAGACAAGCGAGTTTTCGTAGCCTGAGGTGATTGCAGCTCGCAGTGAAACCCATAATAGGATAGGCCTTCATCATAAAATAACTTGTTGGACTGTACACTGTTCCTTGTCAAGATTAAAATTTAAACGCAATACTGATCAGCACTCAAAATATTGCGTTTGTTTTATTCTTGTTTTATAACATTTTAACTGTTCTACGAAGTTTCTTTTCATAGGCCCACATCAATTGTGTCGAATCATGGCCGCTGTGACGTCACGTGGGAACCATCAATAGATTTTCTTGGATAGGTAAAGTCGTGTTACACCAAGAAGTAATATGCTGTTGTGACGACACAGAATTCGTTTACAACTTAAGAAGCACGAATCACTGACGTTTCTTCCCGATTATTTAGAACAATTCGGTTCCGTTAAGTCGGTTGCAGCAAACGACAAACACGTCATGAGTTACGTCATAGGTTTGTACAGGAAATTTAGTTTTTTTCGTAACTTGGAAGGTTTATAATTAACGTTCGAAGTTCGTTAATTTCTTATTTTTTATTGTACATGTGACTTTATCAAAAACTTGATTATTACAATCTTTAAACTAAACGCACAAAGTAAGTAGCCCCAAAACATACCTCCCAAGAGGCGTGGTCCAATGGCGTGGTGAAGGAAGAACGAACAAGCCGGCAAGTCGGTGTGAAAACGTTAAATGGCGGCTCAATGTGTTGGGTTGACGATAAGAAAATATCTTTGAAAATCGAAGAATAATAGGGTAAGTAGGTAATATTGCATATTGACGGTAATAAATGTAAAGACAAACCTGCTCTTTGTTTTTTACACCTTTTGGTGTGGATAGGCGTGCCTATTGCAAATTGCTGGCAATCGTAAATCGCCACCCCTGGCCCTAGGCTATGACAAGCCTACTAGGCCTACCAAGTCCATTTGATGATACCACCGCTTGTTATTGTAAAATCGCGTAATGCAAGGTCTACTTGATCTCCGCCTGGCGGAGATCAAGTAGACCTTGGCGTGATGCGTTGTCACGTCTTGAAGGCGGTGAGCATGTGTAAAGAAGTAGTCCCGCGCACAACCAAGGCGTGAGAAGGCGCGGACTGTTACTAATTTGCTAATAGGCCAAATCAACTATGACGCCAGCATCTTACTTCTTGGTGTAACACGACTTTAGCGCTAGACGTCGAGGTACAGAAATGCACTGAGCTCGATCGCCTAGTAAAGTAGAGGACCGATCTAAACCTTTCCAATAGACACATTAGTTGACAAAAGAGACGACCCTTGTAGTCGATTTTGTTGAGAGCGAAGGATACCTCTACGTCAAAAACCGCAGAAGATTTTTTTTTCAATTATATCTCAAGATTGAAACACAAAATCGAAAATCTGAGAAATCATGGCGATGTGGTTTGGTAAGCCCTACACACTGAATGATAAATGTATCTTACATTATAATCAGTATGACTGTGATCCTTATTTCCTTAGGGCCGGTTTCACCAAGATCAACTTTGGCCAAGTTCAGTTGAACGACACTAACACCAACTTTTAACTGCAATGTCCCCTGCATGAAGAGTGAAATGTTTTATTGATAATGTGTTGCTTTATACATCGATTTACAGATAGTTTCAGTAATGATGTGAAACAAGATACTTATTTAAATCCCATTTGCATTCAATTGTATCCTGTTAATAGCAAATATGAAAGATATTGAAGGAAGATATTCTCAGATTGGTAATAAATGTCAAAGATATTTACAGTCAATTGTTTAGCCATTGCCTACTGGATAACTTGTACTTTGCTTGTGCATAATACGTACAGAAGGCAGTGACAGAACTGCTTTGAAGACTATTATCACAAATCTGAACGGTGGGCATCGAGGGTTCTATCCAACAATGCATTTGCAGTTTTTGTTTAATCATTTTTACATAAAAATACATCTGTACAATGTGTAAACAAACATGTATACCAATCTTTACAAGGATTATTTAAAACTTCATGGTATTACAAAAGGCGATAAGTGGCATTGTGAGAAATTATTTCCATCTCTCTGTAAACAATAAACATGCAGAGACAATACTTAAGTATCCAAAACAACAAAAATGCGAGATGTGTAAGATATTAAATAGGTACAAGTTATTATTTTTGTCAAATTGGTAACATTCAGGTTCAAGCTGAACTCGACAAAAGTCAATGCTGGTGAAACCGGCCCTAAGGGCCGGTTTTAGCTTTGGTTCAATTATTTCAAATTCCAGGAATTTGGTTACTCACCCTTACCCCTCTTCCCCACTTTTTACTTTCCAAGCTCTTATACAATGCTGGATGCAGCGTGCGATTTGTATTGCGAGTTTATTTGAATTGAATTATTGCGTTAGCTTTGGTTCCATTATTTCAAATTCCAGGAATTTAGTTACTCACCCTTACCCCTCTACCCCACTATTTACCTTCCAAGCTCTGAGACAATGCTGGATGCAGCGTGCGATTTGTATTGCGAGTAGACCATCGAAAGGCAATCAATTCGTTACAATTTTGAGTTATTAAAAATGGGTTTTATGGATAAGGCATAAACGGTAACTGCTCACATTTTCTCATGCCTATTATGATTATTTAAACAAATTTGCGTTTGACAATTTCAAGAGAAAACATTTATTATTTTATAGAGTTTGAACCGAGAAACAGACATTGACAAGTGTCAAGAGATTGACAACAAAGACAGAGTTTGAAGTCAATGCTTAATATTTCAATTTAGAAATTTTCCTCAGTTTGATTATCCCAGTACAATGCGTCTTTTATATCCATGGACTAAAAAGTTAAACCATACAATTCAGTACAAGTTTTTACTGCAATTGCATATTATATTAGTGATTTCTCTAAAGCAAAAACACAAACACCTCAGAGCAATGCTAACGTTACAGCGCTAATAATGTAGAGCACTATCATTTTACAACGTATAAGCTAAACAATGAGTGCGGTTTAAATGAAACTATGTCTTGTACACATTTAATATATTTACCATTGATAATAAAATATTAAATTAAAAAATTAGAGCACCTCTTAAAATCGCTTATTGAAGATAAAGCAGAAAAACTAGACACAAACATTGTTTTTATCACAAGCTAGTTGATTGATAGTGAACATTGCCTTGCCAGTCCATTCAGGGCACGTGCATGAACTTTTTGAAGAAACGTACATGCCAATAATACCTCATGCGTTTCATGCTGAAAAGTCAGGCACGTTGAATTATAGTACATTCTTCTGATACTGATGTAATTGTACGTTTACTGTATTACTTTAAGATTTGCAACATGTAGGATTACAGGATTACACGAGCTCTTGGTAAGAGGTGGAATTGTTGATTCAACACGGTTTATTTCAATTCATACATTGGGTACAATGAGTAACATGGATGATATTCTTCTTGCACTGCACACTCAGGTTGTGATTTCACTAGCAAGTTTGGCAAAATCTGCTGTTAAAGAAGATTGAATGAACTTTAGAAGAACAGCTTTTTTAACATGGGATGAAATCCTAAAGGCTATAAGAGTTCTTAGTTCGTGTTTTGAAGAGTAACACGACATGGAAGACTATGGATAAACTAAGACATTGGAAATATCACCAGTGTAAAGCCAGTGTCGATTTACCACCTACTAGCAATTCAGTAAATCTCAATGTCATGCGTGCTATTAAACGAATGATAACCATTTTAATTCTGATACGTCTTCTAAGACAACATTATTTGGCTTTGAGAAAGCAGACGAACTACTGGTTCCATAAATCCCGAATAATCTGTCTTTTAGAAGAATTTCTAAAAGCTTGCACTGATGAAAAATTTGCCACTAAAAATTATGCGTGTCGTGAGAATAACCTGTCTTGTACATTTTGTAAATGTCAGAGTTTCGATACAATAAGCTACACAAATCAATTGAATGAAGATCGTCAATTAATAATCAGTTAATTCATCATAATTTTAACAATGTTAAAAATAGCATATCTCTTTAATATCTGATTTTCAATAATGGTAAATACTAAATACATTAAATGTGTGCAAGACATAGTTTCATGTATACCGCAATTGTCGTTAAGCAAAGACATTGTAAAATGATGGATAAGGCTCTACATTATTAGGGCTTTAACATCATCAGTGATCTACTGTGTGTGTGTTCATAATAAAATACACTATTACAATTTTGCTTTAGAAAAATCACCAATATGCAAATGCAGTAAAAACTAATATGTGACGCATTTTTATCTTCATTTTCATACATTACCAACTCATCATCTCGATTAGCCAAAGTTGCAAAAATATAAGACGTAAAACCCAGATATCATCATCATTGTACTGAATAGAATTGAACTTTAAGTCCATGGATAATATGAACGACGCATTGTGCTGGGGTAATCAAACTGACTAAAAATTTTAAATTTAAATATTTGGCATTGATTTCAATGCTATTGACATTGACCCTGTTTGTCAGTGTGTCTTTTTTTTACAATCTTTGGTCAATTGTCAATATCTGTTTCTCTGTTCAAACTCTAAAATAATAAAAGTTTTCTCCGGAAGTTATCAAACACAATTTTTTTCATTAGTCAGAAGCGTGAAAAATTGTGAGCAGTTAACGTTTATGGCTTACCCTTAAAAAAAACATGTTTTAAACTGAAAATAGGCAACACGCGTACGATTTTTTTTGTTAAACCAAACCCTTAGTTTAATAGTATTAGATACAAAAAGTATATTAATGCAAGTCGCACGTAAAAAATAAATTTTTAAATAGGTTTAATGTGGTCGTATTTATTGAAGTTTAAACTGGGGATCTGAAACGCGTACAGGTGGCTGTGACGCAATGGTTCTGTAGACGTGGCGTAACAGACCAATCGCTGAGGCGGTGAGCGCACAAAGTACAAACCTATGACGTCAAATCCACTCTACATGGCGGCGGCTCGTTTTTCGCGCCCTTTTATTTATCGTTACTAAACCAATTATTTTGAGGCATAGACTGATCCGTTTTTCAAAATTCAAAGACACAACATTATTAAATGAGAGACAAGGTATTTAAAAATCGATAACAATTTTCATACGCGTGTTCCCTATTGTAACGAATTGATTGCCTTTCCATGGTCTACTCGTAATACAAATCGCACGCTGCATCCAGCATTGTCTCAGAGCTTCAGGGAAGAATAGGCCTTGAGTGACTCTGCTAGTCGTAAGAGGCGATGAAAAGAGACCCGGTCCCTTCCCTCCCACTATCCCACTGAATATTTCTCCTCCCACTTGGCCCTGTCCACCCTTGCTGGACTCCCGTATGACGATCCACGCGACGTACAATGGATCTGATTCGGATGTGGCTTTATTCTTCATCATCGTCTTCTCATCTTCATTATCACCTTCTCATCTTCATTATCACCCGCTCATCGTCTCGATTAGCCATTGTTGCACAAATATGAGACGTTAAGCCCCATTAATCAATCAATCAATCAATCAGAGTTCAGAGCTTGGTAAGTAAATAGAGTGGTAGAGGAGGTGTGGGGGGGGTAAGTAAATTCCTGGAATTTGAAATAATTGAACCAAAGCTAACGCAATAATTCAATTGAAATAAACTATCAGAAGATAGTCTGAGAAGGCAAGACTACGTAGACCGCACGCGCACCGCTCGGCGCCTGGCTTGGGCAAGCGCCGAGCGCGGCAAGAGAGCGAAGTGCGACTCTTCACAAATTCATATCTCGGGACGTATTCTAGATAGAGATTTGAATTTGATAGCGTTATTGTTTAAATAAAGCTATCTAAAACGTTTATATGAAGAACTTTTTCAGTTAGTACGCTTCTATAAAAGTTATAACCTTAACATTTCAAAACTAAAAACATTGAGTAGGAAAATGTTTTTTAAATGTGTAATATAATTATTAAATTTAAAACGTTTCTATACAAATACATTTAAATTAAAAAATGCTGTTTAAAATACAAAAGCTTTTTAAAATTGGTCAAGCACTTTGGTTTTTATAGCCATTAACGTGAATTATATAAAATCCAAGATGGCGGCGTGTTTTGCCCTTTTGCCAGCTAAGCACCTCATGAATTACAACTCAAGTAACAATGTTTTAACATATTCCAAAGTCAAAATGCGTCGACCTTTTTTGTAAGCAAAACGTCCTGGGCTGATGTACTAGCCATCGCATTTTAGTTGTCATGGAGTGCTGTCCCACAAGACTTTCGTTTTCAACAGCCGTCACAAACAACACAAACAATGTGTTGTCAATTGTTTTTGTTTTGAATTTTGATATGCACTTTTTGCACACGCAACGCGCGATAAAGTTAAATCTGGCACAGCTAATCACACCATATCGCGTCGCTCCTAACTGATCATCTGATTTTAGCGTTTCAGTCGCGTCGCATCAAGCGCGTTTTAGTAAACGCAGCATGAAAACGTCCCTTTTTACTGCGCGCGAAAGAAGCTGACATCTTCACCAGATCTTCACATGGCATGTGGCTGATTGTTGGGAAAGTTGCGATCACGTTGCGATGTTGCCAAGCGTACAAGGTTGGCAATAGACTACATGACCAAATATTACGTGTTCCACTTCATATATCACTTCTAAATCAAAGCATCCATACACAAGTGTTTATAATATGTTAATATCAATCTAATATACGGGGCATTATTTCAATCAAACAGATATCAAATTATTGTTATTCTTGATATTATTTTGTTTCCACTATATGGCTGCACTGATTTTGAGCGGTAACTACTGCGCCGTGTTTTAGTCAGTTGACGGACTAGCACTTCCGACAATGCAAATAAATTAACAGTTTAGTTAAAATAACATATTTATGTAGGGAAAGATTTACAAACAATATTTAAAATACACACTTCTATTTAAAAATTAAAAACATTTTGTTTTAATTGCATTGTTCAGCTGGCTTTGATCATTAGTTATAGTTGACTCTGACTAGAGAGTACACTTAGAGGAGTGACTTTAACTTCTTCTGGCTCCTCCTCTTCACTTTCTTCTTCCTCTGCTCTTTCTACAAATTCTGTCCATACTTTTCTATCTTAAATAACTAGATAAGTGTTGCTGATGGTGTTGATTATGTTAAACTAGGAAAACGCTCTGTTTGACGCGTTGATAAGCGAGCGCGTCCATATCTACGAACGTTCTGGCGAAAAGATCTCAAAGCTTATAAAAACAACAATTAACAACAATTCAAGAATGCACATTGCAAAAATTTTTCTAATTCCCATAGCTATTATAATTCCCGATATTGTTGAATGCAGTGCCATGTGCGTTGCTAAGATTTTCTTTGTCATGTTTTCGCCGCGGTCCGCCACCGTTACTAACAGTTATTGACAGCAATATAAATGTAATTTCTGCCTCTAATACGAATCCGATCGCGTCTAAATTAGTATATTCGTGACCGGATGAAAATGTACTACAAGATAGCCACCTCACATTTTGCTGTTACTGTTTTTCAGAAAAATATTTTCGAGTAACTTTTATGTAACTTTGCCAAGATTGATCAGATAGCCATTAAATGAACATATTCGTGACCGGAAAAAACTTTAAAAAAATATGGCTATCTCACATTTTGCCGCCATTTTGTTTCAGAAAAATATTTTGCAGTTACTTTGGTGTAACTTTGTAACTTTTCAAACGATTTTGCCTCAAAACTATACACCTTCAATCCACATCGAGGCTTGTGGATGGTCCAAATTTCAAGTTGATCGGACTTTCCGTTCGACCGCTATCGACGGACATAAAAACAAAAAAAACAAAAAAAACAAACAGAATGAAGTGCCGTTAGAGTCTACTAGGAAAACGCTCTGTTTGACGCGTTGATAAGCGAGCGCGTCAATATCTACGAACTTTCTGGCGAAAAGTTTTCAATGCTAATACGAACAACAATTAACAACAATTCAAGAATGCGCATTACAAAAATTGTTCTTATTTCCATGGCTATTATACTTTCCGACATTGTTGTATGCAGTGCAATGTGCGTTGCTAAGAATTTTCGTGGTCATGTTTTCAACACGGTCCGCCACCGTTACTAACACTTATTGACAGCAATAGAAATGTAATTTCTGCCTCTAATACGTATTAGTATATTCGTGACCGGACAAAAATTTACTATAAGATAGCCACCTCACATTTTGCCGTTACTGCGTTTTAGAAAAATATTTTCGAGTAACTTTTGTGTAACTTTGCCAATATTTATCAGATCGCCATTACATTAACATATTCGTGACCGGAAAAAACTGTAGAAAAATCTGGCTATCTCACATTTTGCCGCCATTTTGTTTCAGAAAAATATTTTGCAGTAACTATGGTGTAACTTTGTAACTTTTCGAACGATTTTGCCTCAAAACAATACACCTTCAATCCACATCGAGGCTTGTGGATGGTTTAAATTTCAAGTTGATCGGACTTTCCGTTCGACCGCTATCGACGGACATAAAAACAAAAAAAACAAACAAAAAAAAACAAACAAACAAACAAACAAAAAAACAGAATGAAGTGCCATAAGAGTCAAGTGGAAACGCTCGCTTCGCTCGCTTAACAAAAAAAAAAAAAAAACAGAACGAAGTGCCATAAGAGTCTCGTGGAAACGCTCGCTTCGCTCGCTTAATAATTAGTAAATTATAATTGTTATTGCCTTTTTTATTTGTATTATTTTCATTTTTTTTTATTATTTTTAACAGCTTGTTCCAGCACTTACGTGGACAATCCACAACTATGGTATGTAATTTAAGGAAACAAATTACTTGTTAATTTAAAATCAATTGTTATGTAAGATAACTAATAATAATAGTTTGGGCATGTTTTATTTTGTAATTGTGTACTTACTTTTTCATTAATTTTCAATTATGTATTTAATTTTTATAATTTCATTATACAGCAGGCTAATAATCTTTTATTTTTTGTTTGTTTTCTGATTGACTGTACTATTTTTCCTGTACACCCGAAAGGGTAATATAATATATCATATATATTTCAATGTTATGTTTAACTTATACATAGTACTAATAGATATTATTATAAATAAGGGAAATAAAACTGTACATACATACATACGTGCATACGCGTAAGGTAGAATCAGCTCTTGGAGTTTGACCACAGTATCTAGAGGGTGTATTGGCAACAGAGCAACACGCGTCAGGTGGAATGTACCCATGGTAGAACGATCTTAGAATGTACCCGTTGGAGTTTGACATTTATTCTGGCTGGCTGATTTGGGGAAATTCGCTCTAAATCGGCAATTATACGGTAGATGGCGCGTCATGTAGGCGGGCCACGCGAGCAATGTAGCGCATTCTGTGTGGTGACGGCGCAACTGCCAACGCTGTTGGTTTCACCAGTGATCCGGTAGTCGTAAGACCAGAGACCACCGTGTAATCCACGATAACACTGTCTGTCTTCTCTAGAACATCATGGAGACTGCGCACAACTACGATCTGTGCTTGGACCTCCGAACAGCCGCCTACTGCCAGTCCATAGAGAAGATATTCAACACCTACGAGAACGCCGGGCTGGCGTTTTAACGCACACACGCAACGCAGGTGCTAGTCAACGACTACATTAGATTACGACTACATTATATTATTGATATTTATCTATGCACTTATTTATTTAAGTTTAGTGTTTTAAATATTTTTATGACTTTGATGGTGTTAATTTATTAAATATTATGCAGTTATAATGTTATTATAATGTTATTTGACTACATTTTAACAAATGCCACCATCAAACACATTAAAACTGATTTTTAAATAATCGGTTTTGTTCTTGTGGTTGGTTCTGATTGTGGCTCGCAGCGCTAGCAGTACTCAAGGGTCCAACCAGATCTTTGCACCTCGTTTTCTCAATTTAAACATTCAAGTCGTTTATATTTAATACTTTTAAATATAAATCATCAATTGTTATAATGTTTTACAAGATTTTTGACGAAGAAAACTTTTGTTATAGATACAAAACAAACATATTGTCGTTTGACAGTTAGACAGTTGACTAACGACAGTATTTAACATTGAATGAATAGCACAAAACTCGATTCTAAAAATAACCGTGTTGCCGTGTTTTGTTTCTGACAAACATTGAATGTGCACCAATCAAAGAAAGATACAACAAAGGAGTTGCCTAGCAGCAGATTGTTTGTCCGCCTGTGATGTCATAACCCCATCAATTGAGGCTTGTGCTATTACAAAGTTGGACCTTTAAGGACAGGTGCTGCAACTTACTTCAGCTTTGACCTGAGACGCCCATTGACAGGCCCGCAAGTCCCTGGCGGAGGTTTGTGGAACCTCCGTAACACTGGCGTTTCCTGCTTCCCTGCACCTAGACGGCTAAACGAAAAATAACTTATTGAAGAAGTGTTATAATGTGACATTTTCCAGACTGCAACATACACGAGAAGCAGAAGACGGACGCACCAGCAGACAAAGAAATACTGAGCCTTGGAGTTTATCGTTGACGATGGGGAATATGCGTCTTTTTTTTTAGCATTTTACTAGATTAGGATTAACTTCCTAAATACAAAAATATTTTATTTCGATGACATAGAATAAAGTTTCATTTATAAAACGAGCTGAAAGTTTCACACATATTTATGGCGGGAAAAACGGGGCATACGTCACTTTCCATGTATCAGCAATCAACCAATCATAAAATGATAAATAAAACAACGCTTATTTGGAAATTATCATATCCAAAATCATATAAAATCGAATTAATGTCTAGTACGCCTAATAATTAATTTTGAAGCCCAATTACTATAAAAACAATAATACCAAACCTATTTTCATAGAAAATCAGAAAATATAGGGCACTATAGTCGCGGTACCCAGAGAAGTCAGATGCCGTTGATTGGTTCATTGAATCATTAGTAACAGTCCGCGCCTTCTCACGACGTGGTCGTGCGCGGACTACTTTTTTACTCCAATGTGGCGCGGAGCTCGAGAGGGACCCTTGTCGCCTCTCCTCGGCCATAGAGACATTGGGTTAGAAATATTTCAATCCCAATGATACAGTGGAGTTCCGCGGGAGTTTACACCAACCTTTTAGGTAGTTAGGTCTAGAGGTTTTCTCATTGGCTGTGACGTAGATAAGCCACGCCCACTTGTACGATGAGACTACTATACCTTCCCTCCAGACTACTCTACCAACCTTGCTTACAGCTTATACAAGTGGGATCTAGAAGATCTACGGAAAGTAAAGTCCATAAGATTACCAAGAGAACGATTTCATATCGAAACATTCGATACAAAATTGGATATAAGGGAGAAATTTGAAGCGATGATCGTAAAAAACATAGTTTTTACGAGACATTTTTATTTTTATATATTTTTGGAAGCATTTCTGTATGTTTATAACATGACCGCGTATGATTCACAATAAGTATATACATAGACATATTCACAATATAGAACACACCATGAAAATACTGAAAGTCAGTTCCTTTACCGTCATTGGTGTATGTGTTAAAAGCGAACCCTTGTTTGTTGTGTAATGGTTGGATAACAGACCTTAGTAAGAACCCACAGGTTGATATTAAGGGCTTTGGATGGGCTTTGAGCAATGCCATAAGTGTAACACACTTGCTTGAGATTTAGGTTGGAATTCATAGTCGGCCCCTACACCTAGGGGCACCCATTGTTGCTATGGATTTGTTTTGTTTATGGGAAATAACATGCAAACAATTGTTACCTTGGTAACAATGGGCGCCCCTAGGTGTAGGAGCCGACTATGAATTCCAACCTTAAGGTTTTATCTTCCTAACTATCGACTGGTACCATTTAACATAGAAGGTGGCGGCGACACAGTTTGCAGCGCTCCTGGCGGCGCGGAGTAACCCTAAGCCCGCGAATTCTAATCTGCTGCCCAGAGAGCTAGCATTTTCAGATAAAGTTTCATCAAATACTTACATACTAACACTGATTTTACCACAACTTGCTATTTGTAAAATTATTATACCGTTCATGATGCACCTTTTTGTTTCAGTAATGCATATCATGTTCTACAATCTCGTACAATATATGTAACTTTGTTATGGAAGTACGACGTACCATACAACTAGGTACCTATTCACAGCAGGATCATAAGTTTTCTTGAGTCTCTGTGAATAGCAGAGATTGGCAGTGCTCTTGTCTAACAAATAAATATTAGTTGGCCAAATTATATGCCGGCCAGCGGCCACAAACTTCAAAACAACATGAAGAAGAACGTGCGTAGAATCAGCTGTTGGGGATGAGGAGCATGGAAATAAACAAAGCAGAGCAGAGGTTCTACTTCGACAACAAATGTGTATTTGCATGTACTGCAATGAGGAGATGATTTGGTAATAGGCGTACATTATGGTTTTAATAAAACAATGAATACATTGCTAGCAAAGGAAAATATCAGATCAAGGAAGGCAGGGCAAAATTGTCTCCTTGTAGGCCTAGGCCTACCATGGGCTTATTATTTTTTTTATCTAGCGCAGTTTCGGCTGGCCACAGGACACGATGTCCTGCAGCACCACTTGAGTCGATTTCAAATAACAAAGGAACCAGCAACTTGCAAATTATGTACATTAGGTTTTCAGGACAGAGCACATCTCCTCAGCTGTGCCGCACTTAAATCTGACATTGACGCCCTGCCAAATAACCTGAGCGGGCCAGAAAAGGAAGCACATATTTATTGGATAGCTAGGAAGAAAAATGATTGAAAAATCAAACTTTCGGCATAAGATAAAAAAAAAATGGGCTTATTATTGTCTGCCCTATACTGGTTGTGGAATTTCGATAAAGTTTTGGTGAGTGAGTGCCCACGAAACACAAGTACCTCCTTATGATGTACTTTTTACATCCTAAAAAGGAAGCTAGGATGTTCTAAGGTGGTCCTTTTTTGAGCCTTTCTTGTGCTTTTTGAGGTCCCATTGACCAACCTAATTTCAATCTTTATTACCTCCTTAGCACCACCTTTTTAGGACCTCTTTAGGAGGTAAAAAGAGGCATTTATGATGTAAAAAGGAGTTCCTTTTTTGTGCCTTTTAACGGTCTTTCTACCTCCTTTTATGTACAAAATTGGACCTTCTTAGGAGGTAAAAAAGAGGCCTTAAGGATGTAAAAATAACCTCTTTTTTTGTGCTTTTTGACGGTATTTTTTACCTCCTTTTATGTACAAAATTTGACCTTTTTAGGAGGTCAAAGAGAGGCCGTTAGGAGGTAAAAATAACTTCTTTTTTGGTGCTTTTTGACGTATTTTTAAGGAGCTCCTTTATGCTCAAGAAAGAATGAGGATCACTTGCAAAGGAACATGCACGCAGTTCAGAATAATTTAACCACCAGATCAGAATTATTGTTCAGTTAGCTAAAGCTTTATTTCAAAACTGGACCAATAGCCATGCAGAATCACTATAGTACACACAGTACCTAAAAAAACATTTTAAAACAATTCCCAAAAATACAGTCGCCCTTTAATTTAAATTTCAAGGGACCCTAAAAATTCGTGTGCATGTGCATGTGCGTGTGCGTGTGCGTGTGCGTGTGCGTGTGTGTGTACACCGACAATATAATTCTAAACACAAATTTTGAGATGGATAATTATAACTAATCCTGCGATTTCATCGAAAGTGTCAAGAGGAGCACGGCTGTCCGTTGTGACAGTTTCTGTGCTTGCACCTCGAGTCTTTTCGGAAAATAGTCTTGAAACGAGGAGCTCTGTTTCCTCCGAGACATTTTTGACTGGAAAGTAGAAAAAAATAGTATTTTAAATTGTATTCACTAGGCGTTGGTTGCCTGGACTTGAAACTATACTATGATACATTACGTCAGCGTACTTACCTCGTCACTGATTGAGGAGTTAATGGTGGCTATCTCTCTACACCCCACTCAACACGAATTATTAAATTAAACAAAAACTTCACTTGTGCCTGTTGCCTGTATTGTCACACTATGCGACCGCCGATTGCGAGACTCAGACAATGACTCAATATTAAATATGTGTTTGGCTGGACCTATGGGCATGGCATGTGGGTGGCGGGGTCAGATTTTAGAGCGGAAAGGGTCAGATACGTGCGTCAACTTGAATGAATTGTGGTATTGTTTCTAAAAGTGCACACGGTCACACCGCCTCGCTATGTGGCGAGTCAGCAAGTGTCAAGTGATATGTATTCCATTCCTTGCCTTGTTCGATAGTGTGAGAGTGGTTTCACATCCAGCTAGGGCCCACCCCGCCAAGAACAGCTGAGATGTTGGTAGATAAATATAATTATAGATCGATGCGTGTATTTTTAACAAAAACAAATGTCTAATGTAAACGGTCATTTTCCATGTTTCCTTTGCAAAGGGGGGGGGGGGGGGGGGTTGTCCCCCCAATGTTCTGAATATGTTCTGAATACTTTTTTTTTTGAAAAACAGTTTTTTTTTTTTGAGAAAAAGTATCTCAAAAGGAAGGAAAAAGAGTGTAATGAAAAGGACGTGTTCGAGGAATAATTTGAATAGTCTAAATATTTCTTATGGTACTAAAAAGGAAGTGAAAAGGTTGTTAAAAATAGGTACTAATTCTGCTTACGTAAAGAGGACTTATTAAGACATACTTCAGCGGTCCTTTTTACGTACTTGTAAGGAGAGCCTAAATAGGAGTAAATAAGTCTTTAAAAAGGAGTTTCTGTTAAAACATAACTCCGTTAACAACTTAATAGGTAGAACATGAAAGAAGCATGTATACTTAACTATATGTACAGATAAATCAAAATATCGCGTTCTTAGATACTTACAAAGAGGTCATAAAAGGAAGGGAAAAGTATGTACTTAAACAATCCTAAAAAGGTCACGCTAAAAAAGAAGAGAAAAGACTGTGGAAAAAATGTACTTTCTTCTTCCTTAAAAGGAGGTCCTTATTACAAAAGACTTAGGCCGTACTTTTTACATACTTTTTAGGAGAGCCTAATTAGGAAGCAATAAGTCTTAAACTAGGAGGGACTTAGGAGGTACTGTGTTTCCTGGGTGTATGCACGCCCGCTAAAGTTTCTGAATGATAACCCCCCGCCCCCAACCCCTACCCCCACTAAGACACCAACATGCAATAATGCTTTTCTAAACCATTCAGCCGATTGCAATACAATTTCGGGGAGTTAGTGTATGCGCGTCCGCTAAGGTTTCTGAATGATTACAACCCCCTCCAAGACCCCCTCACCCCCCACCCCCACTGAAACACCAATATGCAATAATGCTTTCCTAAACCATTCATCCGACTGCGGTACAATTTTGGTGAGTTAGTGTATGCACGCCCGCTTAGGTTTCTGAATGATTATAACCCCCCTCACCCCCCACCCCCACTGAGCCACCAACATGCAATAATGCGTTCTATTATTATTCATCCGATTGCAATAAAACTTTGGTAAGTTATTGTGCGCACGCCCGCAAAGGTTTCTGAATGATTACAACCCCCCTTACCCCCCCCCCCCCCCCACTGAGCCACCAACATGCAATAATATGTTCTATTATTATTCATCCGATTGCAATAAAACTTTGGTGAGTTATTGTGCGCACGCCCGCGAAGGTTTCTGAATGAGTACAACCCCCCCCCCCTTTGTGTATCAACAGACGGAAAAATATATTGTGTCTCAAAAACACTTCAATAAATATAATTAAAACATAAACACTTTATTTCTTTCAGTGGCATTGCAACGCATGCCGGGTTTGCTAGTTGTAATTAAATTAACCCTTTTATTTATACATCCACGTGGAAAAGTTAGTAACTCATAATCATACAGGCCAGGCCTACGGGTATAGTTCGTCGTCAAAAGTACGATCACATACGGGATGTGTACGATACGATAAGTGTCCAAAAGTAGTGTCAACTAATCACTGGTACCTAGTTGACACCCGCACAATTCAAATTCCCACCAAAATCGTATTTGTTTAGAGTGAATTAAGTCGTTCTTAAAACTATCCGTTATACTATTTAAAAAACGTGTTTGGTGGTTTTACAATACTACAGCTTAGTCAAAGCTACTATTATTAATTAATATATAACTGTCGCCATGATTTCCTGGGAGTCGATCGTATTATTACTGCTACGGTATTTGGTATTATGATAAATCCCTTTGTAAAACCAACAGTTTTCAAATTGTGCGCGTAGTAGCGTATTGAAGTAGTTCACTATACCCCCGCGCTGAGCGCTAGTGTCAACTTATTGACGGAGCAGAAGAGGCCGGCCTCGCGAGCTAGTAACCTATACCAACTGCAGAGGGCGAAACAATCAGTGCGCCGATCAACGACATCTAGCGGTGGTATCCCGATGGGCGCGCAGATTCAAACTGGTAGCGGCTAACCCAATGCCAATGAGACGATACCTACATAGGGGCCTATGTCAGTTGCGAGACTATGTTGAACTAACTTGCTCACAGTTGAGAGACTATTTCATTCACTTCCGGTTTCCGCCAAGTGTTGTCTTCCATTTGACAGCTAGGTTACAAAGGAAGACGATTTTCTCATTAATGCCGACGAGTACGCAGACAACTATTTGTTAAAGTTGTACGGATGAGGTATTTATTCATATGATACAGCAATATTCAGTGTTGTCCATCCATTAATAAGCTATACAATAATAAGTGGGACATAAACAGGAGACCTGTCACCTCAATCGTAAAGAAACAAAATGCTCGGTAAAGTAGAGGAAACGGATGTCGTCTTCGCAACTAGTTTAAAGAGCGTGAACGAAAAATGACGCATCTTTACGCAAAGTGCTTTGCCTATGCAATTTTCGAAAAAGAACAATATTGGCCGTCGAATTTCAAGTATTGTTTTTTTGTTTATTGTAATTTTATTTCTAATTATTTGCATAAGATCAGTTTGCTCAGATCGACAGAAATATGTGCGATGTTCACAAACCGTCACGTTTTGCCCGGTCTATGCCATTGCACCTTGGCCTCGCTCGATTCTGTAAAATCTAAAATAAAGTAAAAGAGGGTTAAAAGTGTGTGAAATAAAGCCTACTAATACCACTCATTTATTTGAATTATACCAAAAGGAAAGTCGCGAGTTTGTTATATAAAATATAACTTCTCTACGTGTCCCGAGACAATCTTACAGATGCTTTCGTCACAGACGAGGAACTCGTGGCCAATCAGCGATTGGCATATTTAAAACCAATCTAACTGCGATAAAACCGACAGTGTTATTGTTTTGCCTACAATCAGATTCTTTATTCATTAGCTTGACTCATATTGTGGTGAGATAAGGCTTTCAAGTATAATTATTTTTATTAAGTTTTACTGAATGTAACACTTTTAATATGTGATCAAATTTGTAGGTGAATGGTGACAACATTATTACTTTCTGCAGTGATTATGTAACCAGTAAAATAACTATGTGGGATGGCATCTATACTGTATATACAGTATACAAGTGCCATAATAAATTGAATATAATGAACGCTTGAATAGAAACTTAGAAAGACAATATCAAATACGAGCAGGCGGGATAACACAATATTGCCACGGAAGTAAACACACTAAGGAATTCGCTATGTCCATGTTATTCTGGTTTATTCTAGAATGTAACTGTATTAAACTCCTTCCGCTCAAGTGCTTGGATTGTGGATCAATTGGAAGGACATTCCAGAGTCTTTCCCTCGTGAAGTGTTTATGAAATTTTAATAGATGGCATCCGTGCATAATAACGATATAATGGTTTATTAAAAACAGCCAATAAATACAGTAGGTACCATTAACTAACAAAAAATGTTCAATCTTAACGGCATTCTTTACATTTAATTGGTTTCATTTTGTGTGCGAAATAATCAAAATGAGCCGATTTTCAATAGGCTTCATTGCAAAATTTTCTCATTGTTACGAAAACAAAACTGGTTATTGATGTTACCATTACCACAAACTACAGTAGTCAAATTGATTTTAAAAGGGGCCACGATTTAAATTTATTTTTAAACAGTTTGATATCTCAAGCCATTTGATCTTCAAAGCCTCTTTAACGGAGCATTTTTTAAACATTGTTTTGTAAATTTTCATTTTTTTATTCTTTTTTACTTCATATTTAACAGTTGTATCTTATAATTATATTTTCATTCATATTATGTTTTCATGTTTTTTGTTTTGTATTTTGTATTTTGTATTTTGTATTTTGTATTTTGTATTATGTTCATTATTATATTTAGATTTTAAGTAATTTTAGTGTATGGGTTGGCAGTCACTCTGTGTGTTTGGAGCTGTGCTCTTTTCTGCCAACCCCCATTCACTTTTGTAGTAAATGGAAATGATTAATAAATAATAAAATAAATAAATATAGATATTACAGTAATATCACAGTCCTACTTAGGCTCTACTACTACTTAAGATTGATATATTTTGCGGTATTTCATTACATTTGATATCCTTTAAAGTTAATTGGTGTTTTGTCAAAATTAGTGTTGATAGGACCAGGGATAGATTTTGATTTTTTGGTTAGGTCATATGACTTCTTCCGAATCGGGTCCATTATACATCGCGGGGGTCGCCATAAGGGCAGTCAAACAAGGGAGGGTAGGGTGAAGTGGGAGGAGGAATCTATTATCTTTAGTCATGAGGAAGTATTGAACTGTATGGGGGGTTTTATTTGTCTAGATAGAGTATTTGATTGATCATCATCATCTTACACATTTCATGTCTTGCTTAGAGGAATGTTCAGAATGTTGTGTGGATGATAATACTGTATTTGTGGGTGTTTGAAAGGGGAGATAATCCATTTATTAACTAACCAAAGCAAATTTCAGTTTCTTAAATATCCATACAAATACCTTTAGAGAATTGTACTAAAATAAGGTAGTACCAAATGTTCGAGTAATACGCCACTAAAAATTTGTTTTGAACATTTGGTAAGACCATATTTTAGTTCCACTCTCTAAGTGAAAATATGTGCTCCAGGTGGCACTTTAACCAGGGCATGTGAGGAAAACAATAATTTGCGGAACAATTAAGTGCATGGCCGCATTATTTGTATTGTGTCCGGCGGTCTCTGGCCTCCAGGGTCAACTAACCTGACTTTTACACAATCACACAATAGTGCAACTCAAGTCTTTACTATGTTTGCTCACTTCTTACACAATTTTGAACAACCCAATTGAGGTTTTTCCCGAATCCCAGTGCGCTTCGCACATAAACACTTCACAACGACGGTCGGATTCGTTCAATCCACACTCACGAAATGTGGGAGCGAGTCCATCCCAGACCAGGTGAACGAACATGGTCAGAACAAATTTGTTTAAACAAATTTTGAGTAACGCCACTGCTCCAGTGGCGTAACTCAAAATGACGAGGCCCGTATGCAAGTTGGAGTTTTGGGCCCCCTCTATTTAAGGGTTGAAAACTAAAGTGTAGTGTTCGAAGTATAGAAAGACAAAAAGACAACAGCTATTTCTGGCACCAGCCAGATTACTTACGATTGTCTCGTTGTCTTTTGTGGAGTAAGATTGTATTTTTTATTATTCTGAATCTGAGAAATAAATTTCTGTGTATACATTCTTACACAAACATTTATTGCAAATCGGTGGTTGTTGAGGGGGCCCCTAAGCACCGCATGCATACCTTGCACTATAGGGAGTTACGTCACTGACAAGGAGTGAAACCAATGACAAGAGTGGGAAACTGATTTAATTCAATTCAACGTCACTCCAACCATGTAAACAGGGTTGTTGTCACCTCTAAATCGGTTAGTAGAGAAAGAAGCCATACCCTTCATTCAGGGCCGTAACTAGGGGGCCGTAACCCGGGTAAAAAGTCGGGAGTAGACCATTTCGACTTGCTAATACCACCGTTAATTTTACACCAGTCACCAGTAACAAATTTATAAACAAAAAACATGCCTACAATTTGTTAAAACACTTTAATCACACTACAAGAATCAAACACATTTCCGAGGCTGTGCGCCCCGAGTCCGCATTGGCTGGGGAGGCCTCCCCCAGGCCCTCCATTGTACTTTGCCCAATCATACCCCGGTGATTTTTATACCCTACTTAGTTAGTTACCATGCCTTCATTGTATTCTTAGATGAGTGGACGCAATCGTCCACCATCGTGTGTACGCCACTGTCTCCAGCCGGTCCTCGCCTCTGGTTGTCTGCACGTCTGGTAGAGAGCGCTGCAGTGCCAACACCTGGTTAGTACCTGTCTTTGTACCTGGCCGCAGCACAGCGAACCTCCTTCCTCCGGTCTGCGGGCTGCGGTCATCAACGTTCGGTTCGTTCAGTTAGTGAGTGCACGGTGTTTACAAGTGCGGTTTGTGTACGGACGTATCTACGCTCGCAGTAGCAACATGGTGCGCAAGTACCGCATGTAACGGTGATGATTTAAGATAGTGACAAGTGCCTCTTTTTTTTATATACCTACATATAGTTAGTGCATACGTTGTGAAGTTTTATTTAAAATTGTATGTATCAAAATGAGATTATTTTAGTGATTCAAGTGACTGTGGACATTCTGGATTAAACACTATACACCAAATCGGTAAGTCTATTTACGTGAATTGTATGTACTGTGTAGAAATTAGCTCTATTATATTTTGCAAAGTTTTTCATTCATGCATCATCAACTAATCAAGACCAATCGGTTGGCGTTTTGCCGATGTTTTTTCTGTGTACCGGTTCTTGTTTAGAAAAATACGGACCCCACTGTGCACCTGCCAGCCAAGAGGCTAGATCAGCCCTCGTCTTCGCTTACACCCGTCAGGTGTTGCTCGGGCTGCAGATTACTTCTGGTTGGCTACGGATGCGAGGGGTGCATTTATTGCCCAAGTCCCCAGGCGGCAGGTGCGACTGAATCTTCGTCAACGGTGGAAGGGGAATGACTTGGAAAGCGTATCTCACCTACGGACGTGTGTTCGAATCCCGCGTAAGGCATTTTTTGTTGTAATTGTCCGAAATTTCTTTATCCATCAATCCCCCCTTATCGTCTCGAATAGCATGATTGCAATAACAGAGACGTAAAGCAACAAGAATCAGTTATGAATGCCGTACAGAAAGTGGGCGGTTTACAGCTCGATTTGGTTGGACCGCTTGGGATGTGGTATAAACCTAAGTACAAGATATCTCGGTCCTTATTTAGAAGTTACGGCGAAAATGTGTGGAGGGTGGAAGGCGAACGAAAACTAAGACGAAGTACCGCCAAGTAACTTCGTTGTTGATAAATGATAAGGCATTGTTAGTAAACTATCTCATATTGATGTTTTGAAAAAAAGAGTTGAGTTTGCATCGTCAGTCAAGTGGCAATTCTAAATGACTATATTTATATGCATATCCACCTTGCTTGATGCATGTCGAAATTTCTTCAACATTGTATGTTGTATGTAGATGGTTTAGAAACTCATTTCAAGTGTGAAGTGAATCAAACATGCATTAGGCCTACCCACTAATTATTGTATTGTTGCCATTTGAAGAAATATGTGTTTATGTGCCACAGCTGTCTGTGTGCTGTCAACAATTAATTAGTTTCAAAGCGCACATTGGCATAATATGCGACGTAATGGCCTCTTCTCCCAACAACAGTAAAGTTTGCTCTTCTCAATGACATTACCATTATAAGGTTGATTATTATATTATTTCCGCCATAGGCTATATTAATATTATCTTGTAGGACAAACCAGTTTGTTCTAATTTTATAGATATTTCACAGGGTTTCATTTAGAAAATCCTAGAACTTGCCTTGTTCATAAAACCATGTAGGTAGGATGCAGAAATCGAACACATCGCTAACTAATTCTTTTCCAAGTTTCTAGACTGAGAAGGTATGTGGAGAAGGTGTGTAGGGAGGGGTGGGGAGGGCGTACTTTGGCGGACTAAACTATATTACTGATACATGTAGTGCTTTCACTCAGCAGTCACTTTACTTCTGTATAACTGCACTTGCTTCCGCTTTTAAATGCAAAGGAATGGATTCGTAACGCGTTAACATATTTTCGACAAGCCACTAAAAGGTTCATGCTTGCCCGCCACTTGTGGGAACGACAGCGAACAAGTAGACTGGGTCTGACTGAATCGAAAGTTGTGAGATGTAACTGGTCAAAGCCTAAACAATTCACTTTTTAGGCTGAGAAAATTAAACGCCTGGTCATAAGTCTTCAGCCTTTTGATTGTTTATCATGATCTAACACATACTTCTACTAGTATAGTATTGCAAATGTTTTCTACTAACACAAAGTATTCTGGGGATTTAAGTGATTTTAAAGTTTGATACTACCTAATTTCTAATATGATACACATATTTATTTGTATCCAAAGCAATGAATGCATTGGCCGGATTACAATGATAGATCGGTTATGTTATCGCCCCCGCTTTACTGCGGTACATAATACAGCTGGTTTACATTATTGGTTATTTTCGACAAGGCAGTATATACTAAGTGCCAGCATCATTTCTCAATGATCATCGCTTCGATTAGTTTCTAACGATAGAAGGAAACCCCAACCAAGATAAATGACTCATCGATCGCTCATCATCTATTTTCTCTGTTGCCAAAGCAGTTGCATCATTGATGGGTTCAGAAACACTGCACGACTAGATCACAGGCGGGAAGATCGCCCGCTACATTGATTTTAAACACTGTTTAGACACAGCAACTTATTTGTCTAAACTAAAACCGTAAGAAATTAACGTAGCCTTTTACGAATTTATTGAACAAGTCAAAATAATGATTGAATAATGCTATTTAGATAATAATGATAATAGGAAATAATAAACTGCTCCTTCAAAACAATGCACGGATTGATAATAACATTAACAAAGTGTAGGGAAAATGGTTTCATAAATACTTAAGTAGGCCTATACTGAATGAAAAATGGTTTTTATGTTGCTGATTTTTTGGGTCCATAATCCATATAATATTACCCACCAACATCACTGATTAAAATATTCGAAATACTCATATAGTATCAACTATCAAGTTCTTTGGAAACAAATCTCACACCTTTTCAGACGGTTTTAACTTTTAATAGTAGTCTACTACATCTTTGCTTCCTCGTCTGGTGGTCTACTAGAGTTGTCACATTGTCTTGCTGCACCGAACTGAATACAGGTGCCCACGTGACTTAAACGTGACGTGATAAACAACTCACGCTACTACTTTCACGTAGTGATAAAATGCCACTCGTATAAAACTGCTAGTTGCATAATTTGCTCTCGCATTGTAACTGGACTCTATACGTTATCTTGTTTGCCGATATAGCTAAACAGGCAGGAGAAAAGAAATATCAAGTGCAATAGTATAATACCTACATATAGATGGACCATTACTTATACACGTACCCATGTACGCCAAAGCCTATACTTTTCACGTTGCGATTAAATTAGATGAGGTTATGTTACGTTAGGCTAGGTTCGGTTAGGTTAGGTTGGGTTAGGTTAGTTTGTTAGTTTGTCTTCTGAATTCCGCTTCGCAACGTGTAACGCAATCAGTAGGCCTAAACTTTTTTGTTCTAGGTGTATTATTCAGTTCTTCATATTGGTGCGCCTATGTGGGTCTCTAGAACGTGATGAGGTGACGGTTTTGATAGTTGGAATGAATTGTGAACGTTATATTGGGAATCACCAGGTGGTATGAATCGAACCCGGAACCTTCAATTGCGAGTTCCTTGTCATCTACTGGGATAATGACAACACGTCCTGTCTGTGAATCTGCTTGTGCATATGCACGATTTTACGCGATTTTGTATTGAAATAGAAGTTGTATTTGTTGAAAAATAATCATTTCAGAGTTAGGGTTTGGAGTAGTCGTCCATGTGTTACTGGCGAAAAGCAAACTAAAAACGCAACAGCAATTTTCAGACGCTGAAGAAATTCAAATTATGAGTAGACAATTTAGCATGTAGGCCTATTACAAAATTCATTCCCAAAAAATTATTGTCCATATTCGATAGTATGCAGTAACAAATTGCCCATCAACGGCTCAACGCATTCCATATCCTTATTAAATCATAAATATTAATTGCTTTGTAAGCTCGAACATCATAATATTTATTTTGAAGTTGTGCGCCTAGATCATTTGCTGACCTAGGTCTTATGGTATAAAGTTATTGACTAAAAATCGCAACTGCTTGTTAAAATTATTATGCAACACCTTAGAAGAAAAGTGCTGTGGTTAAAGAGAGATTGAGTGTAGGCTTACGCTGCCTGTGATATATGGGTGAGTGCGTACGTTAACGACCTGGCATAAGGTCCACATTAATCATTACATCTTTACAAGGTTTATTGTGACTTGTGATTTTATAGGGCCACGGTAACACGTAACTCTAGTATTATAGCCTGAGGCACAATGCGTTTCGAACAAGGTAATGGAATCGTTTTTAGATTATGCTACAATCCGTTATAGCGATAATCACAGAGTCACTTGTTGATTTAAACAGAAACCCTTGGTAAAACGTATAACGTCATTTTATAAATAACTGCTCAAAAAAAGTTGTAATATAAACTCGCTTGGGAATCGCAAAGCAGCGTTTACCAGAACTATTCATTGCATGTGAGGACTGTTAATTTTATTTGCGGATATATATTTATCTATATAGGTCTATGAAAACCTTCCCAATTCATCGAAGAGTCGAAGTGTTATCTTTCCTAGGTGAGTATCAGTATAATATGCGTGGAAATATTGGGAAATTCATTCAAAATGTATATACGGGTTCAGGCTGGAATACGGGTCGAAGGTCAGGCATGTAGGCCTACTTGTAGTTGTAACCTTGGTACAAATATTAGTGTCGAGTTCAATTTTAATCATTCTTCTATGGATATAGATGACTACTTACTTACTTTACTCATTACTTTATTTTTTTACGGGCATAGCTTTAAAGCTCTGTCTTCTCCGAACAGTGCGCACGCATCCGGGCTAGCCTATGACTTAGTTTAGGGGTGGTGCGTGGAGGGAGACGCCTTACAACTCAAGGCTCTAAAGTTCTATGAGCCTTGAGAACCACAGTAGATGAATGCAGTCGGATCCCATTGTACCCGCTAAAAGCGGCCATAAAAAGAAGGTTTACAGAAATCTCGAAAACATTCACCTACGGATGTCGACGTGCGGTCAATTACAGAGCACTGAAATGTTACAGTGTTGAGGGTGAATGTTTTCTATCAACCGTTTTGTCGAACCGTGACGCATACATATGAGGTGGGTAGACCAGCATTTATTGTGTGGGTGAGCCGACTCGGGCATTACATTCACTTTCGATATGTAAGTGACTTTGATGTGTGCTACATCACAGTTTACTTAATACGGTTTGTAAGAACGTTGGTATTTATTCGAATGGGATGGATGCTTGTGCGATTGTGCCTACCTTTAAATCCCAGAGCAAAGCACACCAACAGGCGTTTTCCCACTTAAAAGAGCCAATTCAGCAACAGTTTTATTATGCTTATTTGTGAGAAAATCCACGATTGTGGCTCTTATTAAATGTAAGGATGATTTTTAGTATTTACCTGTTATAAAAACTCTTTTATGAATCTGTTGCGCCGAGTGTGGCGGTTCGAATGAGTCCGAATGCCACGTTGCCATATTTCACAATCCTCGTGAGCAGTGAGTGAGCAGTGAGCAGCTAGGAAGGAAGGAGTGTGTCTGAAGCTGCATGGGTGCCATGCTATGCGATCCTAACGGTGTGCCCTCCTTACGGACGAAGCGACTTGAAGAGTCAACACGTGAATCTGTGCCGCGGTAACTGTACTCGCCGGCTACCCAGCCATCCACCGTCCCACTTCAAGACGCGACGCAAGTCTCGTTTAATAGCGACATCTAGTGGGTGTGATTAGTGGCTTGTCTCGTCTTGTCGGGTCGTAAAAAGGTAAATTCACGCAGGTGGATTTGCTTAGGCTCACGTGGATATGACCAGTTTGTTGCCCCTCCCAGCCGGTATTCGGCCATGCACTTACTTACATCTGGGTTTGTAACGTGCCAATGCGTAACATTGATCGTGAATCGTGACGGCGATGGTAATAATGGTGAATGATGACTAAGGTAAATAATTATACTTAGTACCTATTCGCTGTGGCTGTGGTAGAGCTGTTTTAATGTGTAGGCTAGTACACAGATCTCCAAGATTTTAATTTTTATCAATTGCCATGTAAAAGATGACAATATAAATTGAAAGTTACTTAAACAAAATGAATACACATATTTATTTAAAACAGTAAAAATGATGTTCAAACAAATACACAACGTTTAAACTTGAAAGACACAACAACGCGAACAAACAAACAAACTAAATTGAATTGAATTGATAAGACGTACACTACACGATCCAAATATCATTCAAATATCATTACAATCTTAAAGTCGTCCCGAAACGACGTTACAAGACGTTTTTGTCATAAACTAGTGGAGGCCCACCGAGAAAATGTATAATGCTGTGGTTCGCGACCAATGATGAAATATACCATGTTCGCGACCAACCAGCGAGACCCAAGTCCAAATACTAATCGCTGATTGGCTACGAACCACTATCTATGACGACAGCATCTGAAAGTTTGTTTCGGGACGACTTTAGAAGCATTGCAAGGAAAGGTGAGGAGGCAAACATTGTGACGCTGTATAGAAGGAAAACAAGACACGGAGATCAGAACAAAATAAACGAGTTTGACTGGGACGGAAGCGGAAGTAGGCCTACCTTCTTGCGGGGGAACCTAATACTGGAATCACTTATTGCTATAGTCTTCCGAATGTATTTTGCTTGCTTTCATGGGTCAAGGTCCTTATCCTTATATCCTGAAAATACATTTTAGGCGTCATCATATGACATTGGTGTAGCAATAAGTTTTCCTTGATGATTACCATTGTTAATTGTTTTGTACTTTTTGACAATTATTTTGTTTGAAACTATACTATCCAACTTGAAGAAGCAAGAACCGCTGGTGTTTCTGAAAACGTTTAGTACCGGTAACTATTTGAATATTATTTAATTTTAATTATGTCTTATTAAATCGTCAGTCGAAAAACTTGGCAATCACATTTCTGCCCTACTGTTAGAACAAACTCCGCTCGACTCAAAATGGGATTATTATTTAATATCTATTTTTATTTTTTATTTTTTCCTTCATTGAAATGGCGCCCGCTTAATCCCCTTGAGCACTGCTATACTTTCAAACACAAATGGAACTCAGCGAAAGGGGATTTTACTGTTGGCACGTGTGCAGTCTGAGGTACAACCATGGATTTATGCATGGTACAACCATATAATTTTCATATCTACATTTTCACCGGTTTGTTGCAATGTACCAACCTTGACATTGTGTCTACAGCTAATACATGACTGACCTCGTTTGGTAAATGTTAGTTCCGGTGTCCTCTGATGAAGCGTCGTTGCCTTACTAGAGAACACATGCACTGTTTTATTACATCGGGCGGGTAGTATAGTGATAGTGATAGTGATGGTCATGAATGAGACAAGTCGTGCACAGTAGCGCATGCCTTACATGGCGGCGGTACTCGAACCCACGCCCACTGGTCGAACCGTCGTACGATCACACTAAGACGTTACCACATGAAGTGATTTAATTAGTTAGCTGGAAGATTACTGATGGTCCAGTCCTCCATTATTGATACAATAGAAAACACGCGTACGATTTGTTTTGTTAACCCAAACACTAAGTTTGATAGTATCAGATACAAAAAGTATATAAATGCAAGGCCCAAGTAAAAAATAAATTTTTAAATAAGTTTAATGTGGTCGCATTTATTGAAGTTTTAACTCGGGGATCTGAAACGCGTACAGGTGGCTGTGACGTCATGATTCAGTAGACGGGGCGTAACAGACCATTCGCTGAGGCGGTGAGCGTACACAGACACAAAATATGACGTCAAATCCACTCTACATGGCGGCGGCCCGTTTTTCGCACCCTTTTATTTATCGTTACTAAACCAATTATTTTGAGGCATAGACTGATCCGTTTTTCAAAATTCAAAGACACAAAATTATTAAATGAGAGACAAGGTATTTAAAAATCGATTAAAATTTTCATACGCGTGACCCTATTGTGTATTATTATTTGTTACCTGTTCTAAAGGTGAATTATAGGCAACATTGAACGGTAATATAATATATTAAACGTTATAAGTTGTAACTTTTGTATGTTTATATTATAAGAAACATATACAATTTATGCTAAACGTCTTAGTTAAAATAATCTTTAATTATTGTGCTGTAACTTGAAGTGTATAGATAACAGATTCTGAGATTCTGAGATCTCTCAAGTATTATTTTTAATGTACATATTATAAAATTGCAGTCGGCCAATACTTTTACGTTTCTGTTGTTAAATAAACAAATGAAGGCTAACACTTTAAAAATATTTTACTAGATAAGTAGGCCTAGTGGTTTGATTCTCCGGAGTTGGTGCGTAAGTTTTTTAATTTCTAATGTGTAGATGAGTCTTTTGAGAGTAGCCGTGATCGTGCTAAGAGTGTTTATTGATGTCATTGCTTGCGGTTCCGCGGGCTAAACTTTGTCGCGGGTTATCATTTGCATTCACCCATCTCCTGGTTTCTAGCGGAAAGCAACGGTTAATTATAATTAATAATTTTTTTGTAAATGAGACAAACTGAGACCTGCTTCCCCACGCTAGGTCATTGCCGTTTAGCGTGGTCCAAGCATTTATTTCACAAACCACATAGGCTAAGTCATTTATCTCATTCTTTTCTATTTGAAAGTACAAACTCTCATGTATATTCACAAATAATTAACTCGCACACATTTTGGATGAGGGTATTGTTTCACAAGCTTTCACTTTGGTTAACATTCCAACAACTCCCAAGTGAAATAAATATACGAGGAAACATCCTCTGTACCAATCACTAGACATCTTGAAATTCACCAAGTCTTTATCTTCACTAGGCCTAGACCTTATTCAGCATATCGGTGATCTGTGCTACGGGGATTTGCAACATTCAGCGGTAGTGACATACATTATTCGGATTTATAGAGTTGGCTAATCATGTTTACAACCGTATCGCGTTTGAAGGATTTATCTAAGGCCGTTTCGTCACGCGCTGTAGCTGCCATCTTGAGTGTTATTGTCGGTGACAACTCTGCTTCTCAACGTTGGCTCATTAGGAACACCAGAAAAAACTAAAAACTGTTCTCTTTGTACTTCTGCAAGCAATTTGCTTAGTGGGTTATCCCTAATAACCATCTACGTTCTGCAGGGCGATTCTCTAAGGTCCATGGTAAATTGAACGCCCGTTTTCGACGTTACGAGCCTTACCGCAATGAGTTAGCGATTCTCTACCGTGTTTTATCGACAAAGATCGTTACCACCTACGTTAAAAGAAGCGCGCTCCAAAACCCTGCCTTTAGACGTGCGATAAGAAAACATGGCGGACTTTTCAAGCCGTCTCATGTTCACTTCAGCATTTGAACTAATTGATTATAGAAATTTGTTGTGTGTATCGATACAAATATACGATATTTATATTTAAAAATATGTTTGTGAGTAAGGAAATATAATTTGTAGTTATGTAACAAAAGTCTAGAAGTAATTTTGTGTCATAACCCTACTTTCCTAGTTTGGCCGTGCCGTCACGGCACGTAGGGTAGGCCTAGAACCCTAGGCCTACTTCTAAGTTCAAACACTAGGTTCGTTTGATTTGCTACACCTTTTATACTCTTTGCACTCACTCCATGTTATTTCATGGGATACATGGCATAAAGTACAAAAGGTGCCGGTAAATCAAACGAACCCTAATGCTGCAATAAGCGAAAAAAGTGCAGAAGGTGTCCGGAAATCAAACGCACCCAATGCCAAACGTTCCATTTATTCACGCGTTGTCATTGGTTAACTTTCTATAGTGTACACAGCCATCTCGAAAACATCCACAAACTAATATATAACAGGCGCTGCTCTGCTGCAACGGCTACGTCCTTTCGATACGGTTATCGAACGTTATGAAATGGTAGTTGGGAATCGCGCGGTAGCTTATCGTGTGGTAAGTTTAGTACAAGTGTCGTTAAGGTTAAATTTACCGCGCATCTTAGAGAATCGCCCTGCTGAAGGTGCATCTACCTTGGCTGAAAAAAAAAAACTGAAAATAAAATACATAAGTTTAAACCTGTTTGTTAATTAAAAGTAAAGTATAGTAAAATTAGTTTGATAAACTATATACATCTGATTATCTGAACTTAATATTGGCAGATATATTATTTCGTAACGTCGTACAAGGGTAATGCAGAATGCAGTTGTGCTCTGCTAAAAGACGACGATCAAGGCTGCGGAAGACGCAACAATGGGACAATCAATCGCACCCACGCCTCTGTGTTGGACCTGCTCCATAATCGTATCACCCATCGCGGGCATCTTCGTGACAGTATTTGTCTATCAGTAGAACTAAGTGTTTATATGTATTTAAAAAGGGTTTCAACGCACCTGATCTGCCAATAAATCCCACCAATAACGAGCTAACCGACTGAACGATAGTTAATTTGTTTTCTCCTTGATATAATCCAAATAGCTTACGACGAGATTCATTCATTCATGCTAGGTGTAAGATAACAAATTGGCGCTTGTGTTTGAACCTACGACACCAATACATAACTTCTTATATTACACAGTAGACCGAACGATTACGAACCGGGGTTCAATTCTGCTCGCTAGTTGATTCAGTGTGTGGAGGCTTTTAACATGTTGATCATCCCTCATAAAAAAAAAAAACAATTTGACAAAATTAAAACTTGGTGGTGATCTACCAAGTTTTCAGTCTGTCAAATTGTTTGCAGCAGTTCCCCTCGTTCTTTCGTCTTTATAAGTCTGGTAACTCGTTCACATCCCCTTCATTTAATGTGTGTGTGATTCTGTTTTACTCGTGTATTACGCCGACGACAACAATGGATAATAAACTAGTAAAACTATACCTACCTATACTTTTTTCCCTTCCACTTTACACCCAATTATAATTATTTTATTTTCCAATTCCTTACTCCATCCGAACTATCCGTTTCACTAATTAATAATAATCCTTACTTTACTTTCTTTCGTCTTAGACTGACTTGTTAACTACCCTAGAGTTTATAGGTAACACCAGATCTTGAAGTTCCCTAACATTTTCATGACCCTGTTTCATATTGTCCGTGTTTCACATAAATCATTGGTATAGGAGGATACTTCTGTATATATACTATGTGACTTTGTTGTTTTAGAACGTAGCCTACATTTCAACTTTGTCGAAACGGTTTACTGAACTACAATATTGGCTTATGATTTAGTTCTCGACGGTTATATCCAAACTAAGCAATTTCAGTTGTGTAAGCTCGAGATGTTTCGACCAATAGTGGTCACCATTATATCAAACATGACAAAGAGATTGGTTAAGATCATGACATTTAATGGCTATTCCCAGGCATAATAAAACAAAATAGTTGTTTAAATAATTAGAGTAACTAAACATTTCGTGACGATGGTCAAACTATTTTTTGTGAAGTTGTGTTTGTGTTAGCCAACCGTTCTCACAGAGTAGATCGTTTGCTATATTCCGTAAAACTATAACCACATTGCTCATTACGTCATCACGCAAAAAACAATATCTATTAAGTTCCATGCTTTAATGTTATAATTAATTGTGAGGCCCCGCCTTGTTGCCGGTACCGAGGTGTTGTGCAGACTGCGAAGTGCTCGTACGCCCCGCGGAGGAATGCGCGTTGCGTGTGGGCGTATACTCTAGTCGTGACGTGACGCACAAGACCGTCACGCATCTTCGCTTCAAGCTGTGAGGGCGTTTAGTGTTTTCCCGCAACACACACATTCCCATGTGCTTTCAAATTCAGATCGGTCGTTTTAGACATTCTTTCGTTTCAAATGGTGGCTTTGCTTCAGGGTGAGCAATGCCCCTTGTGGTATCGAGGAGGGAAGATTGTAGTAAACACAATTATACTAGTGCTTTCAAACTGAGATCTGTTGTGTTGCAAATTTTGCTTTGCTTCCAAATAATATGCTATGATGACAATGTCTGAATCTCTCGCAAAGAGTCGAGTTGCTTTTTGGTTTATAAAATGTAATCAATCGGATTGTATAATGTTAAAACTTTCCGAATGAAATACAAATTATTTGTGAAGTTCTGTCAAAAACACAGTATGTTTTAATGTTATGGATTCTACATCTGCAACAAGAGCGAGGTTCTACCAGTGCATATTTAATATACTATGTTTGATGATTATGATGATGATGAAGGGAGGAGGGGAAGCCTGATACCGGCACGTAGTCTACTCCTGTCGAAACGTACCAAGGGGACCATCGGCTTTATACGTCCCATCAGAAAGTTCGTCGTAACTTTTGACCAGTCATATAGGTTCCACCACTAACCTGGACTGCCAAGCAGTCGAAAAGAACGAAGCTGTTGCACAAGCTTTCGAACCCTCCAATTTGCTCTAACCCACAGTAACTAGTGTTTCAGAGGAGAACGGTCACCCGCCCTCCTCCTGACCTAGCCCGATGTTGTTTAACTTCGGTTTTCGTATGAGAACCGGCTAAGCGACCACGGCTAAACATTGCGTTAGTGTTTTAATATTATACAGCAGAATAATGGTCTAGTTTTAACATTTGACTTTTTGACTAATTCCAATTTCCAACGTTTCCAGAGTCATACCAGTTTTGTTGCCCTACTGTTTAGCTCGACCAATTCTGCGATGTTATCCAGGGCGGTAATCAGGGTCAAATTACAATTTTGGTAGGAAATGGGTCTGGGACCAAGTTACAAAATTTTGTTAAATATACTTTGCTAACGTTCTGGGGCATAAGTTACTCTTACATTGCACATTTACATTGTTCACACTGCGGTGTTACTTCGCACCCATTGTTAAAACTTGTGTTGTAGGAACCGATACCTGGTTCTATTGTCCCTAGACATCAAGCGATGCGTTAGTCAAAGACTCGTGACTCGTGGCCAATCAGCGATCAGTATTTTAAACTAACGAATCACGCATCTATGACGATAGCGTATGTAAGGTTGTTTCGGGCCAAGCATATACACGTGGCGCTATCGAGCTGTGCAAGGGGTAGTTTTGCTTCAAGGGGTGTTTATGCATGGTATAGCTGTGAGTGTGACCGAGGCTGTGACAGCATAGGAATCTGGTGCTCTTCTTCTTCACGGCTCAAGTACAGATCATGTCCACACTACACTTAAGGACTTGGATCCATTCTTTGCACATCTTTCTGACCGAGTCAACTAAGTAAATTTACATTAAGCGTATAGACAAACCAATTAACAAACAAAAACGCCACTTATTTTTTTGTGAGCTATCGCACGCAACAGCATTTACATATTTTAAATATATAACGTTATAAGTTCAAACACTCTTCCTCTATTAACTCGAAAAACATCCTAACAAACACATTTCTAGAAGTTGTATTAGGTTGGTTAGTTCATCCCCCTTGCCAAGGAAACTCATATTCACAATAAGTATGGTGCATACCAGTTATAATATTTAACTAGGTTAAAAATTAATTGCATCTACATGTAACATATGTTATAGTATTATATGTAGGCCTACAGATAACAAATTAACACTTCTTGTGAGGTTGTAGTTGCATTTGTTTATGGGTCTTACTGCTCTTTTGTTGGTACTTATTTTGGCGTCAAGTCGCATTACATCTGTTAATTATTTCACGCGTTGTAGTTGTACCATTAGAATTTTGTTTCCATTATATTGTGGCGTTGGGTATTTAGGGCGATCTTCTCGAGCCAAGGAGCAAGATCTTACTTTTGGAAATGAAGTATATATTATGCCAACCTGTAGCCGTTGTCCAAGTTGGATGGATTGCTTTGTTCGGTAGCTTACGTGAAATGTTTAATATCCCTCTCAGTTCTGTGGACCGTTGGACGTGACGTGACAAGTACGCTTCTGCGCTCCGGTTCGAATCACGGCCTGGGCATGGATGACGTGTCAGTTTCATCTCCATATAATACCAATCATATGATCACCGTAGATGATTCGTAGTTGTTTTCTTTTCCTTATGTACTTCATTTACTTGCGGTTCTTTTTCAAACTCTGTATCCCGTCATAAACCAGGAACTTAGATTAATTTATTATTAATTGTCTAGATTCTTTGTTGTAAGAAATTTAGCCTACTTTTGATTTTAATCTTATCTTTATTCAATTTTATATTATTTGTATACCATGTACCGTTATTTCTATGTAGTGCGCATTTAATTTAGCTTTAGTATAACTATTAATATACAGAACGGTATGTTACCTAGGCTATTAGTTATATAATATAAACCTGAACCATCACGAACACTTGTTTATTGGTTCAGGTATTTTCCATTATATGAAAACAAATATAATAATGTACATCAAACATGTAAAAAAAAAAAAAGGAAAAATATAAAAAAAATAATAATAATAATAATAATAATATAATCACCCCAACCGTATTGGTAAGTATCGTTGCCTAAACATGAGACGTATACTCATAATATTATCAATCATCATCATCATCATCATCATCATCATCATCATCATCATCATCATCATCATCATCATCATCATCATCATCATCATCATCATCATCATCATCATCATCATCATCATCATCATCATCATCATCATCATCTATACTCTATAGTCTATAGAATATAGATTGCTCATGCATTTCCTCACGCTGCTTTCTATCATATCAATGTGACTCATCGGTGACCTTATATAACCTGTTTAGTAGGAAAATTATTAAAACGTGGACTTCTTCATTAATATCAAGGTCTACTTGATCTCCGCCTAGTAGAGATCAAGTAGACCTTGCATTAATATAGGGACCAGTTATGTTATTAATTTGATCGTGATGTTGGACATATAGAAATTGTTGATGATGATGTGGCAGAGCGTTAAATGATGATATTAATTTGATCGTGAGGTTGGGCATATAGAAATTATTGATGTTGATGATGTGGCAGAGCGTTAAATGATATTATAATGGAAATAAGGACGAATTGTAAAAAATGATGCGATGCTATACGTATTTCGTATATACACGTTATTTTGCAGCGACAGATGCCATAACTAGTACGTTTACTAGAGCTGCAATTTATCATGCAAATATATGAATGTCAGTTGTTGGTGCGAATATATTATTGGGATTTGGAATAGTTCGAAGTTAGTTTACACTTAAGCTATTCGAAGAACGTGCATTTGCCTTAGGTAGACCTAATTTAGTCACCATTGTCGGTATTGGGAACCGAAGCTATCACTTTATCGTGTGTGTGTTGTATAAGATCTAAGTGATATGCCAAGCAAGTATAAAGACAGGGCCCGTCTATTCCGAGGTTCGGTAGCTCGACGAGCCCCCGCCAGGGGATTTACGAACCTTGGTATAAATGATGACCGCCGGTAATTTTTATATAAGTGATTGCAATCTCTTGCATTCAACATCCACTATCTTCAGACATGGTCCATCATAACATATGCACAATCCCCACTTGATTTTAAACAATACTTTATTGCTATGGAAATGTTTTATTGCATGCTATTTTCCATAGAAAAACAAACGAAAAACAACATTAAGTCGAGTTGAGTTTCAACTCTCAAGTACAGACTCTCCATCCCTTGTCGTTATTTTGGACCCATCCATGTGGCAGTGACATAAAGTAACCAACCCACAACAAAGACAAAGCTGAAGGGAAACGTTCTCTTCGAGACCCTTGTTATTCTAGTAATATGCTCCCGGTTGTATCAGATAGAACTACCCGGCGCCTCCAACAGGACGCCTAAGAGACAAACATCACACAGCTTTGTCCTCCAGGTATTGTCTATGTTAGTACGTGGAAGACAACGTCCATATGCATCTAACACTTCAGGGAGCAGTAAGAAATAACAATCCTACCATTGTAAAGCAATTGTTGCGAGCGCCCTCGTACGAAGACCGTGCACGCGGGCTCGCGGGGGTGGAAAAGATTGAATGAGCGGGAGGTGGCTACTGGCAAGGGACAAGCGTCGTGACGCCTGGGGAACTAGACTACAGTGCGTCTCGACTTCTCGTATTCTCGACTTCTCGAATTCTCGACTTCTCGACCTCTCGACTTCTCGACTTCTCGAATTCTCGACTTCTCGACTTCTCGAATTCTCGACGTTCTTGACTTCTCGGCGTTCTCGAATTCTCGACTTCTAGACTTCTCGAAGTTCGAATCGGTATGCAGGAAGTTAGAGGAAGGCTTGTCTTTGGAAAATTGAACAGCAGTGATATAGGTGTAATTTAATGAGGTTGTATTTACAATTTGGTACAGTTAGGATAATACCCAGAGACTGGCAGACATAGTCGAACCAAGAGCTCTGTCGTAGATAGGAATAACAAGTGCGTCAGACATAATCGAAACGACACTGTTGCCGAGAGGAGATGAGCGTGTCAGGCATAACCGAAACAGCACTAAATGTTGCTCATCTCCACCCCGTCTTATATACCCACCCCGGCCCGCCAAAACCTTTGAATAGTTGAAGACTCGGCCGCAGAGGGCACCTTAGTCCGGCGGCCGAGATGGGTGAGCAACCACATAAAATGAAAATTACAAACACTACTAACATTTGAAAGCAAAAATATATACAGCGGGAAATATAAACAGACAACACAAAAATGAATGAATACTTAAAAATATTATTGTCTCTTATCTTGATGTGAAATAATACTAAATAACAATCACGAGTTTCGGCTGAGTTCGTGCCTCGTGATTGATTCATTTAATTAACTATTTACATCTCTTCCCCACACGCAGCACGGATCATACGTGCGGTCAACCGGCCTTTGACAGCAATTCTCAATGCGGAATGCCAATCAAGTACTGTGAACCATTGGCGTATACAGAGAGGGGGGCTGGGGGGGCTGGAGCCCCGGGGCCCCCTGAAATCCCAGCTTTAATTATGCTCTTCAAATCGTCTTCATTTACGCACAAAAAATGAAGTAGATTTAAATATTAATTTCTCTATTCGCTTAGTCGGGAAACACTCCTGTATACAGGTGAGATTGTATAAGTAGTAACAATATAATACCAATCAAAAATGCAAAAATTTGCAAAAAGATACCAAGCCCAAAACGGAGAAGACAAACCGTTACAAACTAAAGAGGGCACACGTACAAAAAACGCCAATTTCAAAAGAGGCTCAACATTTAAAAGGGTGATATCTCAAATTCTAGGCGGAGATCAAACGGACCTTGTCATTTTGTTGGTGATTTTCTTTCCCGTAATTAAATCTAATTATTTTGTTACATGATCAATGTCCAAGATAGGATTCTAAAAATTTACTCAGTTGTCAACATCGATGGCACAAACGTTGTGACACAAAATTATTTTTTTTTCGTCGGCAACTTTTAATAATAACTAATTTTTTGGGAGTATTTATTTTTTTTCAGGTTGGCATTCGGTCCAATTACAATTTTTTGTAAAAAAGGGTGCTCCGGGAGTTGAACTAAATTGGTGCAAAATTTAGTGTTTACATCTTTATTCGTTTGGGGCCCACAGACCGACAAGGAATTAGCTAGTAGAAGAATTTTTTAATGATCTTTACGGCTTAATATCTTCCATTCGCAACATCCGATCGGGATAAAATTTGAAATCGGTAGTTTTGTGATAAAAACTCACCGATTAAAGACAATTTGAGGTTTCCATCTATTATGGTTTTGCGTCGCTAAGAGTCGCGTAGTGGAAGCTCGCACAAATGGCTTGGCCCGGCCAAGATAGATAATTTTGTATAATATTGATTGTTGAAATTTTTTTAAATCGTATCTGTGGCCGTTGTGACCCGTATGCCGTTCAGCAGATCACCTTACCTTCTCCTAAAACACATTCAAACGACTTCAAAAATATGGATTTATAAAAAAATTACCTGCGACGCTAATGTGGGGGACATCCCCCCCCCCCCCCCACACCCCCATTGTATCGTTTGTTGAGTTCCTTTTTACATTGATGTTCTACTCTGGGCAGCTCTCCTTGAAATATATTCTTGCGTCCGCCACTGCTGTGAACGTTACTTGAGCTCCGATACATTGATGATATTAGGTAATACAATAGGTATGAGTATGACAACTGGATCATCGCTTCGTTTTCACTAGACTGTTCTTCTTATAAATAGTGTATTATTGAGGTACCTCTGCAGTGAGATTTAAGCTAGACTTCAAGGGAATAACTATTTTCTTAAATATATATTTGGATGAGAAGCAATGCCCACTGTTTGTAGTAAAGTGCAATCCTAGCATTAGCCTTATGACTTGAGAGAACTTGCATAAAACCTTCACTTATCAGCAGCACTGGAACTCGAACTGGCCACCACTGGTAGCCTCTTGCGCTAACACTATAGGTTACTTTCCCTTGTGAATCTGTCTGTAAATATATGAAAGATTGCAGTTGGAAGTGTGGCTAAATGATGTATTATGCCTTATACTCTGAGTATCACTAACATAACTGCCGCTGAATCTATATCCCCCCGTTTGTTTATGGGATCAAGTTAATAATGAGTATGTTAATGCGAGTGTTCTATATAAGGTTGATAAGTAGAAGTCAAGACTAACAGTCGTCTCTCGGCTGAGTTTAAAGAGGTCCATCACTGCGTGTTGGCCCGACTCTGGGTTATAGCGGTATTTTTCAATGGCACGCGAATCAAGTATAAAACGAACCCCATGGCTACAAAACGCAATTCAGCTCCGCCAGAGAGACAGACTTGTAGAGCCGACCACGTTAATATTGAGTATTGATGCATCGGATAGAATAGCCTTTAGATCCACTCTTGGTCGGAGAATTAATGTACACGATTGTTGTTTTAATAAATAGTAAAATATTAATTTCTTGCCCTGATAAAAGCCATGTGCACAAGTTATTCAGTTCATCATGCAGTTAATTCTACTAGATAAGTAGCAAAACGTATGAATATGCGTATGGGGTTAAGTTAGTACAACTCTTGATACAGAAGATCAAGGCAGTGCTATTTATTATGAACAATATTGTACTTCATTGTACGCTACCTGCCTATGGAGAAAACATCAACCCTAGTAATTGCCTGAACACAACTGAGGGAAACAAGTAACTGCCCCCACTCAATATTGGCTGTGGTAGGGTTTGAACCCGTGACCTCTCAGATCAAAGTGCAGCGTGCTAGCAGTGACCCACTTACGTCGGCTGTTCGAAGATGGCACCGCGCTCACAAACAGGATTCAAACGTGGAACCACAGTGGAACACTATAGCGTGCTATAGCCCTATCTAGCGGCCAAATTGCCACGAGTAACTAATCCCTCAAGTTAGGTGGAAACCGGTCTGAATTTAACTCTAAACTAACATCAATTACAACGACGAGAGAAGCTGTTTTATTTGTAAAAGCTTTACATGAATAAAGAGCTCACTACAAGTACTACAAATACAGGTTGTTTATTGTAATAATATGTCTCTCACACACTCGAGGGTAAATTAACAGTCCCATCCACGTATCCAAAGTTGATTTTCTAGCGTCCATGTTACAATGTGGGTAAACACCGAAGTGCTGCACTGCAACCGATGTTAATTTATTGAAATGCGAGGACGAGTTACAGGTAAAACATCAGCCTCATCTATTTGCATACATTTGTGCTCTAAACTAAATGTACAGCTTAGCGGTTGTGGGGATGTATAACTTTGGGCCCCGGGGCTGCGTCGAACCTTCAATTACCCACAATGCATAAGCCTATACAATATCCCGTACCATTTGTTTTTATTCATGTTGGCGTATCATATAGTGTCACACTATACATATCGTATTATTCTCTTACGAAATTTATTTACGAAGGACAAAAAATAAATTTATATTTGAAAGCAAGAAATAAACATGGTGTGTCAATAAAATCTAGCAATACCTAGTAAAGAAAATACAAATTTAACATGAGAGAACGGTTACATAAAAAGTAACAATCGAAGAATTAAAATAAGTAATGTAGGCATTATATATATATATATGTCTATTACAGTAAACGAGAAAGAAATTAAGAAACGCATATGAGGTCCGTGAATGAAAATAACTGAGAAAACCCTCATCTGTGTCGGTTGTTTTGTGTTTGGAATAGCCACCCACAGATCGCAGGGCCAAGATTCACAAAGGTCCCTAGTGCTAAGACTTCCTAGTTTAGGCAATACTTAGTGATACAAATCACGCATACGTCGTTCTGCAATGTCATAAAGATAAAATATCGTAAAATATCAACAATTTAACTAATATTAAGAGATGATTTATCTTGATTTATCTAGCTAGGGTTTGGCTAACTTAGGACAACTTCTACGCATCTTTGTGAACCAGGCCCTGGTGTTCTATTGGCTTGTTATCAGCACGCGCTGATGCGCCCCATGTCTTACCGCACACATGAACGAAATAAACTAACCATCCGAATTATTCCGTGACTGCATGATAACTAATCTACATTAAGTGTCATTAAACAAGCTATGTGTCGAGTTCGTATCAACGATAAAATTTGCTTGGGGCTAAGACAAAATAAATACTAATACTAATACACCTGCAACTGTTCGTATTCAACATCTTCGTAGTCAACATCTGTCAGCTTAAGTGTGGATTTATCCCTTTACACTTACTGTCTTCATGTCTGCTGGAAATAAGTGCATTAATATGACCACGAGCGTTGCGGGGGGGGGGGGGGGGCTGGCAAAGGGTGCCCTTGCCCTCCTTGAATGTCAAGGAAATCTCGAAATAACAATTGTTACTGAATTATTTTCCGCCATTGGAGAAAATGCCATTGGCGACTGGAACTATATGTGTTTGTTTTCAATATTATTTTTATATTCTATAGCTAGCCAGTTCAGTAATAAACCAACAGGCGATTTCTAGAAATGTCTACAATTTTACATCATATGTTTTTATAATAGTTGGCAACCTATAATGATACTGGTGTACATGCAAACGATCACTTTGGAACCAGCAACGAAGCACGTAATAATTGGTATAAATTTAAAATATGTCCTTCGCTGAAAATCAGTTCTTGTAAGTTTGTGACCGGAAGGGGAGCTATAAATATCAATTTATTTGTTAGTACTTATTTGTAATTTTTTTGTTTCACTGCTGCTCAAATTCTCTTCGGGGCTAAATACGAGGCTTACGCACCCCCCACCCCCAGGACCCCCATTGCACTGTAATTGATAATGTTGTTTCGTCTTGACCCCCCCCCTCTCCCCCCTTGGAAAATATCCTGGCGATGACCATGAAAATGACGTGTTAATGACTAATGAGGTAGCTAAGCTCCTATTTGGATAGCAGGTTAATGTCGTAGAAGGGACGTCTTTTTGCGGTGATGGGATAAAGGGCCAATAGGGTATATTCCACACTTCCCGATATTGGTATGATCATGTAAAATAGATGGTCTCGTCTACAAATACCATCAAATATCATCACCAACATACTTTTCTCACTTCAAGATGTCACAGTTTGATTTTTATAACGTTACAAAGTTTTAACATTTTTCATTTCCCTGGCTTTTGTCGTGAAACGGATGGTTACGTCATAACTGACTAAACATCACTGTTTATGAATGAATTTGCCAATCACAACAATATAAAATATACTAATTTGAGGGAGATGTTCGGCACAAATACGATCCTTGATTATCTTTGTGTGCTGATTGATGTTAGTCAGTTCTGACGTCATGACCTGTTTTTCCCGCCATAGTTATTATGTGCGAAATTTTCTGCCCACTTTCATGACCCCTGAAAATATTTACGGAAATGGGAAAAAGAAACATTTTCGACTTCATAACATCGTCAAAAATTTGGTGACGATGAAACAAATAAACATGAATCAGTACTTAGTGGTTTGCAACAGCATCAAAACTCGATAAAGAACTTAGCCAAGTAAGCTAGTTTTTAGGGCGCGACAGCGGCCTTATAAGTTTGCACCAGATTTATGTATGTATGTATGTATGTATGTATGTATGTATGTATGTATGTATGTATGTATCCGTTCGCATTTCACGCGCGACAAGAAAGATGTATTTATTTGAAGTAGAAGATGTTAACGAATATAAATGAAACTTGTCAATAATGATCTCAGTAGAATGACGTATGTGTTTTGTAAATCTCAATATTTTGAGCCGGGCGTAAGTACCACTAAGTGCAAGTTTTGTAAGACAACAAAATTTGTTACTTTGCACATCGCTACGGTTTTTTAAAAAATGTCTGCTATCAATTTTGCGTTATCATTATGAAACTCAAACTTGACCTGTAGTAATCCTTTGACTTTAGAATGGCGTAACATTTACATTTCTGACATTTGTATTTGAGACGCTACGTGTTACAGAAAATTCATTCAATTTTAAATTGTGTTTTTGGTTTTACACTTTATGGCCAATCTGAAGTAATGTTTATGCATTGTTACGAAAAATACGCATTCATGTTGTAAATCCAGTCGTATGTGATAGAAAAAAACAAAATAATACATAAAATATTATCCAGGGGTGACTAAACAGGTCAAGTTTTGGCCCGCATTTTGGGCTCGGCAAGATAAATGAATTTATTTCTGGTTGAAGATTGCAACCCATATTACTGATTTTTTGCATGGCATTTGTCACTAAAGGAATGTAATAGTATGTAAATTAGCAATGCTATTGGTTGAAGGATAGATGAATAATTCTAGTTTGAACGATCCTCAGCTCAGCCTCGCGCTATAAAGAACGACAAGTGGAATGCTCGTGTTTACGTGTGCGTGGACAAAATGTGGAATGACTGTTGTAGTACACTTACGCAAATGAGTCTTCCATTGTTAGATGCCCAATTACTTTTATGGCAATGCAAAAACCGAGGATTTGTCCGGTGATACAAAAAGCAGTCTGGCCCAGATCGTATGTCGCCATGCTTCAAAGCCGGATTATATGTTAGTCACTCAACGATACTACCCTTGCAAAATGCATATGGCTGTTATTGAAATAAAACCGTGAAAGTTGTAATACGGAAAACTAAAACATGATATTAATATTACACAGAGCTGTATTTATTTGGTGTAGGCCTACACTGTAAAGTGTAGGCCTATATTACATACTAAGATTTTATTAAGTGTGTACAGTGTATCATTTTTTCTTTCTAATATTTGCGGTATGTACCCGATAGCGCAATTAGCAAGAGATTTGTATGTACGGCCGGAGTTAGAGCAGTTGCAACTTTGTAGTATACTTTCGTATGACACGACAGCGATTATCAAATTGGTTGTATTACTTTGAATATATTTATTCGTATGTATCACTGATTAATATTCGCAAGAAACCATGCACGTACCTCTCGTAACCAGAACATCAAACGACTTGATGATAGTAGAACCTTTATTAACAATATCGGTCTCTACAGCCAAAGCTCTTGCCATTTGACACAGAACAATAACAAAACATTTATTAAAAACAAAAATTGAAATTGAAGCAATAGGGCACTAGCAACACCAAAAGACAACAATGAAACAAATGAATTGAATCGATGGACAAACAACAAGCTGTCAAAAAATAATTTCTTCTGCTTTTGGAAAACAAAACAAAAAACAAACAAATACACATACAAAACTTTCACTAAGTCGTTGTCTATCATTAAAAGTTTTAAATGGCGAGCAGTTACTATTGCTACACTTGTTTTTATTTCTATGGTTGCAATTTTATTATTTTGACAGCTGATTGTGTGTCCATCAGTTCAATTCATTTGTTCCATTGTTGTCTGTTGGTGTTGCTAGTGCCCTATTAACACTTAATGTATGTTTTAAAAAGCTAATAAGAAAGTGATGCCTAAAAATAGAAATAGATGAACGTAAAATGCATAAAAAATATCTTCGGTGAAGCTTGCACTCAGCTTGAATAATTTTCGAAACGTCTCGAAAAACAAGGTTCTTGTTCACCTATCAACTATCATAAGACCTATTACTCTGATATCTGTAAGATTGTAATAGGTCGTATAGTAGGAAATAGTCGAGTTATAGGTATGCTTCTTAATACTGTCCACTTTCTCCGCTTGTTCCATGTGATCCTCAAACCGGACAGTTGGATATAAAATAAACCCTTCCGACTTCCCCCTGTATGTATTTAATTAATTGAAGTTAATTGATATGTTGTGTGACGAAACGTCAGTAAACTGTGGCTTCACTGTAAAAGCACGCTGCCAGCTTATTGGTTAATGGCATCATGTTTAGTGGCAAGTGAATTATGAGGGTCTGTTTCATATCGGGGTCAGACACAGGAGGCGAAGAGGGAGGGGGAATCTTACCATGTGTTTATACAAAAAACGGAACATGCACCTAAATTATCGTATAGCTCGCAGTTTTGACTGCGTCGCCGTGATAGAATTCATTTTGCCTATCTGGACACTGTTCGTCACTATGTTCTAATGCCACAACAGTATGTAGAAACATTATCAGATTATAAATTTCAGCCCTTACATGACATGCATAAAGAAATTAATATATTCATATAGTAGAAATAGCATTCATTCTCCTTTTTGCAAGTCCAATTTACAGGTAAAAAATCATAATCCTAATGATGTCGGGATTGTTTTATGGGAGTTGTGTCTCAGGATTCTAATTATTTTATTTTTAATATTATTGGTTCACCAATAATAATTATTATTTTCATAATTTTGGTATGTAGTACGTGTCTTGCCCAAAAGTCAAAGTATCAAAGCATTACGTTTTACTGAATTCAAATTGTTTTATCGCACTTAGAACAATATCTACGAAATCTGTTGTATTTATTGTTTCATGAAGTTTATGATCATTGTGCAATATGATATGTATTGTATGATTTTTTTGATGCACTCGTTAGGCCTACCGATTTCTATGTTTCCTGGTATATCGTTTACGGATTATTGCCATGTCCTAATTTCCCCCATTTGTGTGGAATTTCTTGTGCTGTGAAAACAGATGCCTTGTGGCCCGCGTAATGGTTTGGTCATGCTATAATCGGTGGGGCTGACTGTAAGGATCAAATTTCATCTGGAAAGTGTCACAGAATTTGTGCCTGGCCGTGGCCGTTATGGTTTCCGATATTTATGTGGCGTGAGGGGGGTTGTTTCTTAAAATCAGTATGAGAACAAAATCCGTCCACATATGCAGTAGTCTTCACAGCGAGTGCATGGGTGCGTGTTGACTTGTCCATGTGATTTGTATAATCGACGATCTATGAGTGTGCTATCAACATTAATGAAGTGATTATTGGATATTGCGTTTAAGGTGTTCACTTTACCCTTGTGTGTGTTATATTTATTTGTCTTTGTTTGTGCACGTTGTATGAACACATGTGTAGGCCGTGTGATCGTAAATACATAGATAGTACTTGTGCGACGCTACATGTTACAGAAAATTCATACAATTTTAGAGTGTGTTTTTGGTTTTACACTTTATGGCCAATCTGAAGTAATGTTTATGCATTGTTACGAAAAATACACATTCATATTGTAAATCCAGTCGTGTGTGATAGAAAAAACTAAATAATACGTACAATTATTATTCAGGGGTGACTAAACGGGGTTTAAAAAAAATTGTTTTTTTTTTTTGATCGCGATAGCGGTCGAACGAAAAGTCCGATCAATTTGAAATTTGGACCATCTACAAGCCTCGATGTGGATTTAACGTCATTAGTTTTGTGGACAAATCTGTTGAAAAGTTACAAAGTTACAATTTAATTATTACAAAGTTATTCCCAAACACAATGGCGGCAAAATGTGAGGTAGCCATTTTTTAGTAAATTTCTAGCCGGTCACGAATATACAAATTTCAACGCGATCCGGTGAGAATTGTTGGTACAAATTACAATTTTGTATTGCTGAATTGTAGTGAAGTAACTATGACAACGAAACATCCAAGCTATAATTTATATGGACAATCGATCTTTTATTGAACAATGGCAGGAAGTGTAATAACTATAACAGTAAAAACTCAAATCTTTCCACATTTTTGTCACTTTCATTGAACAATGACGATGGCTTTGAGAACTTTTCGCCAGAAAGTTCGTGGACATATGGACGCGCTCGTTTATCAACGCGTCAAACAGAGCGTTTTCCTAGTGTGAGTAGTCCATAAGTGCAGTATGTAGTTGAGACAGGGACTTACAAAGCCTGTCTGGAGGACTGGAGTTATAAGTAGTTCGGTAAATGAAATGGTGTACAATTCAATTTTATCCTTACATTTTGTCAATATGCGTAAACATTTATAATGATTATCTTATCACACTTTTTAGTTTTTATTATTGGTTAAATGGCAATTTAAAATCATAGCAGAAGACCGTTTTAATATTTTAAAATATGATTCATTTTTAAGAAATGATGGGTCCTATTTACGTTTAGGGAAAATGAGCTTCTATTGTTATATACGTTCCAATTCCATTATATATATATTTTTTTTTAAATTGATCGCGCCCTACAGTAAATGGCATAAGTCCATTTACAGATAAAATCATAATCCTAATGTTGTCGATATAGTGTTGTAAGAGTTGTGTATCACGATTTTAATTAATGTAATCGAATCATCGTATCAGCAGATTATTTTTAATCTCTTGGATGTTCTTTTAGAGCTAATATTACATCACCCTGGTATCTCGGAGGGCGAAATGTGTTTCTTTCAACTATTAATTTCTTAAAATATTTATTTACTTCACGTCGTTTTATAAATTATAACAAGTGACACTGTCAGTATTTGATTAGTTTGTAACATATGCCCCGGAAATGACTGGCGAGGGAACAAGGTCGCGCCAGCGACCTTGTTAAAGTTCTATTTAGATATTATGGCCAATCTGTACTTACGCCAGTATAGATATAAGCCCTCAGTTCGGGAAACATTGGCCTAGGCATTTAAATTGTAAAAAAACAATGGGTAAACATTATTGCGATTATTTTATGAATAACTTAACCCCACAATGGGTGCCTTCTAACTGAACTACAGCGTTCGCACGTTGTTTGCAGGTATTGTATAATTACAGACTTACAGTGACATGTGCCGTTTGTGTGTACGCAAGTAACTCGTTCGTTGGTGTGGTGGAGTCTGCTCATTGTCGTTGCATCCCCTACAACTACAGCGAACAGGGCTTACTAGTGCGTACAGAGTGGCGTGAGAAAGACACAGATGAGACATGTATTTACAGTTGGTGTGTAAATAAACGCTGTGGTTGCTTTGTGCAATCAGGGGGCAATCAAATCAAACCTAAAAAGCGTATATACATACAAAATAATGGAAATATTTCCTAACAACTCGGAGTTTACACGGTTGTATTCGTGAACAGTGCACGAGTTATAATAACACAGGAACACCGTGAAGATGCAAAGTATAACAAGCAAAATATTTATGTGGTGAAGAAACTCCTATCTCAGATTTGATACCTTTCGGTGAGGCAAAATGTATAGAAAAGTGTATTGGACATGAAATAGACTGAAAGGAAGTGAAAAGTGTTCATATAGGAGCTACATTATTGTGATATTTAAATTGTTATTTTAATCCCAAGAGCATGTTTTATTATTATTTTGAAACCGGTCAGGTTAGATAATTAAGTTTCTTAAAAATGAGGAAAGGAATAGAAAATCGACTTTGTACGGTTGTGTGAGGTCTGTGGGTTAATAATATGATAATCAGGCATTTGAATAGCTGGGATGTGGATTGTGGAATGCGACTCGTTTCTGAATGAAATTTTGCCGACCACTATAAATATGAATGAGCAGGAAAACCGCGTTTTTATGTTTAAATTCCTATCAGATTAACTTTAAGATTATCTAATAAAAAGACAAAACAAATTGTAGAAGCCAGTTGGAATTTAGGAGTTATTTTTCTGTATACATTCATTCTTAGTTAGCCTCTATCATCACCGTGATGAGTAATGGGGGGGGGGGGGGGGGGGGGCGGTGTTGCGTTTTCTTTGTGCGACATGCTCTTCTGTCATACATTCAATACCGTCTTAAAATGTAGCTGCAAAGCCTATAACACTTATATAGGCTCTCTACTGCAAACTACATCCCTTCAATGATAAAAACAAAGGTGAACTTAAATATTAATTTCATTTATAAATCGAAGTTAGTAAATGTGCAATGTTAAAGAATACTGACGGCCTCGTTGTTCTGAATGCTGAATGCTGGAAATCGTTTCTCTTCAAGGCAGTGACTGGTAGATTTAAAACAAAGGTAATCACGTCCCAACCAATCACCTGCCACGGAGTTGAAATGAAAGTCATCAAACACTGTTTTAGGGTTAACCCGTCCAACCTCGGCGCGACAGAGACGCAAAAATAAAAACAAAACAAAATCGGAGAAAGTGTTCACTCAGACTAATGGAAGCTTTTACTTACTACATGCGCTGTCTCGTTCTAATATACAAAATGTTGTTGATGTTGTTCTTTTATCTTAGGTATTCCACTCCAACTACCTAAATAACTACCCTTTTAGTATTCTGTGTAGGCCAGCTTTTGTGCATGTGTTCCAAGTTATTTAATTAATCAAATAATCAATTTAATTAATCACTTTTAAATCATTTTATTATTTTATTAAAAAAAGTACATTATACAATGAAATAACCAAACACACTTATACAACCATGTAAATGAAAACTTAAGATATGTATGATTCCACAAAGAAAAGGAGCCCGCGTAGGGCAAACACCCTATGTGTCGGCTGAGCATCTAGAAGTAGAAAACTATTGTTCTATGAAGAAGAAAAAGTCAACTTTAATAAATTCAGCCAAAGTATAAAAATAAATTCAATAATAAGACACCCACCGCCTCGTTTGGGACACAGTTTTAATTTGCCTGGTTAATAAATAAATTATTAATAATTTTATTTCCTTATGCATTGTACTGTCTCAGCTTCCGAAGTAGCAGAGTACAGGTAAATGTTGATGGTGTTATCTAAATGCGATGGGTTGTTGAAGCCGGACACGTCATAATCCGTGCACTGCATTTAGCGTTTCTTGCCAACGATACATTGCATGGGCGGTGCAAGGGTAACTAAACATGCTCGAATTGTACCTGTTTACATTCATTTCGATTTAGTTTCAAGCTTATTTCTTGCCAGGACTTATCATTAAATTGCGCTCTTCTCTCGCCTATACCCGTCAAACGTTCACGCTAGTAATTATTTTCCAGTTTGGGTTTTGCCATATGTTGCTATTTTGGTTTTAATTTGTGAGATGAACTATGTTGTTACAGGCGCATATTGTTGTTTACATATACACATAGTTTTTTTTTAAATTTACAGTGGGGGAATAATCAATTGAACACCATCAAGTCTCACGGCCGTATTACGGTGGTCCATTTTTATATTTAGGTATTCGTTATTTAGTTTAGTTTATACATAAATTGTAATTTGTTTCGATTTTCGTTTTGATATAAGTTATTGTATGTTATTCTGTGTCTTACGGCAACAGTTTTGGCTGCAGAGACCGAATAAAGGTGGTTATTATTATTAGCCTGTATCCCCTATGAATATGATTCATTAGGTACCTAAATAAGTATTATACCTACTTATTTTGTATTTATCACAACAAATACTTGGAGATAATTTGAATGTATCTAAGCATAAAACAGAAAATATGTGCTTATGTAATAAGAATTCATTTTAAGTAATTATTGCTATATTAGAAATTGTGCTCATGAAGTGTGTATAAATGCATGCTTCACATGCTATGCAAGATTCTATACAGAGTGTAGCATTGACAAAATATTATAATAAGTTTTGTATTTTGATTGTACACTACTGTATGAACTGAACTGTTTAGTGTTGTTTAATTGAATACATTGAAGCTGAGTATGGCTCGTGCAGACATCCTTCCAGGCTTTACGGCACTACTGTATGAACTGACACCGGTGTTTAGTGTTGTTTAATTGAATACATTGAAGCTGAGTATGGCTCGTGCAGACATCCTTCCAGGCTTTACGGCACTACTGTATGAACTGACACCGGTGTTTAGTGTTGTTAAATTGAATACATTGAAGCTAAGTATGGCTCGTGCAGACATCCTTTCAGGCTTTACGGCACTACTGTATGAACTGGCACCGATGTTTAGTGTTGTTTAATTGAATACATTGAAGCTAAGTATGGCTCGTGCAGACATCCTTCCAGGCTTTACGGCACTACTGTAAAATTGAATGTGCAATTTTTGGTGAACAAAATATGTATTACCACAGTGACCGTGTTTTCCAGAACACATTGATACGTCACAATACAGTGTTCATAATGAACAGAGATAGCACGGGTCCTCCCACTTTTTCAAGAATGTGTTAGAATGCGGAATTTACGGATTTGTTGGTGTGCATCCTATAACAGGCATTCCTACGACGTAAGCATAGATATTTTATCAACTTAATTATGAACGAACATGAAAATATAAACACATATACATCTTCTACGTCGTTTGGGAATTACAGGGAAAGAATTCATAAAATATTTTGTTTTAGTATGTGTGTATACCATCCGTTGACTTGTATACTTTGTGAATCAACATTTAGCCATTCAGGAATAAAAGAAAATGTACTATTACAAGTTACAACACGTTTTAGGTAAATGGTCTTTAAAATGAAGTTTTATGAACACGGATTGGCTTACATTAAAATAACGTTCTATATTCACAAAATATTTCACAAATACAAATCCTCTACATACATCGTACCAGCTGGTACACATTGAGCGTCGGATACTCGACAGAAACGCAGATACGAGAATGAGATTTTAGAAATTCTATATTTATCTAAGTGTTAGGGATTATACGTACGTTCACAATTTTTCTGCACCTAAGCTTGAATTCAATTCGATATCAATATAATAAAAACAAAACAAGTTTCAATATACGTGCATGTGTTATTTATTGTCATGGGATTCAAGATTTAAAATGGTGACGTAAGTTAAGATGTAGGAAGAAGATTTAGCCGAGTGTCTCTCATTGTTCAACCAGCCCACTCACTTGGTGAGCGCGACATTCTTGTGGCTGTATTGCCAGAGGTGGGGTTTACAACTACAGCCAAGACATATACGAGTTCACACTCCAACTAACGTTTCAACCAGAAACCAAGTGAATCCAGTCCATAGTACGATACTATGCACGTGAAGTGTGAGGAGATGGCCATGAATTGAAATAGCTGAAGACAACATTCCACCAGGCATCGCCCCGGGTCAAACTATTCGGAGTGAAGATCGCGGAAATTGGCCATGAAATAGATAAAACACAGTCGCCTTACAATAACCGACGCGTCGATAAAATCGAACGAAGCGGATCGGCGTCCATGAATGGGCCTAACAAGGTTATAAATAATCGAATCTGGATTGGGATTGGTATAGTTTCACGAGGCATTCTTTGAGAGTGATTAAGAACAGCTCAGTTTCTCATTAGTTTCACTTCTGCTGAATGGTCTAATTAGTCCTGGAATCATAGGTCATTGTAGCCACTTCTCAAACCAATACCAACGCCAATCCTTTGTGCTTCCACCCAATGTTTTTCGCTTGGATCGTACACGTACAGTAATGCTATTATTTTCCTTATAATCTAATAATCTAATAATTGAGTAATTTATGTTTAATTTGTTTTCAAGTAAATTGGGCATTTCACAATGAGAATGTCGTAATCTGTGATATAACGAATAAGTGCCAATTATAACAAAGTGGAAGGCTGAAGAAAGGGTTAGAAACCCATTATCATTCGATCTACTCATCAGCATAGGGTGTCCTGTGTGAATATTCTGATGGTTTAATCCACCGATTGTGATAGGTAGGGAACGTTCTGTAACTGTAATGTCGTGTATAATAATTTGCCTTCAATGAACTGGACTAAAAGAAACATGCACGATTAAACGACGTTTGAATTAAAAACAAAACACGTAAGCTTAGCCTTTGTGAATATGTAGGAACTCGCACAAAAATCGAACATGTGAAGTTCTGTTATGAATAAGTTTACCTTCGATTGAATTAAAAACATGACGTAAGTTTAGCTCTGGTAAACATACTGGAATTCAAACACGAAATGTGAATATTAAAATTTCTCAGATTCCTAATCCCTTTTTAAGCATAATTTGTAACTAATATCCACTTTGTGCTAAGATTATTATTTATCTAGCGTAAACACATCAAGGCCTTCCCAACAACCGGGGGTAAATACGTTGGTATTATAAATGTACGCGTACAAAATAATAGGGTTAACATTTTAGAACTGTAATTAAAATCTCTTCTCTTGCTATGATGATACCCCAAGTTAATGGGTGGCAATTTAATGGTTTCGTTTAGGAACAGGGAATAATAATGCCGGGGTTTATAATTTCTAAAGGTACGTTAAACCTGAACATAGCATCAATCTATTATAAGATGTATTTTAATTCGTGTCCTAGAGGGTAGCCGGTAGATTCGGAATTTTTCTGAGCTTCCAATGCAATGTATGTAAATGTTTTGGGTGACAGGGGCAGACATGAAGCAGCTACACACTAATCGCTCTCAGGAAGCCTTCAAGCGTATCGGTAGTCAATAATGCTTGGCTGATTGTTGAGTTTTTGTTTTTGTCCACTTTATCAGTATCGTGCTACAATATCGTGCAGTTAGTTGTAATTGAACCTCACAACCGTTACATATTTAACCTATTTGTACAACAGATTAATAATTTAAAGTTATATTAAATTTTATCTTCCATAATTTTAATTACTTGTGTTTTTAAAACGTTGGCTATTGATAATATAAATGACTATTTAATATAACTATACAGTGGAAGTATAATATACATATTGTGAAGGCTTTTGCAGGTGAGATATTTATCATTGAACATTTTTGGGTTCAATCCGTGTATATAAATATATAAGAACGTACAATTTGATGTTCTTCACCTGTAAATTAAATGTTGTTCACTTTTATGAATTTGTATTGTTATTTCTTGTTAAATATTATCTAGGTGCGCGGGAGCGCGCCGGGCCAAGCCATGTGCGAGCTTCCACTACGCAACTCTTACTGCAAGCATCGAAGTGCATTTAACACGATGTTGCCGACGCAAAACCACAACAGGTGGAAACCTCAAATTTTCTTTAATCTGTGGGCTTTTACCACGAGACTACCCATTTCAAATTTCATTCCGATCGGTTGTTGCGTATGGAAGGTATTAAGCCGTGAAGATCATTGAAAAATTCTTCAGTTAATTACTACTACTAGCTAATTACTTGTCGGTCTGTGGGCCCCAAACGAATAACGATAAACACCAAATTTTGCTTCAATTTTTTTCAACTCCTGGGGCATCCTCTTCCTCACAAAAAATTGTAATTGGACAGAATGCTAACCTGAACAAAAAATACTCCCAAACAATTAGTTATTATTAAAAGTTACCTATGAAAAAACTTAATTTTGTGTCACAACATTCTTGCCATCGATGTAGACAACTGAGTAAATTTTCACCCTGACTAGCGGAGGCTCGCCGAACTCGCAAGTTGGGAGTTCGTCGAGCCTCTGCTAGGCGGAGATCAAGTTGACCTTGACAAAATTATAAAGTCAACACAACAAGGCAGTGCATGCCAGTCAGCATCCCTTGGTATTCTAATTTGACATTAAGTTCTTTGATTTAGATAAATTACAAAGCATTGATATAAAAAAATAAAAACAAATTGCAAAAAAAATGCCAAGCCCAAAACGGAGAAGATCAACCGTTACAAACCAAAGAGGGCACACGTACAAAACACGCCAATTTCACAAGAGGCTCAACATTTAAAGGGGTAATATCTAAAATAGTGGCCAAGCCAATTATTTTATTTCCGATGTATAAATATAGTAATGAATGAAATAAACAAATCTATAAATGTTTACATTACTTAATAATTGATAAATAAATATATTAACAACAACTGCAAAATGTAATTGACTTATTGAAACATTTCGAGGTGGCCAAAATAAACACACTTAATTTATAGTTAAAAGCTTGGCCGATGAATTTGCATTCCCAGGTTTATTTTCCAAGTCCTGAAATGTTTCTTTAATTACATATTAAATTCAATTTAAAGTTCATTAGTTTGATGAGTTACTGCCATTATTGCTTTATAGTACGTAAAATTAATATTATATGACCCAAAGCCAAATTACAAATTCATCGGCCAAGCTTTTAATTATAAATGAAGTGTGTTTTTTTTGTGTTTCTCACCTCGAAATGTTTCAATAAAAAAATGTATTTTGTAATTGTTGTAAATATATGTATTTATCAATTATTAAGTGATTTAGACATTGATAGATTAGTTTATTTCATTAATTACTATATTTATATATTGGAAATAAAATAATTGGCTTGGCCACAATTTTAGATATCCCCCCTTTAAGTGTAAATGTTGAGCCTCTTTTGAAATTGGCGTTTTTTGTACGTGTGCCCTCTTTAATTTGTAACGGTTGATCTTCTCCGTTTTGGGCTTGGCCTTTTTTTTTTGCAAATTTTTTGCATTTTTGTTTGGTATCTTTAGTTTCAAAAAATATTTAAAAAAGTTGGATGTAATCCCAGCGAAACGTCAGTTAATAACATTTAATTATATATTATATTTTTTTATACACGGACTGAACCAAAAATATTTCAATAATATATATATATATATATATACTTTAAACTTACTCTAGCCCGTAAATGATCTCGATGAGAATAAAAAAATCGATTTAATTTCGTGCCATCAAAGTGTTGATGTCAAAACGCCAAACAAGTTGTCTGAGAATCATTTGGTTGCTTGCTGTAGCTTTGTGAAGCCAATGCGCGTATATAGCACACCTGCAATGATGGGGGTCAAGGTATACTAGTACTACACTCACTTCCTGATACACCTACAACTTGCGAATGCGCGTATACGCACTACGTCAACATAACAACCCAACCAGTGTCGAGACCTTCACTAATTGTTATGCTAATCAATATTGTCATTGAGGTAATTCACATGACATAGAGAGATTAAAGAAAATATTTTACGAAGTTGGGTATGTTTACGCGTTCGTAACAACCAATCCCACAGTATGTCGGCCATTGTTGTTATTCTTGTCGATGATATACCAGCGAAAATATTGTGCTTATAACATAGGTGCATTTCGAAAACAAACCCCGTTTTTTTCAGAGAGATTATAAATTATAATACTATGTCATACTTTATTGTTCATGTTTAACGTACAATGTGAAATGGCCAACGGCTGTATTTGTGTTACAAATAAAAAACACAAACAAATAATATATCACAGGTTGTATCTGATTGCTTTTGGCGACTTATTATGACAACATTTTCTGATGGGAATTAATTAAATAATGTCGAGTGATCATATTATAATAGTTTTGTTTCTAACGCTATTTTGAGAAACAATTTATTAAAATTAAAAACAATAACAATTACGTATACAGTGTGTGTAAAACTACCTCATGAGTAGTTAGCTCTTATCATGTTTATATAGGAAATACGACCAAACATAATTAGGCTATTTAATAAAAAAGAACATTTATATCAAGAGGTAAAAAGATTAAAAAACCTTCTTCGGAAACGCTGATTGAAAACTAATTCTGTTGGTGAATCCTCATTGCTCATAGTTATTCATGGAACAGTTCTAGCATGTTCATATGGAAATCGTTTTAGCCGTTGCAACTATATCTTGTTTTCCAAGTATTAATTATGTTATTTGTACTCGCGTCGGTTTGTGGTTGCTCGAGAGCGTTCACTTGACAATGTGGGTGTGAGAGGGGGGTTGAAACAGTTTTATACAAGGGCGTTCCCAGTAAACAAATGTACTCCAAACGTTTTGAGCCCCCAAAAGATCAAATTTGTTTCATGTTGTGAATTTGAGGACTGGTGTGAAACTTCTCTTCGTTCTATTCATTAATTCAATTATTTTGTTTTTTTCTATTATACCCCCTCATTTTATTTGTCTATCATGTAATGACAAACTATCCAACATTTCGTGTAATTAAAACTCCGCATGGTAGCATAAAACATATTTTCCCTTCGATGTCACATTCATATCATTCGTAAAGCAAAACTACAATGGCACTGAGATGATCTAGATTATAGAGCTGTACCGAGACGCAAGAAAATAATGAACATTCCTTTGCAGACAGTGCGCAATGAGGCAAATCGCAACGGGACGCCATTTGTATTCGGAGTGTGAGATGCACGTTGAAGTACTTGTACATTGCAACAAGGAAGTGAGACCGCACAAGTTACAAACACACTGATAAGTCTCGTGGCTGAAGATGTGACGCCCAGGCGCATCGCCTCATTTCTTGTCGGTTACGAACCTTTCTGCACTTGTCTAAAACATGTAGGTTGATGACAATTTCCGTTTGATTTTTTTTTTTTTGGGTTTTGATTGAATTTGAACGTTTGATTTGCAGGGGGTAGTGTAGATCGGGGTGTTTTATTTTCTCAGTGTTCGTGTGATGTGTAGCACTTTTTACACTGCTTATAGAGCACTCAAAATACACTAGATGCATTCTGGTGGCAAGAAAATAAACTTCTATTAGGAGTGGTTTAGCTGTCAATTTTCATTGTTGTGTTATTGTTGTCATTCATCAATGGCGCTGAAAGGAGGTTGCTTAGCAGCGCTATCTATGTTAGTTTTGAGTCCTCTATAGAGGTCGTGCAGGCCTATAGCGTGATATGAAAGTGGTCAAAACTTATGTCAGTACAAGATAGCAGATTACTATCTGCTAACGCATTTCATTAATTTTATCAGCAATAAGTATAATAAAACTGAAGCACCTGACGTGTGTAGGCCTACTCGTGCAATAGTGTCCATCACTTACAAAAAAAAAATTATGAAAACTTAACGTTTCCTGTCTGCATTTTCAAAATGCACTTCTTAAATATGTTGGTGTTATTCGGGATTATCCAGGACAGAGTCATGTGAGCATCCTTCAAAACGCAAGGAGGTTCAGTGGTTGGTCCATGTTAAGTGTAGACAAAGAGCGTTTTATTATCCTGGGTGCAATGTAGCAAGATCACGTGTAAAAGCCTACACTTACACTACACGTCCCTATTGTGGTGGAACCCACAGTTCGAATATTCCAGACAATCCAAAACTGTGGCGGGATTCCTACAACGAACGTATCATTTCACATAGCTGTATGTTAGTCCCCCTGTTGCCAATTGTGCTCGCCTTCGTCACCACTCAGCTAGGTCTATTTGCCCAAAACAAATAACAGTTGGTATCGTCCGTGTAGTATTTACTCCACTGTTTGTTCAGCTACGAGTTTCGAGTTTGTGTAGAAACGGGCAGCTCAACCTCCACTCACTGGAACATCCGCGCGCGCACGATTGCGTGCCTTACTCCACACAGCACAACTCATCGTATTAGATGACGATTAGGAGATTAATCCGCTAATTGTACCGTAAAATACCGACAACACGTTGCTCTTACGAGACGACTTTGCTCGAGTCGTGCCCCATGTCCGTACGAACCTTGAAACGTTTCGAAATTGTATTTGTCGTAAATGACCTTAAAGACTTTCCAAAGATTGATGTTCAATCAGTGATGATAGTAATTTGCACAAGGAGAGACCACGTGGGTATTGGCTAATCACGCACCACGGGTTCGTTTCAGGGAAGTACTCCCTCCCACTCACTAATGAAACAATAAAGATTACTTAATCCACCACAAAGTAAAGCGAAGCGTTGTTGAGAAGTAAACCATTTCATGCAAACGGTGCGTTTGCCTGTGTACCTTTCTCTTGTCTTCCTAGCGAGCGATTGACTAACTGGAGCGTGCGAATTAGCATAGGCATGCGTGGTTACGCAACGTGTACTCGCAGCATGAGTGTATGCGTGAACCGTGTTGCAGCAAGGGGCGGAAGTTCCGCCCTTGACAGTTCTGATCACCTGTGCTGGACTCAACAGCCCCACATCCCCCTGTTAAACCGACTGGCTTTGTTCGTCGATGATGATGATGATGATGATGAAGATGATGATGATGATGATGATGATGATGATGATGATGATGATGATGATGATGATGATGATGATGATGATGATGATGATGATGATGATGATGATGGTGGTGGTGGTGGTGGTGGTGGTGGTGGTGGTGGTGGTGGTGGTGAGTGATGACGGTTCGAGACGACGAGGGGTGATAGAAGAAGATGGACAATTTTTAAACCCATGCTCTGTGTGGGATTAGAATCCAAGTCCCCCAAAAGCATGAACCACCGTAGATGACGTTATATTATTTGATGTATTTTATAATACAAGCTTTTTGACAACGATGGGTCAACTGTGTTCATCCAACTGTGTTCAGGTATAGAGTCCGGATGCTTCTTTTATAGCATCAGGGAATAATATTATAATATTACTTTTTCGTGAGGATCCCTGTTGTGTGTGGGGTCTTTGGGGGGGGGGGGGGGGGGAGGGGAAGGGGTACAGAGACCTTCTATGACGTAAAAGAGTTAAAGATAAAAGTATGCTATCGCTGACGAGTCATCTTTCAGTATGAGTAATAGTGGATCAGGATAGGTTACAATTCGAGGGAGGTTAGAAGTAACTTCGTATCTGGACTAAAGGATGGTGGTATTTACATTCATGTCGATCAATTCTAAACCTCTCACCCCCAAGCTTGAGTAGTTAGGCTACATGATCTTTTAAGTGTTAAAACAACAAGAAGCTCATGAAGTTAGGTGACACAATCCCGTGAGATATCTCCTGAAGGGCAACAGTAGACAGAGATCTCTCTAGGCTTAGTCGTTACTTGTTACCAAACACGGGAGGTCACAGGTTCAATTCCCACTTATAAGTCCTAAATGAAGGATTTTCAAAGATTATATACTTGTGATTAGACCAGTCACTTGATGACATCCCTCTAGCAGGTGCCGTAAAACAAAAGTTTACGCCCTCACTTGATGACATCCCTCTAGCAGTTGCCGTAAAACAAAAGTTTACGCCCTCACTTGATGACATCCCTCTAGCAGGTGCCGTAAAACAAAAGTTTACGCCCTCACTTGATGACATCCCTCTAGCAGGTGCCGTAAAACAAAAGTTTACGCCCTCACTTGATGACATCCCTCTAGCAGTTGCCGTAAAACAAAAGTTTACGCCCTCACTTGATGACATCCCTCTAGCAGGTGCCGTAAAACAAAAGTTTACGCCCTCACTTGATGACATCCCTCTAGTAGGTGCCGTAAAACAAAAGTTTACGCCCTCACTTGATGACATCCCTCTAGCAGTTGCCGTAAAACAAAAGTTTACGCCCTCACTTGATGACATCCCTCTAGCAGTTGCCGTAAAACAAAAGTTTACGCCCTCACTTGATGACATCCCTCTAGCAGTTGCCGTAAAACAAAAGTTTACGCCCTCACTTGATGACATCCCTCTAGCAGTTGCCGTAAAACAAAAGTTTACGCCCTCACTTGATGACATCCCTCTAGCAGTTGCCGTAAAACAAAAGTTTACGCCCTCACTTGATGACATCCCTCTAGCAGTTGCCGTAAAACAAAAGTTTACGCCCTCACTTGATGACATCCCTCTAGCAGGTGCCGTATAACAAAAGTTTACGCCCTCACTTGATGACATCCCTCTAGCAGTTGCCGTAAAACAAAAGTTTACGCCCTCACTTGATGACATCCCTCTAGCAGGTGCCGTAAAACAAAAGTTTACGCCCTCACTTGATGACATCTCTCTAGCAGGTGCCGTAAAACAAAGTTTACGCCCTCACTTGATGACATCCCTCTAGCAGTTGCCGTAAAACAAAAGTTTACGCCCTCACTTGATGACATCCCTCTAGTAGGTGCCGTAAAACAAAGTTTACGCCCTCACTTGATGACATCCCTCTAGCAGTTGCCGTAAAACAAAAGTTTACGCCCTCACTTGATGACATCTCTCTAGCAGGTGCCGTAAAACAAAGTTTACGCCCTCACTTGATGACATCCCTCTAGCAGTTGCCGTAAAACAAAAGTTTACGCCCTCACTTGATGACATCCCTCTAGCAGGTGCCGTAAAACAAAAGTTTACGCCCTCACTTGATGACATCTCTCTAGCAGGTGCCGTAAAACAAAAGTTTACGCCCTCACTTGATGACATCCCTCTAGCAGTTGCCGTAAAACAAAAGTTTACGCCCTCACTTGATGACATCCCTCTAGCAGGTGCCGTAAAACAAAGTTTACGCTCAAGTTAGTGTACGACCGGTGGTTCTGTGTTCGTTTGTACAAAATGCCGTTATGCCGTTGTTGCACCAAGCACTTGGTCAATGGACAGGAAGGAAGTCCTTCATTTCACCCGAATGAGTTTGTTGATGATTTATGTTCTGCTTGTTTACACGCATTTTACACTAATGTGTACGCAAACAAACTCAAATCAATGGGGACTCGAAATAAATTCAAATCAATCATGTGTTTATTTTGTATTTATTTAATATCTATCCTATTCAGTTATAACAAGGTCGCTGGCGCGACCTTGTTCCCTCGCCAGTCATTTCCGGGGCATATGTTACAAACTAATCAAATACTGACAGTGTCACTTGTTATAATTTATAAAACGACGTGAAGTAAATAAATATTTTTAAAAATTAATAGTTGAAAGAAACACATTTCGCCCTCCGAGATACCAGGGTGATGTAATATTAGCTCTAAAAGAACATCCACGAGATTAAAAATAATCTGCTGATACGATGATTCGATTACATTAATTAAAATCGTGATACACAACTCTTACAACACTATATCGACAACATTAGGATTATGATTTTATCTGTAAATGGACTTATGCCATTTACTGTAGGGCGCGATCAATTTAAAAAAAATATATATAATGGAATTGGAACGTATATAACAATAGAAGCTCATTTTCCCCAAACGTAAATAGGACCCATCATTTCTTAAAAATGAATCATATTTTAAAATATTAAAACGGTCTTCTGCTATGATTTTAAATTGCCATTTAACCAATAATAAAAACTAAAAAGTGTGATAAGATAATCATTATAAATGTTTACGCATATTGACAAAATGTAAGGATAAAATTGAATTGTACACCATTTCATTTACCGAACTACTTATAACTCCAGTCCTCCAGACAGGCTTTGTAAGTCCCTGTCTCAACTACATACTGCACTTATGGACTACTCACACTAGGAAAACGCTCTGTTTGACGCGTTGATAAACGAGCGCGTCCATATGTCCACGAACTTTCTGGCGAAAAGTTCTCAAAGCCATCGTCATTGTTCAATGAAAGTGACAAAAATGTGGAAAGATTTGAGTTTTTACTGTTATAGTTATTACACTTCCTGCCATTGTTCAATAAAAGATCGATTGTCCATATAAATTATAGCTTGGATGTTTCGTTGTCATAGTTACTTCACTACAATTCAGCAATACAAAATTGTAATTTGTACCTACAATTCTCATCGGATCGCGTTGAAATTTGTATATTCGTGACCGGCTAGAAATTTACTAAAAAATGGCTATCTCACATTTTGCCGCCATTGTGTTTGGGAATAACTTTGTAATAATTAAATTGTAACTTTGTAACTTTTCAACAGATTTGTCCACAAAACTAATGACGTAAAATCCACATCGAGGCTTGTAGATGGTCCAAATTTCAAATTGATCGAACTTTTCGTTCGACCGCTATCGCGATCAAAAAAAAAAACAAACAATTTTTTTTAAACCCCGTTTAGTCACCCCTGAATAATAATTGTACGTATTATTTAGTTTTTTCTATCACACACGACTGGATTTACAATATGAATGTGTATTTTTCGTAACAATGCATAAACATTACTTCAGATTGGCCATAAAGTGTAAAACCAAAAACACACTCTAAAATTGTATGAATTTTCTGTAACACGTAGCGTCGCATTTATTTGTATTTACGATCACACGGCCTACACATGTGTTCATACAACGTGCACAAACAAAGACAAATAAATATAACACACACAAGGGTGAAGTGAACACCTTAAACGCAATATCCAATAATCACTTCATTAATGTTGATAGCACACTCATAGATCGTCGATTATACAAATCACATGGACAAGTCAACACGCACCCATGCACTCGCTGTGAAGACTACTGCATATGTGGACGGATTTTGTTCTCATACTGATTTTAAGAAACAACCCCCCTCACGCCACATAAATATCGGAAACCATAACGGCCACGGCCAGGCACAAATTCTGTGACACTTTCCAGATGAAATTTGATCCTTACAGTCAGCCCCACCGATTATAGCATGACCAAACCATTACGCGGACCACAAGGCATCTGTTTTCACAGCACAAGAAATTCCACACAAATGGGGGAAATTAGGACATGGCAATAATCCGTAAACGATATACCAGGAAACATAGAAATCGGTAGGCCTAACGAGTGCATCAAAAAAATCATACAATACATATCATATTGCACAATGATCATAAACTTCATGAAACAATAAATATAACAGATTTCGTAGATATTGTTCTAAGTGCGATAAAACAATTTGAATTCAGTAAAACGTAATGCTTTGATACTTTGACTTTTGGGCAAGACACGTACTACATACCAAAATTATGAAAATAATAATTATTATTGGTGAACCAATAATATTAAAAATAAAATAATTAGAATCCTGAGACACAACTCCCATAAAACAATCTCGACATCATTAGGATTATGATTTTTTACCTGTAAATTGGACTTGCAAAAAGGAGAATGAATGCTATTTCTACTATATGAATATATTAATTTCTTTATGCATGTCATGTAAGGGCTGAAATTTATAATCTGATAATGTTTCTACATACTGTTGTGGCATTAGAACATAGTGACGAACAGTGTCCAGATAGGCAAAATGAATTCTATCACGGCGACACAGTCAAAACTGCGAGCTATACGATAATTTAGGTGCATGTTCCGTTTTTTGTATAAACACATGGTAAGATTCCCCCTCCCTCTTCGCCTCCTGTGTCTGACCCCGATATGAAACAGACCCTCATAATTCACTTGCCACTAAACATGATGCCATTAACCAATAAGCTGGCAGCGTGCTTTTACAGTGAAGCCACAGTTTACTGACGTTTCGTCACACAACATATCAATTAACTTCAATTAATTAAATACATACAGGGGGAAGTCGGAAGGGTTTATTTTATATCCAACTGTCCGGTTTGAGGATCACATGGAACAAGCGGAGAAAGTGGACCGTATGAAGAAGCATACCTATATCTCGACTATTTCCTACTATACGACCTATTACAATCTTACAGATATCAGAGTAATAGGTCTTATGATAGTTGATAGGTGAACAAGAACCTTGTTTTTCGAGACGTTTCGAAAATTATTCAAGCTGAGTGCAAGCTTCACCGAAGATATTTTTTATGCATTTTACGTTCATCTATTTCTATTTTTAGGCATCACTTTCTTATTAGCTTTTTAAAACATACATTAAGTGTTAATTGCTTCAGTTTCAATTTTTGTTTTTAATAAATGTTTTGTTATTGTTCCGTGTCGAATGGCAAGAGCTTTGGCTGTACAGACCGATATTGTTAATGAAGGTTCTACTATCATCAAGTCGTTTGATGTTCTGGTTACGAGAGGTATGTGCATGGTTTCTTGCGAATATTAATCAGTGATACATACGAATAAATATATTCAACGTAATACAACCAATTTGATAATCGCTGTCGTATCATACGAAAGTATACCACAAAGTTGCAACTGCTCTAACTCCGGCCGTACATACAAATCTCTTGCTAATTGCGCTATCGGGTACATCCCGCAAATATTAGAAAGAAAAAATGATACACTGTACACACTTCATAAAATCTTAGTATGTAATATAGGCCTACACTTTACAGTGTAGGCCTACACCAAATAAATACAGCTCTGTGTAATATTAATATCATGTTTCAGTTTTCCGTATTACAACTTTCACGGTTTTATTTCAATAACAGCCATATGCATTTTGCAAGGGTAGTATCGTTGAGTGACTAACATATAATCCGGCTTTGAAGCATGGCGACATACGATCTGGGCCAGACTGCTTTTTGTATCACCGGACAAATCCTCGGTTTTTGCATTGCCATAATAGTAATTGGGCATCTAACAATGGAAGACTCATTTGCGTAAGTGTACTACAACAGTCATTCCACATTTTGTCCACGCACACGTAAACACGAGCATTCCACTTGTCGTTCTTTATAGCGCGAGCCTGAGCTGTGGATCGTTCAAACTAGAATTATTCATCTATCCTTGAACCAATAGCATTGCTAATTTACATACTATTACATTCCTTTAGTGACAAATGCCATGCAAAAAATCAGTAATATGGGTTGCAATCTTCAACCAGAAATAAATTCATTTATCTTGCCGAGCCCAAAATGCGGGCCAAAACTTGACCTGTTTAGTCACCCCTGGATAATATTTTATGTATTATTTTGTTTTTTTCTATCACATACGACTGGATTTACAACATGAATGCGTATTTTTCGTAACAATGCATAAACATTACTTCAGATTGGCCATAAAGTGTAAAACCAAAAACACAATTTAAAATTGAATGAATTTTCTGTAACACGTAGCGTCTCAAATACAAATGTCAGAAATGTAAATGTTACGCCATTCTAAAGTCAAAGGATTACTACAGGTCAAGTTTGAGTTTCATAATGATAACGCAAAATTGATAGCAGACATTTTTTAAAAAACCGTAGCGATGTGCAAAGTAACAAATTTTGTTGTCTTACAAAACTTGCACTTAGTGGTACTTACGCCCGGCTCAAAATATTGAGATTTACAAAACACATACGTCATTCTACTGAGATCATTATTGACAAGTTTCATTTATATTCGTTAATATCTTCTACTTCAAATAAATACATCTTTCTTGTCGCGCGTGAAATGCGAACGGATACATACATACATACATACATACATACATACATACATACATACATAAATCTGGTGCAAACTTATAAGGCCGCTGTCGCGCCCTAAAAACTGATTTACAAGGAAGGAGCTTATTCATATACGTCCTTCAGCGTAGGATTATAACTTTTTACGCAGCAGTGTATTGCTAAAGAGAACTCGGTAGCAGAACACATCCTACGCAGGCATTTTTTGGCAGTTTTTTTTATGTACGAACACCATTTTGACGTATTTATGAGACATACGGAGAATTGCTGGTTTTGAGAGTTTTGCTCCAAAATTTTCAGGGTATTATGGACGACACTGCCATGCAGCATGCATGCATGCACATGCAGCAAACCACGGGCTCTAAAATCACCCTTCTCAGGCCGCATGGTTGCACTCCGTTCTGGAGTCCGTATCCGCCGCATGTTTAGAGGCTGGAAGGTTGGCACTGGTTTGAACACATGACAGTGTTATAACACGTCGATGGAACTTAGTCACACTATGGACTTGTCACAATAACGGTGCTACTGGTCACGGGACAGTGTTAAAACACATCGATGGACCTGGTCACACTATGGCCTTGTCACAATAACGGTGCTACTGGTCACGGGACAGTGTTATAACACATCGATGGAACTTGGTCACACTATGGACTTGTCACAATAACGGTGCTACTGGACACGGGACAGTGTTATAACACATCGATGGAACTTGGGCACACTATGGACTTGTCACAATAACGGTGCTACTGGACACGGGACAGTGTTATAACACATCGATAGAACTTGGTCACACTATGGACTTGTCACAATAACGGTGCTACTGGTCATTGGACGGTGTTATAACACATCGATGGAACTTGGTCACACTATGGACTTGTCACAATAACGGTGCTACTGGACACGGGACAGTGTTATAACACATCGATGGAACTTGGTCACACTATGGACTTGTCACAATAACGGTGCTACTGGACACGGGACAGTGGTATAAAATATCGATGGAACTTGTTCACACTATGGACTTGTCACAATAACGGTGCTTCTGGTCACGGGACAGTGTTATAACACATCGATGGACCTTGGTCACACTATGGACTTGTCACAATAACGGTGCTACTGGACACGGGACAGTGTTATAACACATCGATAGAACTTGGTCACACTATGGACTTGTCACAATAACGGTGCTACTGGACACGGGACAGTGTTATAACACATCGATGGACCTTGGTCACACTATGGACTTGTCACAATAACGGTGCTACTGGACACAGGACAGTTTTATAACACATCGATGGAACTTGGTCACACTATGGACTTGTCACAATAACGGTGCTACTGGTCACGGGACAGTGTTTGAGAGTGCAATTACAACCTCGACACTTGTCATTTCCCGTATTGACATTGGTGGCCATTTCCGCACTTTGAAATAATATATATATATATAATATATTTATTTATTTATTTATTTATACTAGTTCCAGCAATGTAAATAAACACTGCAGCACAATCCGTACTGGTTGTATGCGTGGGTAGTTAGTTTGTGGTACATTGGTTTTACTAGAAGTTGCATGCTGGGCCAGTTGTACTGAGACCCAATGGTGAGACAATCTCAATATTCTACATTTGATTTAATAATTATTTACTGCCTTCAAAACGTTGCATGTATAGGCCGCTACTAAACTGCTGCTCTAGTCAGCGATTAGCACAGTTGTATTTCTAATTGTCAAAGTTTTCTAATTCACCCTGTTACTCCTCCCACTCAACTATACCCTTGTCAATGGCATCTGTTAGTACTTGAGCACAAGCCAACAACAAATTTTTTGATATCTAATATAAAGTAGGTCGATCCGGAAAAGTTTGCATAGAAATGTTCTCGCTTTGAAATGTTACACCGACATTCCGGGTTTTGTACTCATCTCGCCGTTCATCCTGGATAACTTTCAAGTACTAAATGAAAATCTTCGTTCTATACCTTCAGGGCTTTTATCAGTCTGGACTTTGCCTCACGTCACGTGGTGCATTTTACTTGATTAGAAAATTCTGTTGTACATAATAAGTAGGTTGCATTTCCCGTACGACTACGAGATTTAAGATGAAGATGTCAGTTTGTAAAAACTCTATAAGGGTGAATCTTATTGAAGAAAATATCGTGTTGATGAACCCCTTACAGTAACACCAACTTTACTTCTGACTGTGCTTCTGAGTTGTTTTGTACATTCACTCGCAAGAAATATTTTCTAGCCGGACTTTCAAACATTTCTCCTCAACCGAGGTTTTTGAAATTTCACTAGGACTACTGCTTATCTAATCTAATATATTACAGTACAGTATACACTATCGTATCGACAGAAACACAGTGAGCTTATTTTCGACAGCACCGCGGGCGGGTGGGGGAAGAGGGGGGGAGGGGGGGGGTCGTTTTGCAAGGAATCGTTGTTGTCAGTTTCATGCATGTATAATATGTATTATATATTCATTCAGTACAATATAAATGGCAATGACATACAAATCAAATTGTGTTTAGCACAAATATCTTGTGTAAATTGCAGTTATTTAAATACAATGGCAAAGGGACAACATAAGGGATAACATAATTGTGTCTACAATTTTCATTTTACATTATTTTTCTTTTCTTAATGTAATATATTTCGGGAAAAGTTTTGATACCTGTCGTCATGGTCGGCGTTCCTACTTGACGCGCTCGGGGCCCACTGTACACTTTATAGTACGCTCTCGACGACTGTACATGAAAAGTGCTGCATCGCTCAAAGGAAGTCCCCATTGTAATTCCGACTGTTAAATAAAAAACAAAAAATAAATGATTTCTTTATAATAATGTTTAGAAAATGTATTATGTATATGGATACAATCAGAATATTTGTCCTGCTTGGTTGTGATTCATGAAGAATTGTATGGCGATAGTGTTATACATTTGAACCTTTTTAAAAAATTACTTTTTAAATCATGAAATCGCTTTTTTTTTACCTTCAGTAAATGCTTTGTTTGCTAGGACTCCATGTGTTATACTGCTCGTAGTCAAGCGGTAAACTTTCAGTAGGGCGTTTATGCAGGTGCAATTACTTGGCACTGCCTTATTATTTGGCAATTCCGACCGTGGGTTCAACCCACAGTAATATTATTGTATCATGGGTTCAACCCAGATTGAGACTTAATCAATAACATCAACGCATTCGCAAGAATCCAGTTCGTTTACGTGTAATGTTTAGCAAAACTCGTCTCGATATTGGCGGCTTGATTTCTTTCATTCGTCATTTGAGTCCATTCGCCGACAACTTACCGCCCATTAAACCAGCACGTACGCAGTTATACAGAAGTCGACCATTGATTAGGTAATTAGATTACCGGTACTTCCTAATTTTGGCTCGATGTGAAACGATCACGGCCAACTGGATGCGGATAAGTGGGCGTTGAGATCCGGTGGACGTGTAGACGTGTCCGCCCCCAATACACTTCTTTCGCAACTATAGCTTAAAAACTTTTAATAATCTTTGTTTAAATATTAACAAAATTATGGTACCACGTCGATAGAAAGATGAATTATATCGTAGAAATAGTAAGCTTAATCGGTCTTGTGGGTTTATTCCTGTTTCCAATGCTGACAGTTCAGGGGTCGATTCCCGGTTCGTGTTAACGTGTTTTATACCATCGAAATATGGTACTTTTGTGTATTATATCGTGATTTTTGGAGTCGTTACAGAAACGATGTGCATGTCGTAAACGGTATAATGTCCTGCGCTTACAATCAGTTGTCAGCTGACTATAACCGAGTCAACATGGTGGTACCAAAGATTATAAACCCTCTATAATCTTTGGTGGTACGGTCTATGAAGACATGATACAATTATTGTTTTATAACTGAATGGTGTCGTAAACACAGCGAGAAGGATATTTATGCTGCAATGTTATATATTTATTTTACAACAGCAGTTATAATGCATAATATTTGTTTTGAAGTGTTTATAGATAGATTGAAGGATGGGTCTTCGAATACTTTTTTACTACAGTTTTTGATTAAAATTAAGCTTTCAACCAACTAAACGAGCCGACATAATGTTGGGCCATTCAGATCCGTCTTGAACTATATTATAATTTATGTTGTTGGTCAAATTGCATAGTGAAGCGAAAGTGCGCATGCGCACAAATGTTGGGCGGCTCCGTAAGTTTAGTATTGTTTTAGTATACTAGTCTAGTTTATTGTTCCCGCAAATGTCTTATATATAATTCTGATCGAGATCACCAAAGTTTGGTTTCGACTGTACTTTTTACGCATGTGTCGAACATTACAATGACGGAATGGGTGGTTGCTCAGCGAGGCATAGTACAACACACCTCTCGGTTTGTGTCATGTCATTGTGCACGGATGATGTCATTACCTTGTCGCTACGATAAACACACCCTTGCTGCATTCATTAGCTGAGCGACCAATGTATTAGCGGCCTCTCCAAACGTCGTCACCTGCATCAGTGTTTGGATTCTCCTCATCACGTCGATGACTGTTCACTCCAAGTGCATTTATTATTTACGGTGGTATCAATGACTACGTCTGACGTCTCTAATTATGGTCTGAAAACAATAACTGACTGACAGATTAATTATAATATTAAATATTGTCTTTTGAGCGAATTATTCATTGATATCTAAATGCGTCATAGTCATGGACATGCACGTAATATGAGCTGGTAAACTTCTTTCATATGCGCCTGTAAGATCAATGAAGAGGCACCTGTCAGTATTTTGAATGTATGTTAGCTTAGTACCTACGTGGCAAATATCGGTGGTCAGTGAATATCAAAGCTGCTAGCTTAGCACAATGTAGACGTGAACATAAACTTGACAAAATATCCATAGAGTAGAAAAAGATCTGTGAATCCGGGCAGATATACCTATATATGTAAAGTATGTGTGGTAGCACACAGACGTTGTGTTTGAGGTGACAATCGTACTGCGCGAACCGTGGTGGGCACAGCGCCCCACTTCTTATTGCCAGTGATAAGGAAAACTCTCCACGCCTGTCAGAGCGATTACTCTTTGCGACACCGCATGGCTGGCGTACGAGATGGGTTCTTTTCCAGCAGTACGCAAGTTATTATTGGTGCAATAGCAAGTTAATAAATGTAGCCGTGAGTCAATAGAGTAGAGATAGAGCATGGGTTTCTCAAACGTTTTTGACCGCGACCCCAAATGTCTGGGTAAAAAAAACCCGCGACCCTGAAATACACAAATAGATAACCGCTTGTTAGCCGATATTTGCAGCGATTTGCTTCGCTCTGCGTTGATATTTTTATAAGCAGATGCAAGAGTAAGGAAGTTTTCCGCTGAGTCTCTTTGTTCAACTTTTTTATATACATTTTCTTTAAAAAGTTTCTTCTATATACACCTTAATTTCCATTTTTCATAAGCTCGCGAATTCATTTCATTCCTCGCGATCACGCCGGGGTCGCGACCTATAGTTTTAGAAGCCCTGAGATAGAGAGTCTGAGAGAACAGTCTGGAGTAAAATATTTACATAGGTATATAAAGTCACTCATTTTATGGAGATGCCTCTTTCAGGGGATATGTGTCTATTGCGTCATACAGTCAGCTATAGCGTATCATGTACGCAGGCTTTGTGTGGCGAACATGCACAGTAGCCGACTAGAGCATATCTGGCCGTATGGACCACAGCATCCAAGGCCACAAACGAAGGAAGAAGAAGACCAAGAAGACTGTAATACTATATAGCCGATATTGAGTGCATGGCCCGTCGCGATAAACCAACCCCCGCTGAAGTTGACACCCTACCCTGCCTTTGAACTCACAGGTTTGATCAAACCTGCATTGCTTGTATTTTTATATGGCCAAGGGGATCTGTAAACATTAGGTAATCCGTAGTTGGTTGTTGTTACATACAATTACAAATAATATTTCATGTGTAGTTTGACTAGTTACTGCAGTCGATAACTAACTAAATGTCTGCAAACTTTATCTGCATTTCTTTTTTCACAGATACACAAACACAAATACATTGAATAGGTTGTACATTGAATAGGTTGTGTGGTCAATGAACGCAATTTATTATATTTGTGTTTATTGTCTACACACACGAATTGATTTTCAATGCGGGACATGATACAATCATTATGTGGCTCGAAGACATAACGGCATCGTTGGATTTACGGATTACAGTCAAATCCAGACGTTAAAAACACCTAATCCCGAATGGGGATTGTAAACTTTCTGCACTGAAGCTACTAATGAAGCAGAAAACCACGTGACCACAGCGGGTCTGGGGATAGCGCGGCCTGTGAATTCGCGTCCTGCGGAAAGTGAGGCACGGGCTAGAATTTGAGGCCTGCGGAAACCTGCTTATTCAAAGTCAGGGCAGTATTGATACTCCCACCCCTAACCTGGTGCCTCAATATCCGCAAACGTGCCTCAAATTCACAGGTCTCGTTTTCTGAGTTCCCACCACACCACAGGAGACTCGTACACAATTAACAAATCCTCGTTCTTATACGTTATATGCTAAACGCGAACTTCCCTGGATGCAAAAGATTGAAACATAGAACACCCACGTTATCAGCTCCGAACCTTGTGCGCCAGTTTGTCTGGTTCCCAAGGTGATACCTGCAAGACGTGGGAGCTCCGTTCAACCGCATCTGTGCTGCCCATGCTTGGCAGCCGATACCTTCCGGATTCGCCTTCAAACAAGTGTTATTTTAGACCAAGTCAAACAAGCTGTGAGGGAAGGACAACACCAATATCACGAGGATTCATTTCGTTCGTGTATCCAAACGCTATTTTAAATGCAACTTTGTGAAATTATCAAATCTATTCAGACTTATTTCAAATACATATAGGTTTCCAATAGGGGAAGGGGGTTCGTGAAATCAATCGATCTAAATAACATATTGGATTTACTGTTTTTTTACTTGAAACATGATAACAATAAACATGTTTTGTTATTTTATTCGCAATTTTGATTTCGACTTCAAGAATTCGAATTTTCAAGAATGGAACAAAACTTTATTTTCGATTTTTCACCCTGATATTAAAACTCTTCTTTCACTAGAGCACGTATAGCGCAGGCGTAATACAATGATGCATGGCCACCTATCCTCTATAGCGCAGGCATTATACAATGATGCATGGCAACCTATCCAACCTATCAACCTATATAGCGCAGGCGTAATACAATGATGCAAGGCAACCTATCCTCTATAGCGCAGGCGTAATACAATGATGCATGGCAACCTATCCTCTATAGCGCAGGCGTAATACAATGATGCATGGCAACCTATCCTCTATAGTACAGTCATGGACCAAGTACGTAAAGGTTTCGGTAGCCAAATACGATACCTAAAGTTCACATTACAAGAAACTCGCGAACTGACCTTAAAAGGTGTTGTTGAAGAAAATAAGGGGTTTACTACCCCTGATAGTGAAAGTAGGCTAAAAGTTTTTTTGGAACCAATGCAACCCAATGCAATGAAATGATAACATTCAGTCGGGATTGCTGGCGGCAAGAGTCAAACCCGTACCGGAGGCACACGAAGCTTCTGTCGGAGCCATCCGACAACCTCCGAATCAGTTACCAGTAAGTGAAACTGATAGCGGATTAAATCACCGTCAATATCGTCGATAATGATTTCTTCGGACTGAATTATGTTCCATGACAAAGAATAGCACTCACTATTAAAACGAGCTTCTGTATATGGGCAGCCTGTGCTGGATTTATAACACAGGCTGCATCAGACGAAACGACCTATTTTATATGCGTATTGCTTCCTACTTCGACCGGTAGGCGGCCTATTAGCGATCATTTGATGTTGCCGTTCCTTCCTTCCATTGCAGCTTCTTATGAGCGACGCTAGGAACAAACGATAATACGTCATGAATTTAATCCCAGCCTTGCCCTAAAATAACGCAGTAGGATCACAAGTTAGCTAATTATTTTTACATTTAATGACGGTTTAATTGTGGCCGAAAAGAGAAAACTTGGGTTCCGTGTAATTAAAATACTCCACCGCTGACGTAAGATATTATGGTAAAAATAACCTTTGAGTGAAACAATCGAAAACGGTGTGTGTAACTCTGGATTGCGCATGCGTATTGTGAGGTGTAGGTAGCGCGCCAACGAGTATGTGAGAGAATTTGACCGGAAATTGGTCGTGTGTTGGGAACCACATCTTAGCTCTTCACACCATTTAGGGAGAACTCAAGGATATGTGTGGTGGTATTTGGGAGCGGACACACAACAACATTAATAAGCAGTAAGCTCGACTATATTCAGTATCACCAAATGTGTTTTGTGACTGCGTAGTCTTGTGGGTAATTGTGTCTTGCTGAAAATGCGGGAAAATGGAAATACTGTCTTCGATTCCTGCTTAGAGAGAATATGATTAAATAATTTTGGCTAGCAAATGACTCAAGTCACGACATCAAATGACATCAAATGACGCAAGTCCGAACCGAATGCACCGAATGACTTGGTGAATCTCAGATTGAATTATTTCAAATTGGTAATTCCATGATTTCGAGCCGTCATAGCAACAATACGGAACGGAACACTCTTATTTTTGTCATCTAACCAATTAACATTTGGTTCCTGAGTGAGTGAGGTGGAAGAAACTTGAACTCAAATATCACAACCGTCAATCGTCAGTGTAATTGTAAAAACTCCAACGTGCAGCAATACATTATTTAAATAAGATATGTTATTATAAGCATCTTCTGCCGTCTAACCGTCCTATGCGTCGCGACGCGTACCCATGTATATTCTGATCTCTGAACTCTGTCTGCGGCGAGTTGTTTGTCGACACACGCACGCAGCTCAACACACTTATCATGCCGTTACGTCTTGGACAACTAAACTTGATTTTCAAGTTCTCTGTGCTCGGTAGAAAATAAATAACCTGCTAAATGAAGCACAGTGCGAACGTTGCTCGTCAGGCTGCAGCACACAGCTCATGGAGTGGAGTCACATATGGTTTCTATTGTACATTTCCTACTCTTTCGGGTCAGCGATTTTGATTACCTAACGTGCATTGCAATACCATCCAAGATTGAAAATGAAATTATTGTAACTTTCTATAACAATCATCGAGTTTACACTATGCATGCAGTGCATAGTCAATTTGAAACACGACACTGCTATAACTGTTTGGTTATGAGGTACGTTATACGTTATGGGCGGGAAAATCTGACGGAAATGCATTGTTTGAACTCTAGAGGTCTCGCAAACAGATCTTAGATAAACAAGAAACATACATATTTATTTTGCATGGAGTTAAATATTTTGTTCCTCCAGGCAAAAGTAATAATTTAGCTTAGAGTTACCCCTTGAACAAAAACGTGGATATAATCTCGGATTCGGTAATTTATTTCATAATGTTCAATATATTGTTATTTCCCTTTGGTGCAAACTCCAGAGTCTACAGCAGAACTGGAATTCTAGTTGCTAACTCTCCTCGCAAGGCTCCAAACGAGTAATAAGCCACAGCTCATCAGTCCCCCTCTTCCCCGCAGCACCCCTAGAACAGCGCATAGACGCGTCCCGACCCGATGCGCACGGCCGTCTCTGCGCACGGATAAGACAGCAACATCGTTCGATCATGTCATGCACGTTTTCACTCGCAATTCGCACACCGTTTACCACGTTCCTCGCTCAAACTTCTTTTTAAATATCCAAGTGCCTAGATTAACAATAATTGATTAATGAATATTTCATTGTATACTTAATAGATTCGTTACGAGCCTGCGGACAGCTGAGAATAAATCTTGTCGTGGATACCTCAGTCGTTGTATGGGCGTCGCTTAGGTCTGGCACACTCTCGAGTGACGCCCTTGACCCCTTGTAACGTAGTGCATCGCTAGTGCACCTTGCACTCAAAGTGCACTACGTGAACGTCGGACAGGCCTAAATGATCCCCCGTAGGCTCTGCCTTGATGTTATCGTCACTCCTTGTAACGTAGTGCATCGCTAGTGCACCTTGCACCCAAAGTGCACTACGTGAACGTCGGACAGGCCTAAATGATCCCCCGTAGGCTCTGCCTTGATGTTATCGTCACTCCTTGTAACGTAGTGCATCGCTAGTGCACCTTGCACTCAAAGTGCACTACGTGAACGGCGGACAGGCCTAAATGATCCCCCGTGGGCTCTGCCTTGATGTTATCGTCACTCCTTGTAACGTAGTGCATCGCTAGTGCACCTTGCACTCAAAGTGCACTACGTGAACGGCGGACAGGCCTAAATGATCCCCCGTAGGCTCTGCCTTGATGTTATCGTCACTCCTTGTAACGTAGTGCATCGCTAGTGCACCTTGCACCCAAAGTGCACTACGTGAACGGCGGACAGGCCTAAATGATCCCCCGTAGGCTCTGCCTTGATGTTATCGTCACTCCTTGTAACGTAGTGCATCGCTAGTGCACCTTGCACCCAAAGTGCACTACGTGAACGGCGGACAGGCCTAAATGATCCCCCGTAGGCTCTGCCTTGATGTTATCGTCACTCCTTGTAACGTAGTGCATCGCTAGTGCACCTTGCACCCAAAGTGCACTACGTGAACGGCGGACAGGCCTAAATGATCCCCCGTAGGCTCTGCCTTGATGTTATCGTCACTCCTTGTAACGTAGTGCATCGCTAGTGCACCTTGCACTCAAAGTGCACTACGTGAACGTCGGACAGGCCTAAATGATCCCCCGTAGGCTCTGCCTTGATGTTATCGTCACTCCTTGTAACGTAGTGCATCGCTAGTGCACCTTGCACCCAAAGTGCACTACGTGAACGGCGGACAGGCCTAAATGATCCCCCGTAGGCTCTGCCTTGATGTTATCGTCACTCCTTGTAACGTAGTGCATCGCTAGTGCACCTTGCACCCAAAGTGCACTACGTGAACGTCGGACAGGCCTAAATGATCCCCCGTAGGCTCTGCCTTGATGTTATCGTCACTCCTTGTAACGTAGTGCATCGCTAGTGCACCTTGCACCCAAAGTGCACTACGTGAACGTCGGACAGGCCTAAATGATCCCCCGTAGGCTCTGCCTTGATGTTATCGTCACTCCTTGTAACGTAGTGCATCGCTAGTGCACCTTGCACCCAAAGTGCACTACGTGAACGGCGGACAGGCCTAAATGATCCCCCGTAGGCTCTGCCTTGATGTTATCGTCACTCCTTGTAACGTAGTGCATCGCTAGTGCACCTTGCACCCAAAGTGCACTACGTGAACGTCGGACAGGCCTAAATGATCCCCCGTAGGCTCTGCCTTGATGTTATCGTCACTCCTTGTAACGTAGTGCATCGCTAGTGCACCTTGCACTCAAAGTGCACTACGTGAACGTCGGACAGGCCTAAATGATCCCCCAGAGGCTCTGCCTTGATGTTATCGTCAGCCCTTGTAACGTAGTGCATCGCTAGTGCACCTTGCACCCAAAGTGCACTACGTGAACGTCGGACAGGCCTAAATGATCCCCCGTAGGCTCTGCCTTGATGTTATCGTCACTCCTTGTAACGTAGTGCATCGCTAGTGCACCTTGCACCCAAAGTGCACTACGTGAACGTCGGAAAGGCCTAAATGATCCCCCGTAGGCTCTGCCTTGATGTTATCGTCAGCTCTTGTAACGTAGTGCATCGCTAGTGCACCTTGCACCCAAAGTGCACTACGTGAACGTCGGAAAGGCCTAAATGATCCCCCGTAGGCTCTGCCTTGATGTTATCGTCAGCCCTTGTAACGTAGTGCATCGCTAGTGCACCTTGCACCCAAAGTGCACTACGTGAACGGCGGACAGGCCTAAATGATCCCCCGTAGGCTCTGCCTTGATGTTATCGTCAGCCCTTGTAACGTAGTGCATCGCTAGTGCACCTTGCACCCAAAGTGCACTACGTGAACGTCGGACAGGCCTAAATGATCCCCCGTAGGCTCTGCCTTGATGTTATCGTCACTCCTTGTAACGTAGTGCATCGCTAGTGCACCTTGCACCCAAAGTGCACTACGTGAACGTGTTGTGGGGTTTCTCCTGTTGGGTAGCGTGGTGATGCCGAGTGACAAGGCAGTGTGGAGGTTAGTGGGCGTGACACTAAGGTCACACGACCGGGATTTTAAATATTTAGGCGGGAAAAATAGAAAGGGGAACGTTGTTAGGATTGTAACGAAGGGAAGACATTTTCGTACTTGTAGAAGACTTGAAGTTTATTTTCTTGGAAGTTAAACAAAATTACAAATTAAATATAGATTATATATTGAGTTAGAGCGGCCAAATCTTAGCGTCGTGACCCGCACACAAAGCTTGGATGCACTTGGCACACTAACAATAAATCCGCACACATAGCTTGGATTATTGATAGCAGATGGCAAAAATCTTAGCGTCGTAACCCGCACACTAAGCTTGGGTAACTCGGCACACTACCAGAGAATCCGCACACATAGCTTGGATCAATGGTAGCAGATTCACTTACTTGCACAAAGCGTTCAGTGGAGCTACTAACTCGAACTGCTTTCTGAGTGATTTCTCAGCCCTTATATACTAGTTTTAGGGTACAAAAAAAATAGCAATAGTTTCTAAAGTGATCACAAGCTCAACCTATCGTCATTTCTTTGAACTATTTGGCGGGAGTTGTTTGAATCATGTTAAGTTTACAAGTTTTAGTTGGCAGTGGAAAAAAAACATGGCTTCCACAATTTGACGTTATGCCAGTAGGCCTAAATAGGGGCGTAGCCCACAACAATGCCCCCTCGTTCAAAAATTTGGAACGAGTTCCTATAACGGGACTCTTCTAAATGAAAAAAAATACAATTGACTAGGTATACGATACAAAACTGACAACTGAAAATACATACGATACAATGGTAACTGACAAAAGACATACGATACATTGGCAACTGACAAAAGACATACGATACAATGGTAACTGACAAAAGACATACGATACATTGGTAACTGACAAAAGACATACGATACATTGGTAACTGTCAAAAGACATACGATACACACGGTAACTGACATCTGACAAGACATAATACGATACAATAAAAACTGACAACTGACAAGACATAATACGATACAATAAAAACTGACAACTGACAAGACATAATACGATACAATAAAAACTGACAACTGACAAGATCATATGATAAAAAATGAAAACCGACAACTGACAAGATCATACGATCATAACTGAATTCTGAACTGCATACAATGTCTTACACGGAAAGAAAATGTCACACGTATATCCCTGATCATGATTTGTACTATATTTTCAAAAACTAGGACTTCACTTCACATATTTTTATATATTCACTAATCAGTCATAATAAAATAATGTTTACAATTAATATAATAAGACGGAATGTACTTCGTTGCTTTGTGACGACTAAAGGCTGCACAATATATGTTGGAAACGATAGCACATTATTATCACACGTACCAAAGCACCCGTTTATTTTATTTTTTATATTTAACACACGGTAGTAGCACTTGTACATTTAAAGAAAAAAAAACACACGCATTTGAATCAAAACTTTGTTTACATAGGGTGGGGCTTGTTGTCGTCGTTTATACTTATGTAAGGTTTATTGAACAAAATTTTATTAAAACGGTCACGACGTCGCCGAAACGTGGACTTTGCGGTCGCATCTTGGTTTGTTGGGGGGAGGGCGTCGTTTGTTGTAGCGAGGTGTAGCTGGCGAAGTCGGGCTCGCTGGAGGATGTGTTGTTCCAACGTTCGGAGGTCCTTCCTCATCTCTGACTCCGTTGGCGCGGATGCAGTAGGTGGTTCCTGTGGAGATGGTGTGTCTACCTCCGGTATGGGCGAGACCATCTCCGGTATGGCGAAGTGTTGGAATATTTTTTGAAGGTCCTCGTCCCATGGCGGTGTTACGGGAGGGATGATCTTCCTCGGGTCCCGTGCATGTAATAGACCGCACACGTGGACGCGTTCCTTACCTGGGGCACCACCGAGTGGTGTTATTCTCCATTTGGTTGACGGCGCTGGCTCCCCTGAGGTAGTACGTGACGGAGACGGCCCGAAGAGGTATTCCAGCCTCTGCTGCCGTGTTACCGTGGGTTTTTGAGGTCTGCTTGTTGGGCAAGGTTTGCCGGTATGCAAGGCTGCTCTGCATTGGTAGCACTTTTTCCCCATGTTGAAGCTTAGCTGTCCAACTCGGATGTGTCGTCTGATTGTCTTGTGAGATGGCGATCGTAGGGTTGGAAGTTGTAAAAATGATGCTCTGTTCAACTCTAAAGTGTCTTCTGATTTGTGTCTTTTGGGTTGGTGGTAGAAGAAGGGTCGGTCTTTGCAAAAATGATAAGGATGGTGAGGAGATGGATAGTTGGAGAACATTGACCCGATTTGTTTGCATAACAAGGTTGGTATAGTGGTTAATGAATTATTGGTTGTAATGTAGCGGAGGTCTATTTCTTATTGGAGGGTGAGGGTACATCATAGCTGCCTCAATGGTTTACCGTTAGGCGTAGGGGGTGGAGCTATGGCCTTGCCAGCGTGCTCGTTTTAGGAGATGCTGAGGTTGAAATGAAAATACATTGTATAAGTCAAAGGGAATGATAAATAAAAATTAAAATTACACCTTATATATAGTTGTTTATGAATTAGGGCTGTTATAGCGATGAACCACCGATTCCAATGGTTGGGGGGGGGGGGGGGGGTTATTTCCATCTTGGTGTAGGGGGCCTATGGGTTTTTGCGATAGTGGACGTGGATGGTTTTCGTCTTCGTAGATTGTAATTAGAAACTACTCCTGGTGTTTTCTTGCTAATCACTTTCGGTATAGTACCGGTAGGCCTACTTGAGGTAGAAGGTGACAATAATGTAGGAGATGCGTTTTGGGTAATCTCTTTCTCTAAATAGGGATCTTGCGTGTTGTTTGTCTCTAATACCGGTATCGGCAATTGTAATGTGGGTATAGATGTTTCTTCGTGTGGATTGTCGATGTCAGAGTCACTTTCTTCTGGATGACTGGACTCTATATCTGGTGACCGTGCTGGCGGGGTCAACGTACTATATGGGGGGGTAGTGATATATGAAGAAGGAGGACTTGTATCAGACGATGGTGATAAGGCTGACGACGAAGCAGTTGTTGGTGGAATCAGTAAATCGTCAGGTCTACGTGCGTATGTGTGCTCATGCCAGGGGTCGAATGTTTGTGGAATCGGCAGGTCCTCTTTTCTTTGTTCCAAGGGTTGGTTATCACCAGTGATTTCAGCCTCTTGTATTGGCGTTAGATCATCGTTGAACAGGGATGGGTTGAATGTGAAAAAGTGTTTGATGCGATTCACATTTACTATTTGAACTTTCTTATTGTAGACATGACGAATAGTGAAGTCAACGGGTCCCTTCTGTTCTATGATTCTATATGGACCGTCCCATAAGTGTCCGAATTTGCGTGTGACATGGGCTTTGACTACGGGTGTGTGTAATAGTACTAGATCGCCGATTTTCATGTCTACTGGTTTACTCTTCTTGTTGTAATAACGTTCACTGGTCTCTGTATTTTTCTTGATGTTGTGGCGCGTGATCTCGAAGGCTCTTTTCATTTTATTGTGTAAATCCGTAGGATAATGGCGTTCCTCCGTTGTAATAGAAGGTTTTATTATTGTTTCAAATGGTAAATCGATGTCAAATCCGTGCAACAAATAAAAGCTGCTATAACCTGTGGTAGTTGAGATAGAACTACGCATTGCCATGAGACAAAGTGGAACCATCTCGTCCCAACCATTGTCTTCTACATAGTGACTCATGATATTGCTGATAACACGATGTGAACGTTCTACGGCTCCGTTACACTTGGGGTTGTAACTTTGGGTGAGCAAGTGCTTGATGTTTAGTAGTCTACATACTTCGTTAAACATTTTTCCGGTGAACTGTGCTCCACGATCAGTTAAGAGTGATTCAGGACATCCGTATTTGGAGATAACTTCCGAGACAAATACCTTGGCTACTGTTTCGGCTGTTTGGTTATGAGTGGCTACCATAATGGGGTATTTAGTAAAGTGGTCCACAAAGGTAACCAAGTAACGGTTGTTTTTCTTTGTAGGTTTGAGTGGCCCTACAATATCCATGGACACTCTCTGAAAGGGTTTGGTTACTTCTTGAAAACGTTGCAATGGTGCTCGTGTGGGACCTACTGGATTCTTTCTCTTTTGGCAAGAGAGGCAGTTCTTCACATATGTTTCCACATCGAGGTGTAGTCCTTTCCAAAAAAATCGGCTAGCAATTAGCTCTGTGGTTCTGTGTTTGCCTCCGTGGCCCGCAAATGGTAAATCGTGATAGTGGCGAAGTATTCTTGTCTGTAACACCTTCGGAATAACTAGTCTATCCTCGTGATCGGGGTTAGTACTGCGTTTGTAAAGTATTCCTTCTTCGTCAAGGTAAAAGTCAGTTCCTGTGTTTACTTTATTGATTAATTCAATTACTTGCTGATCTTTCTGTTGTTCCACTTTGATTTGGCTGCGATCCCATAATGGTTCAACTAATTCTTGTGATTCCTGTACTCCGATTACGTTTATTCTCAACCGGGATAAAGCATCTGCATGAGATATTGCAGTGCCAGGACGGTGCTCGACCTCGAACTGATATTCAGCTAGAGTTAGGGCCCAACGAGTTTGCTTGCAATTTGGTTTTGGGAGGGAGAGTAGCCATTTCAGTGATTTGTGGTCTGTGATGATTTTGAAGTGTCGGCCATATAGGTAGCAATGGAAATATTTTACTCCAAAAAGTACTGCAAGTAGCTCTCTCTCTGTTGTTGAGTACCTTCTTTCTGCAGGGTTTAGTTGTCTAGATGCATATCCAATTACCTTTTCCTCGCCATTTATCTTTTGAGACAGTATTGCTCCCGCTGCATATAGTGAGCTGTCGGTAGTGAGGATGAAGTCCTTTGTGAAATCTGGATAGGTTAGAATAGGATCTTTACATAGTGCGTTGCGCAAGGTTGTAAATGCATCGGCTTGAGGGGTGTTCCATTCAAAGGAAACATTCTTCTTGGTTAATTCCGTTAGTGGCTTGGCGATATGTGCGTAGTTAGGTATGAAACGTCGATAATATCCTGTTAAACCAAGAAAACCACGAATTTCTCTTACATTTGTAGGAACAGGATAGTCTTGGATAGCACTGATTGTTCGGGGGTTGGTTTTTATTCCCTCGGCGGTTATAAGATGTCCTACGTACTGGACTTCAGATTGTAAGAAATGACATTTGTCTGGTCTGAGCTTAAGGTTTGCATCCCTCAATCGATCAAGCACAGCAGTTAATCGTACAAGATGTTCGTCCACTGTAGGCGACCATATGATTAGGTCATCGAGATATATCAGAACTGAATTTCCTGTCAATCCACTCATTACAGTATCTATCAATCTTTGCCATGTACTTGGTGCATTGCACAGGCCGAAGGGCATTCGTTTGTATTGCCATAATCCATTCGTGGTACAGAAAGCGGTCTTCTCTATATCATTTGGAGCGATCTCAATGTGGTTGTAGGAGGAGTGGAGATCTAGTGTGGTGAAATATCTTGCGTTTGACAGGAGGTCTAGAGTTTCAGGGATGGAAGGTAATGGATAGGAATCCTTGACTGTGATTTCGTTGAGCTTCCGGTAGTCCACAACCATCCGCCATTCTTGTTCGCCAGTAGTACTTCGTTTAGGTACGAGGAGCATGGGGGAAGCCCATGGAGAGTGGGAGGGTTCTATAATACCCTTCGCATATTGGTCTTTAATTAGTTCATCCGCGATTGGTCTTTGTGAATGTGCGAGTCGGTATGGAGTACATCGCGTTGGTTTTGCATTTCCGGTGTTAATGTGGTGCTGCACAGTAGGGTGACGTCCGATCTCGTCTCCGTTTAAAAAAAATAACTCCGAGTATTCACACAACTTATCTCTCACCTTTGCTTGGTCTTCAATAGAGAGGTGATCTAGTTTACACATGTCCTCGATGATTTTTGCTCTATCTTCCTGTCCCTCAATTCCTACAGACATTGTGGCAATACGTGTCGTATCTGGGGCGTCGAATGGGATGCTTAGTTCTTCGTCAAAAGTTTGGGCACAGCCGATTACAGTGTTGACAGGGATGTGAAGGGGTTGTCCAGTAGTATTCACAACTCTTATTTGAATAGAACGATCAGACCTTTCACATGTAAGTGAACGAGCACATTTAAGTCCTTTGATGCGGAAATCATGAGGTTCAAACAGAACTGGCATGCCTTCGGTGTGGTATAATGATTTCTTCTGCCTACCTACACAAAGATACTCACACCGGGGTGGAACAGTTACATTGCCTACGATGCTGACACGGGTAAGACGAACTTTTGGTTTAGTAGTGGTAATATTTTCTTGTATTCTTGGATCTTCTCCTCTTGGTTCTTGCTCCTCATTGTTTTCGTTCTCATTGTACTGAGGGTCTTCAATAACCTGAACCGTCTCATTGAATTGAACGTGTTTAGTGATTTTTCGGGTTGTTTCCTTTTTGTTTTCGTCTTTTTGTGAGTGTTTATAGTTGTATGCAGTTATCTGGATGTTAGTATTCTTGAAAATATCATTGATAGCATTTTTCACTTGCGTCCAATCGAGCTGGTCGAGTCCACATCCTAGTCTCGGGATAGCAAGTTTTGTTACTTGGTGGATTTGACAATAATGTTTCAGTTGATGGAGAGACCGTACTAGATTACCGAAGTAGGGCTTATCTGTTGAATGGTACTTCGTGACTAGGTAGTATACATAACGGTCAGGGGTTTTAAGGTAAGCTACTTTCCCTTTCCCTTTCTTTTGGCTTTTGAGGTACCCTTTATTTCCAAACTTTTCTCTGAATTGGACTGCTATACCTTGGCTCATCACAAAATCGCCACCTACGCAATGTGCGAGGGCTGTGTCTTTCGGTGCGCTGAATAGATCCCCTTGAAGTTCTTGGAATGAGTAGGTTGGCTCTTCTATTGAGGCTGTGTCTTGGGGGTGAGATCGTGTTTGATGTATGGAATTGATCTGTGTCCTGCCATAAGGGACATGGTTGTCTCTGTCTACAAGGAGCTGTTTTTCACCATCGATGCTTAACTTAAAGTAGCTGAAGAAATCAAACCCTATTATCCCGTCGATGTCTAGGTCGTCACTGCTAACCATAAATGTATACTCATATACTTTATTGCCCAATTTTAGCATAACATTTGCCTTACCCACAATCGGAAGTCGGTCACCCGTGACTGAGAAGACTGAGCGATTCGTATTTTGAATGTCAATCCCCGTATTATGTAACATTGATCTAGGGATGATTGAAATATCTGCTCCTGTGTCTAGGAGGAATTGGTAACTTCTTATGCTTTCTCTATGATTTGAATCGAGGATAAAGGTAGTGACAGATGGTTTGATTATCAGGGTGCTTGACCTATCCTTATTCGAATAAACCTTGTAGTCTGCGTCTCGGACTGCTAGGTCCCTCAATCCGAGCGCCCCTAGAAATTTGTATTACGAGGTGCAGCGGTTGGGTGCGAAACTTGATTGGTCCCCGTCGGAACTCTGGAGGGGTCTATGGGGTAGTTTTCTCTTCTTGTTTGATAGTTGCTTGAGGAATCTCTGTTGTAGTTCTGCATTCGATTGTTGTTATTGTAGACTCTTGTTCGACATTCATTGATAGTATGTCCGATTCTTTTACAATAGTTGCAGTGCTTGGAAGCTGTACTGGGTAGATGTTGATCTTGTTGGAATGGGAATGGGGGACCTGAGTAACCGGAAGGCGACTGGCCGGCATACGGGAATGTTTGCCCTGAGGAAGGGAATAATTGTCCTGCATGTGGGAATGATTGTCTCGAGGGTTGGAATGATTGGTCTGTACGTGGGAATGATTGTCCCGTGGGGGATGGAGAAGGACAAATTCGTGCAAAGTGGCCACGACCACCACATTTGAAACAGGAGGGACTAGTAGGACCAGCTGTACTTGCTTCTATCGTTGCAGGTGATTTGGGATTTGCTTGGTCTGTCTTGAGGAGTCGGACGATCTCTGCCAGATGTGTATCCAGATTGGGTGCTGAGGTTGGAGCCGACTCATTTTTCAGGAGTTTTACTATGTCATCGACTGTTGCTGTGGGTCTTGGTGTAGGAACTGGAGGGGGTATGTCTGTTTTTAGGAGCCTTAGGATCTCGGCTACTGAGGGAATCGTATCTCGTGGAGTGGGTGCTGGTTCGGGATCGTGTTTGATTAGCCGAACAAAATCTCTGTAACTGATCCCTTGTTCGTGAGAATGGTCTTGAGGTATCGGTACTGAATCGATTAGTTTTAGTCGTAATGAGTCTTTCCTTTTGGATTGTTCGAACCTAGTGGCGAGTTCTACCGCTTCTTCTAGGGTAGTAGGGTTTCTTAGTTCGACGTATTCTCTAGCTTCGTCTGTTCTTAGACCGACTATGAATACAGGTTTTATCATGTTCTCAATAAATTGTCTTTTCACTCGGTCGTCGTCCGTGAATTCTGCATAGGAAGGAGATGTTACTGGAGGAATAGCTGGAGCAAATGCTAATCCTGCTAGCCTGAGCCGTGTTCTGAACTGACATGCGGTTTCACCCGCCTCTTGTTTACTTCGGAAGAATAAAGGCATGGAAAGATCTTTATCGACAAACACTCTAAATTCGTCTTTCATCGCCCCATGTAGTGCTTCCCATTCTGCATAATCAAGCTCTGGTCTACTGTTAAAGAAATCGAGAGCCTTGCCGGTTAAGCGTTGTTTAAAGACGGTAAGTATCTGGGGTTTGGTCCAGTGACCTAGGGATGCGGCCGAATTTAAATCCCGGACGAAATCTTTTAACGAAATTCCCCCTGGTTCGCCTGAAAAGAACTTAACCATTGGCAACATGCCTCCTATATTGCTTCTTCCCGCCAGTTCTTTTTGTAGTGCCGCCAGGAAGTGCACATCCGTCATCTGACCTTGATCTTCTTGACTCATTTTGAATATTGATTTAAAGAAGGAAAATTTGTACGTTTTTTTTTTTTTTTTTCTTCCCCCCTAGCAAAAATCTATCCCTTTAGAACAAAAGAAATCCCACCGCTGCCACCATTTTATGTTGTGGGGTTTCTCCTGTTGGGTAGCGTGGTGATGCCGAGTGACAAGGCAGTGTGGAGGTTAGTGGGCGTGACACTAAGGTCACACGACCGGGATTTTAAATATTTAGGCGGGAAAAATAGAAAGGGGAACGTTGTTAGGATTGTAACGAAGGGAAGACATTTTCGTACTTGTAGAAGACTTGAAGTTTATTTTCTTGGAAGTTAAACAAAATTACAAATTAAATATAGATTATATATTGAGTTAGAGCGGCCAAATCTTAGCGTCGTGACCCGCACACAAAGCTTGGATGCACTTGGCACACTAACAATAAATCCGCACACATAGCTTGGATTATTGATAGCAGATGGCAAAAATCTTAGCGTCGTAACCCGCACACTAAGCTTGGGTAACTCGGCACACTACCAGAGAATCCGCACACATAGCTTGGATCAATGGTAGCAGATTCACTTACTTGCACAAAGCGTTCAGTGGAGCTACTAACTCGAACTGCTTTCTGAGTGATTTCTCAGCCCTTATATACTAGTTTTAGGGTACAAAAAAAATAGCAATAGTTTCTAAAGTGATCACAAGCTCAACCTATCGTCATTTCTTTGAACTATTTGGCGGGAGTTGTTTGAATCATGTTAAGTTTACAAGTTTTAGTTGGCAGTGGAAAAAAAACATGGCTTCCACAATTTGACGTTATGCCAGTAGGCCTAAATAGGGGCGTAGCCCACAACAAACGTCGGACAGGCCTAAATGATCCCCCGTAGGCTCTGCCTTGATGTTATCGTCACTCCTTGTAACGTAGTGCATCGCTAGTGCACCTTGCACCCAAAGTGCACTACGTGAACGTCGGACAGGCCTAAATGATCCCCCGTAGGCTCTGCCTTGATGTTATCGTCACTCCTTGTAACGTAGTGCATCGCTAGTGCACCTTGCACCCAAAGTGCACTACGTGAACGTCGGACAGGCCTAAATGATCCCCCGTGGGCTCTGCCTTGATGTTATCGTCACTCCTTGTAACGTAGTGCATCGCTAGTGCACCTTGCACCCAAAGTGCACTACGTGAACGTCGGACAGGCCTAAATGATCCCCCGTAGGCTCTGCCTTGATGTTATCGTCAGCCCTTGTAACGTAGTGCATCGCTAGTGCACCTTGCACTCAAAGTGCACTACGTGAACGTCGGACAGGCCTAAATGATCCCCCGTAGGCTCTGCCTTGATGTTATCGTCACTCCTTGTAACGTAGTGCATCGCTAGTGCACCTTGCACCCAAAGTGCACTACGTGAACGTCGGACAGCCCTAAATGATCCCCCGTAGGCTCTGCCTTGATGTTATCGTCACTCCTTGTAACGTAGTGCATCGCTAGTGCACCTTGCACCCAAAGTGCACTACGTGAACGTCGGACAGGCCTAAATGATCCCCCGTAGGCTCTGCCTTGATGTTATCGTCACTCCTTGTAACGTAGTGCATCGCTAGTGCACCTTGCACTCAAAGTGCACTACGTGAACGTCGGACAGGCCTAAATGATCCCCCGTAGGCTCTGCCTTGATGTTATCGTCAGCCCTTGTAACGTAGTGCATCGCTAGTGCACCTTGCACCCAAAGTGCACTACGTGAACGTCGGACAGGCCTAAATGATCCCCCGTAGGCTCTGCCTTGATGTTATCGTCAGCCCTTGTAACGTAGTGCATCGCTAGTGCACCTTGCACCCAAAGTGCACTACGTGAACGTCGGACAGGCCTAAATGATCCCCCGTAGGCTCTGCCTTGATGTTATCGTCAGCCCTTGTAACGTAGTGCATCGCTAGTGCACCTTGCACTCAAAGTGCACTACGTGAACGTCGGACAGGCCTAAATGATCCCCCGTAGGCTCTGCCTTGATGTTATCGTCACTCCTTGTAGCGTAGCGCATCGCTAGTGCACCTTGCACTCAAAGTGCACTACGTGAACGTCGGACAGGCCTAAATGATCCCCCGTAGGCTCTGCCTTGATGTTATCGTCAGCCCTTGTAACGTAGTGCATCGCTAGTGCACCTTGCACTCAAAGTGCACTACGTGAACGTCGGACAGGCCTAAATGATCCCCCGTAGGCTCTGCCTTGATGTTATCGTCACTCCTTGTAACGTAGTGCATCGCTAGTGCACCTTGCACCCAAAGTGCACTACGTGAACGTCGGACAGGCCTAAATGATCCCCCGTAGGCTCTGCCTTGATGTTATCGTCACTCCTTGTAACGTAGTGCATCGCTAGTGCACCTTGCACCCAAAGTGCACTACGTGAACGTCGGACAGCCCTAAATGATCCCCCGTAGGCTCTGCCTTGATGTTATCGTCACTCCTTGTAACGTAGTGCATCGCTAGTGCACCTTGCACTCAAAGTGCACTACGTGAACGTCGGACAGCCCTAAATGATCCCCCGTAGGCTCTGCCTTGATGTTATCGTCACTCCTTGTAACGTAGTGCATCGCTAGTGCACCTTGCACCCAAAGTGCACTACGTGAACGTCGGACAGCCCTAAATGATCCCCCGTAGGCTCTGCCTTGATGTTATCGTCAGCCCTTGTAACGTAGTGCATCGCTAGTGCACCTTGCACTCAAAGTGCACTACGTGAACGTCGGACAGGCCTAAATGATCCCCCGTAGGCTCTGCCTTGATGTTATCGTCAGCCCTTGTAACGTAGTGCATCGCTAGTGCACCTTGCACCCAAAGTGCACTACGTGAACGTCGGACAGGCCTAAATGATGCCCCGTAGGCTCTGCCTTGATGTTATCGTCACTCCTTGTAACGTAGTGCATCGCTAGTGCACCTTGCACTCAAAGTGCACTACGTGAACGTCGGACAGGCCTAAATGATCCCCCGTAGGCTCTGCCTTGATGTTATCGTCACTCCTTGTAACGTAGTGCATCGCTAGTGCACCTTGCACTCAAAGTGCACTACGTGAACGTCGGACAGGCCTAAATGATCCCCCGTAGGCTCTGCCTTGATGTTATCGTCACTCCTTGTAACGTAGTGCATCGCTAGTGCACCTTGCACTCAAAGTGCACTACGTGAACGTCGGACAGGCCTAAATGATGCCCCGTAGGCTCTGCCTTGATGTTATCGTCACTCCTTGTAACGTAGTGCATCGCTAGTGCACCTTGCACTCAAAGTGCACTACGTGAACGTCGGACAGGCCTAAATGATCCCCCGTAGGCTCTGCCTTGATGTTATCGTCACTCCTTGTAACGTAGTGCATCGCTAGTGCACCTTGCACCCAAAGTGCACTACGTGAACGTCGGACAGGCCTAAATGATCCCCCGTAGGCTCTGCCTTGATGTTATCGTCACTCCTTGTAACGTAGTGCATCGCTAGTGCACCTTGCACCCAAAGTGCACTACGTGAACGTCGGACAGGCCTAAATGATCCCCCGTAGGCTCTGCCTTGATGTTATCGTCACTCCTTGTAACGTAGTGCATCGCTAGTGCACCTTGCACCCAAAGTGCACTACGTGAACGTCGGACAGGCCTAAATGATCCCCCGTAGGCTCTGCCTTGATATTATCGTCACTCCTTGTAACGTAGTGCATCGCTAGTGCACCTTGCACTCAAAGTGCACTACGTGAACGTCGGACAGGCCTAAATGATCCCCCGTGTGCTCTGCCTTGATGTTATTGTCACTCCTTGTAACGTAGTGCATCGCTAGTGCACCTTGCACCCAAAGTGCACTACGTGAACGTCGGACAGGCCTAAATGATCCCCCGTAGGCTCTGCCTTGATGTTATCGTCACTCCTTGTAACGTAGTGCATCGCTAGTGCACCTTGCACCCAAAGTGCACTACGTGAACGTCGGACAGGCCTAAATGATCCCCCGTAGGCTCTGCCTTGATGTTATCGTCACTCCTTGTAACGTAGTGCATCGCTAGTGCACCTTGCACCCAAAGTGCACTACGTGAACGTCGGACAGGCCTAAATGATCCCCCGTAGGCTCTGCCTTGATGTTATCGTCACTCCTTGTAACGTAGTGCATCGCTAGTGCACCTTGCACCCAAAGTGCACTACGTGAACGTCGGACAGGCCTAAATGATCCCCCGTAGGCTCTGCCTTGATATTATCGTCACTCCTTGTAACGTAGTGCATCGCTAGTGCACCTTGCACTCAAAGTGCACTACGTGAACGTCGGACAGGCCTAAATGATCCCCCGTGTGCTCTGCCTTGATGTTATTGTCACTCCTTGTAACGTAGTGCATCGCTAGTGCACCTTGCACCCAAAGTGCACTACGTGAACGTCGGACACGCCTAAATGATCCCCCGTAGGCTCTGCCTTGATGTTATCGTCACTCCTTGTAACGTAGTGCATCGCTAGTGCACCTTGCACTCAAAGTGCACTACGTGAACGTCGGACAGGCCTAAATGATCCCCCGTGTGCTCTGCCTTGATGTTATCGTCAGCCCTTGTAACGTAGTGCATCGCTAGTGCACCTTGCACCCAAAGTGCACTACGTGGACGTCGGACAGGCCTAAATGATCCCCCGTAGGCTCTGCCTTGATGTTATCGTCACTCCTTGTAACGTAGTGCATCGCTAGTGCACCTTGCACCCAAAGTGCACTACGTGAACGTCGGACAGGCCTAAATGATCCCCCGTAGGCTCTGCCTTGATGTTATCGTCACTCCTTGTAACGTAGTGCATCGCTAGTGCACCTTGCACTCAAAGTGCACTACGTGAACGTCGGACAGGCCTAAATGATGCCCCGTAGGCTCTGCCTTGATGTTATCGTCACTCCTTGTAACGTAGTGCATCGCTAGTGCACCTTGCACTCAAAGTGCACTACGTGAACGTCGGACAGGCCTAAATGATCCCCCGTAGGCTCTGCCTTGATGTTATCGTCACTCCTTGTAACGTAGTGCATCGCTAGTGCACCTTGCACCCAAAGTGCACTACGTGAACGTCGGACAGGCCTAAATGATCCCCCGTAGGCTCTGCCTTGATGTTATCGTCACTCCTTGTAACGTAGTGCATCGCTAGTGCACCTTGCACCCAAAGTGCACTACGTGAACGTCGGACAGGCCTAAATGATCCCCCGTAGGCTCTGCCTTGATATTATCGTCACTCCTTGTAACGTAGTGCATCGCTAGTGCACCTTGCACTCAAAGTGCACTACGTGAACGTCGGACAGGCCTAAATGATCCCCCGTGTGCTCTGCCTTGATGTTATTGTCACTCCTTGTAACGTAGTGCATCGCTAGTGCACCTTGCACCCAAAGTGCACTACGTGAACGTCGGACAGGCCTAAATGATCCCCCGTAGGCTCTGCCTTGATGTTATCGTCACTCCTTGTAACGTAGTGCATCGCTAGTGCACCTTGCACCCAAAGTGCACTACGTGAACGTCGGACAGGCCTAAATGATCCCCCGTAGGCTCTGCCTTGATGTTATCGTCACTCCTTGTAGCGTAGTGCATCGCTAGTGCACCTTGCACCCAAAGTGCACTACGTGGACGTCGGACAGGCCTAAATGATCCCCCGTAGGCTCTGCCTTGATGTTATCGTCACTCCTTGTAACGTAGTGCATCGCTAGTGCACCTTGCACCCAAAGTGCACTACGTGAACGTCGGACAGGCCTAAATGATCCCCCGTAGGCTCTGCCTTGATGTTATCGTCACTCCTTGTAACGTAGTGCATCGCTAGTGCACCTTGCACCCAAAGTGCACTACGTGAACGTCGGACAGGCCTAAATGATCTTTCGTATTGATGTTATCGTCAGCCCTTGTAACGTAGTGCATCGCTAGTGCACCTTGCACCCAAAGTGCACTACGTGAACGTCGGACAGGCCTAAATGATCCCCCGTAGGCTCTGCCTTGATGTTATCGTCACTCCTTGTAGCGTAGTGCATCGCTAGTGCACCTTGCACTCAAAGTGCACTACGTGAACGTCGGACAGGCCTAAATGATCCCCCGTAGGCTCTGCCTTGATGTTATCGTCACTCCTTGTAACGTAGTGCATCGCTAGTGCACCTTGCACCCAAAGTGCACTACGTGAACGTCGGACAGGCCTAAATGATCCCCCGTAGGCTCTGCCTTGATGTTATCGTCACTCCTTGTAACGTAGTGCATCGCTAGTGCACCTTGCACCCAAAGTGCACTACGTGAACGTCGGACAGGCCTAAATGATCCCCCGTAGGCTCTGCCTTGATGTTATCGTCACTCCTTGTAACGTAGTGCATCGCTAGTGCACCTTGCACCCAAAGTGCACTACGTGAACGTCGGACAGGCCTAAATGATCCCCCGTAGGCTCTGCCTTGATGATATCGTCACTCCTTGTAACGTAGTGCATCGCTAGTGCACCTTGCACCCAAAGTGCACTACGTGAACGTCGGACAGGCCTAAATGATCCCCCGTAGGCTCTGCCTTGATGTTATCGTCACTCCTTGTAACGTAGTGCATCGCTAGTGCACCTTGCACCCAAAGTGCACTACGTGAACGTCGGACAGGCCTAAATGATCCCCCGTAGGCTCTGCCTTGATGTTATCGTCACTCCTTGTAACGTAGTGCATCGCTAGTGCACCTTGCACCCAAAGTGCACTACGTGAACGTCGGACAGGCCTAAATGATCCCCCGTAGGCTCTGTCTTGATGTTATCGTCACTCCTTGTAGCGTAGTGCATCGCTAGTGCACCTTGCACTCAAAGTGCACTACGTGAACGTCGGACAGGCCTAAATGATCCCCCTTAGGCTCTGCCTTGATGTTATCGTCAGCCCTTGTAACGTAGTGCATCGCTAGTGCACCTTGCACCCAAAGTGCACTACGTGAACGTCGGACAGGCCTAAATGATCCCCCGTAGGCTCTGCCTTGATGTTATCGTCACTCCTTGTAACGTAGTGCATCGCTAGTGCACCTTGCACCCAAAGTGCACTACGTGAACGTCGGACAGGCCTAAATGATCCCCCGTGGGCTCTGCCTTGATGTTATCGTCACTCCTTGTAACGTAGTGCATCGCTAGTGCACCTTGCACCCAAAGTGCACTACGTGAACGTCGGACAGGCCTAAATGATCCCCCGTAGGCTCTGCCTTGATGTTATCATCAGCCCTTGTAACGTAGTGCATCGCTAGTGCACCTTGCACCCAAAGTGCACTACGTGAACGTCGGACAGGCCTAAATGATCCCCCGTAGGCTCTGCCTTGATGTTATCGTCACTCCTTGTAACGTAGTGCATCGCTAGTGCACCTTGCACCCAAAGTGCACTACGTGAACGTCGGACAGGCCTAAATGATGCCCCGTAGGCTCTGCCTTGATGTTATCGTCAGCCCTTGTAACGTAGTGCATCGCTAGTGCACCTTGCACTCAAAGTGCACTACGTGAACGTCGGACAGGCCTAAATGATCCCCCGTAGGCTCTGCCTTGATGTTATCGTCACTCCTTGTAACGTAGTGCATCGCTAGTGCACCTTGCACCCAAAGTGCACTACGTGAACGTGTGACAGGCCTAAATGATCCCCCGTAGGCTCTGCCTTGATGTTATCGTCACTCCTTGTAACGTAGTGCATCGCTAGTGCACCTTGCACCCAAAGTGCACTACGTGAACGTCGGACAGGCCTAAATGATCCCCCGTAGGCTCTGCCTTGATGTTATCGTCACTCCTTGTAACGTAGTGCATCGCTAGTGCACCTTGCACCCAAAGTGCACTACGTGAACGTCGGACAGGCCTAAATGATCCCTCGTAGGCTCTGCCTTGATGTTAACGTCACTCCTTGTAGCGTAGTGCATCGCTAGTGCACCTTGCACTCAAAGTGCACTACGTGAACGTCGGACAGGCCTAAATGATCCCCCGTAGGCTCTGCCTTGATGTTATCGTCAGCCCTTGTAACGTAGTGCATCGCTAGTGCACCTTGCACCCAAAGTGCACTACGTGAACGTCGGACAGGCCTAAATGATCCCCCGTAGGCTCTGCCTTGATGTTATCGTCACTCCTTGTAACGTAGTGCATCGCTAGTGCACCTTGCACCCAAAGTGCACTACGTGAACGTCGGACAGGCCTAAATGATCCCCCGTAGGCTCTGCCTTGATGTTGTCGTCACTCCTTGTAACGTAGTGCATCGCTAGTGCACCTTGCACTCAAAGTGCACTACGTGAACGTCGGACAGGCCTAAATGATCCCTCGTAGGCTCTGCCTTGATGTTATCGTCAGCCCTTGTAACGTAGTGCATCGCTAGTGCACCTTGCACCCAAAGTGCACTACGTGAACGTCGGACAGGCCTAAATGATCCCCCGTAGGCTCTGCCTTGATGTTATCGTCACTCCTTGTAACGTAGTGCATCGCTAGTGCACCTTGCACCCAAAGTGCACTACGTGAACGTCGGACAGGCCTAAATGATCCCCCGTAGGCTCTGCCTTGATGTTATCGTCAGCCCTTGTAGCGTAGTGCATCGCTAGTGCACCTTGCACTCAAAGTGCACTACGTGAACGTCGGACAGGCCTAAATGATCCCTCGTAGGCTCTGCCTTGATGTTATCGTCACTCCTTGTAACGTAGTGCATCGCTAGTGCACCTTGCACCCAAAGTGCACTACGTGAACGTCGGACAGGCCTAAATGATCCCCCGTAGGCTCTGCCTTGATGTTATCGTCAGCCCTTGTAACGTAGTGCATCGCTAGTGCACCTTGCACCCAAAGTGCACTACGTGAACGTCGGACAGGCCTAAATGATCCCTCGTAGGCTCTGCCTTGATGTTATCGTCACTCCTTGTAACGTAGTGCATCGCTAGTGCACCTTGCACCCAAAGTGCACTACGTGAACGTCGGACAGGCCTAAATGATCCCTCGTAGGCTCTGCCTTGATGTTATCGTCAGCCCTTGTAACGTAGTGCATCGCTAGTGCACCTTGCACCCAAAGTGCACTACGTGAACGTCGGACAGGCCTAAATGATCCCCCGTAGGCTCTGCCTTGATGTTATCGTCACTCCTTGTAACGTAGTGCATCGCTAGTGCACCTTGCACCCAAAGTGCACTACGTGAACGTCGGACAGGCCTAAATGATGCCCCGTAGGCTCTGCCTTGATGTTATCGTCACTCCTTGTAACGTAGTGCATCGCTAGTGCACCTTGCACCCAAAGTGCACTACGTGAACGTCGGACAGGCCTAAATGATGCCCCGTAGGCTCTGCCTTGATGTTATCGTCACTCCTTGTAACGTAGTGCATCGCTAGTGCACCTTGCACTCAAAGTGCACTACGTGAACGTCGGACAGGCCTAAATGATCCCCCGTAGGCTCTGCCTTGATGTTATCGTCACTCCTTGTAACGTAGTGCATCGCTAGTGCACCTTGCACTCAAAGTGCACTACGTGAACGTCGGACAGGCCTAAATGATCCCCCGTAGGCTCTGCCTTGATGTTATCGTCACTCCTTGTAACGTAGTGCATCGCTAGTGCACCTTGCACCCAAAGTGCACTACGTGAACGTCGGACAGGCCTAAATGATCCCTCGTAGGCTCTGCCTTGATGTTAACGTCACTCCTTGTAGCGTAGTGCATCGCTAGTGCACCTTGCACTCAAAGTGCACTACGTGAACGTCGGACAGGCCTAAATGATCCCCCGTAGGCTCTGCCTTGATGTTATCGTCACTCCTTGTAACGTAGTGCATCGCTAGTGCACCTTGCACCCAAAGTGCACTACGTGAACGTCGGACAGGCCTAAATGATCCCTCGTAGGCTCTGCCTTGATGTTATCGTCACTCCTTGTAGCGTAGTGCATCGCTAGTGCACCTTGCACCCAAAGTGCACTACGTGAACGTCGGACAGGCCTAAATGATCCCTCGTAGGCTCTGCCTTGATGTTATCGTCACTCCTTGTAGCGTAGTGCATCGCTAGTGCACCTTGCACCCAAAGTGCACTACGTGAACGTCGGACAGGCCTAAATGATGCCCCGTAGGCTCTGCCTTGATGTTATCGTCACTCCTTGTAACGTAGTGCATCGCTAGTGCACCTTGCACTCAAAGTGCACTACGTGAACGTCGGACAGGCCTAAATGATGCCCCGTAGGCTCTGCCTTGATGTTATCGTCACTCCTTGTAGCGTAGTGCATCGCTAGTGCACCTTGCACCCAAAGTGCACTACGTGAACGTCGGACAGGCCTAAATGATCCCCCGTAGGCTCTGCCTTGATGTTATCGTCAGCCCTTGTAACGTAGTGCATCGCTAGTGCACCTTGCACTCAAAGTGCACTACGTGAACGTCGGACAGGCCTAAATGATCCCCCGTGGGCTCTGCCTTGATGTTATCATCAGCCCTTGTAACGTAGTGCATCGCTAGTGCACCTTGCACCCAAAGTGCACTACGTGAACGTCGGACAGGCCTAAATGATCCCCCGTAGGCTCTGCCTTGATGTTATCATCAGCCCTTGTAACGTAGTGCATCGCTAGTGCACCTTGCACTCAAAGTGCACTACGTGAACGTCGGACAGGCCTAAATGATCCCTCGTAGGCTCTGCCTTGATGTTATCGTCACTCCTTGTAGCGTAGTGCATCGCTAGTGCACCTTGCACTCAAAGTGCACTACGTGAACGTCGGACAGGCCTAAATGATCCCTCGTAGGCTCTGCCTTGATGTTATCGTCACTCCTTGTAACGTAGTGCATCGCTAGTGCACCTTGCACCCAAAGTGCACTACGTGAACGTCGGACAGGCCTAAATGATCCCCCGTAGGCTCTGCCTTGATGTTATCGTCACTCCTTGTAACGTAGTGCATCGCTAGTGCACCTTGCACCCAAAGTGCACTACGTGAACGTCGGACAGGCCTAAATGATCCCCCGTAGGCTCTGCCTTGATGTTATCGTCACTCCTTGTAACGTAGTGCATCGCTAGTGCACCTTGCACCCAAAGTGCACTACGTGAACGTCGGACAGGCCTAAATGATCCCCCGTAGGCTCTGCCTTGATGTTATCGTCACTCCTTGTAACGTAGTGCATCGCTAGTGCACCTTGCACTCAAAGTGCACTACGTGAACGTCGGACAGGCCTAAATGATCCCTCGTAGGCTCTGCCTTGATGTTATCGTCACTCCTTGTAACGTAGAGCATCGCTAGTGCACCTTGCACTCAAAGTGCACTACGTGAACGTCGGACAGGCCTAAATGATCCCCCGTAGGCTCTGCCTTGATGTTATCGTCACTCCTTGTAACGTAGTGCATCGCTAGTGCACCTTGCACTCAAAGTGCACGACGCGTGAACGTCGGACAGGCCTAAATGATGCCCCTTAAACTGCGTACACACGGCGGATTTTGGCCTCACGACGATCTCAAGGCGGTCGGACGGATGGACTGATTGGATGAAAATTGGATGGAAATCTCTCGTGTGTACAGACACTGGCAGTCTTGAGGCGATGTACGACAATCTGTTACAATCTCTGCCTGGTCAGTATTTTTCCATGCGACCAGCGTCCGACCAGCAATCGCACATGCGCAGACTGAGCCTCCCTCAATCCTAATAACCTGTGACAACACGACGACTGGTGTAGAAATATCCATCCAACATCCTTGCGATGACGATCGTACGTGTGTACGCATGATCTTGAACGGATCGGATGATCTCAAGGCGGTCTTCGGACCGTCGTGAGGCCAAAATCCGCCGTGTGTACGCAGCTTTAGGCACTGCCTTGATGTTATCGTCAGGTGGTTGTGTGGAAATAACTAAATGATTTCCATTTAGAAGTTAAAAATTAACATTGTTGGAACGCTTCGGTATGTGATCTGGGGACTGAATTGTGAATTTTGAGATGTATACTCATGGATTCTACTCCAGTAGGCCTTCACACTACTTGGTCTTCTGTCTGCTCATCTGAGTGAAGGCCTACTCTATAGTAGTGTGAGTATGGGAGCTACATTGAACAATCCCTCACGAATGACGAGACTGATAAACGATGATGTTGTAACTGAGTGCCAATAGACAAGAACCTGATTCGGGTCATTGTTTATTGACACATTCACCTACTATTCAAATCTTTGCCTATTATTATTACCATGTTCTTGCCCGATCATTGTGCCTCTACCATGGGTGTGATTTTCACATCTGCAAGTTGAATTGCCTCAATTACTGTGTTATTACAAAGACACGAGTTGCGTGTCAGAGTGGTTTGCGTTCGATGGGGCCACCTCTGGTTGTAGGAGGCGATAGACGCCGGTGCCGTGGGCCGCATTATTTGCAGGTCACGAAGTGTACGAGGCGCTTTTTGCCGAAGACTCAAAGGAGGATATTCCGGTGTATTCTATTTCCGTTTGCCGTTTTTGGTCTCAAGAAATTAGCGAGTCGAGGAACACGTAAAAAAAAAATGCGACTAAAACACTTTGAAACTACAACCAACGAAACCAAACTGAATAAACTATTCTAACAATAATATTAATTATTCTAACCACTATATACACACCGTACCCCTATGCCTCACATGGATCGGGAGCGCATTGTGGAAGGCTGTGTACAGTGCATAGTCTGCAAGTTCTCATTACCATTTCCGTGGAGACCTTGTCATGCTGCTCTCTGGGAACTGTGCTAAAACACAGGATACGGTATAATAATTCCGACGAAGTTGGATGCTGAATCAAAGTCGCAAACCAAGTGTTTTGGCAAGAAACTGGCAACCAGCATTCATGTACCTACATAAATTACGTATTCGACCCTCTTGATCTGGTTATGCAAGTTTTTAAAGCCGATGGCAAGTAGTTCAATGCATAATAAAATAATCGTGCAAATAAACATGAAAAAGTTGACCTTAATCTTGAAGATATTCTCTTTTCACATACAAGTAAGTATTTTTTGTTTTCAAATAGACATTAAAAAAATAAGAAAACCGCAGCTTATGGCAACTTTGGACGAAGCCTACTCCCCCTACAATGATTTGTTTTGACGCGCGCCTCGGGGCATGTGACGTTGTTGGATGCGGACCGAGCGGCTGGGCGAGGCGCGACTCGGGTAGGAACACCCGTTGCGTGGTGCAGTAAGGGATTGACACTTGACAGTCTGTATGGATGGTTGTTTCTCAGATTTGCTTCAATAGATGTACAAAGAATAGTTTTATTAATAACTAATGTGAGTGCTAATATCCAGCAGTTTATTAAGAGAGTGCACGGACAAGTGGATTGTGTAGAGTACGTCTTAAGGTTCTAGTTGATTTATTTGTAGTTGTAGTTTCATTATGCTTGCCGTGGAGGCATTAAGCATAACGGACATTATAAGTGTCAAAGCTTTTATGTTATTATTGTAAATGGCCATTTAGACTATAGTGTACGTATCGCACCAGCTATATTAATCAGTAATCATGGTATTAAATTGTTGTGCGTACGGATGCAATAACAGTCTTGTAAGCCCGATCGACATGTCGTTTCACCGTTTTCCAAACAGGGACAAATCTCCAGTGCCTTTGGGTTTTTAGCCAGTGTAACATAAAAACTGGCTATCGAAAATTAATAGTAAGAACTCTGTAGGCCTACCAAGCAAATACACTCGTGTATGTTCCGAACATTTCATTAAAGACGACTATGAAATTACCAACAGTTTGAAAATGGAAAATGAATCTAATGAAAAAAAAATCGAAACGTGTGTTAAAAAAATGAGCAGTACCGTCTGTCAAATTGAGAGGCAGCATTGATACCCCTTTAAAAACAGCGAAATTCATGTTACCTTGCCGCTCGAAACAAGCATCGTCTTTGAAAACATTCAAACCCAAAATGCCCAAAGTACATCTCCACATCACGCTGTACTACGCGAAACATTTCAGAATAAACCTAAAGACATAGAAATAAAGTTTGAGCTTGATATTGAAACACTAAATAAGAGCCAACCAGTTTGCGAGAGAGGATGACGTTTTGTGCAAGCTCGGAAAGTGAAACCGATTAAATAAACGACCACGACGAATCGTTTGAAACAGAAGATTTTGACGAATGTGAATCTGTCAATGATAGTGAGAGTGATCACACCGATGACAATCAATTCAATACGATGACAATACAAGTTCCTTCAAGCCAAACATACGGCATCTCGAACATACACGCATCAACTGTCCGATAGAGGTCGGGGGCGGTGGGGCGCGCCATGGATGGCCAGCAGCGAAGATGAGTGAGCGCGGCACAGCTCGCATCCAACTACGTCACGCGTGTGACGTCACCCAATGAACATTCTTGATTAAAATTGCTCATAACTTGTTTAAATACGGACCGATTTCTTTCATTTTTGTTCCTAAATTCTTTAAATAATTCAAGGTCTGACATAGTTTAACTTCAACGCTAGATGACAATATGCCTTTAACATCGTTGTTCGAGCTGAGTGTGTTTCCACGCAAGCGAATATTGTGATTTCATTATCGCACGATAGCAGCGTTGTTTTCATCATGACTGATTGCGGCGATACTGATAGAACGGCCGCAAAGGAGCAAGTTATTCGAGTGTATTCGTCTTCGGAGCTCCGATGTTTGTCTAAGGTCACTATTATAATCATCCCTGATAGTGATAGGTCAGGCTTTGGGCTGTTGTAATGCTTGGGACCGAGTCACAAACATAGAAGACATTTTCGCCAACGAGGGATGTTTTGTAAATAACTTGGAGCATAAAATGAACTTAATGTGAAACTTACAATATGTTGGGTTGCACCTTGGTCCCTCTGTGTTTCAACCATTTCCGGACATGCGTCGAACCTGTAATGACATTGCATTTCCTGCTCTGATTTAAAAAATATTTAAACAATATCTCATGAATTGTTTGTTTGTTTGTTTGTTTCTAACACTACAATTTTTGCAATTTGGTGCACTACATTGATTCGTACAATACCCTCCCACGTTGACAGTAACTGTCCATTAGTTATAAATAAAAAGCTGAAACATATATTACAAACACATGTTGAGAAAAACTTACCAAGGTTTTATCAGAGTTAACGAAGACTGTTTTTCCCGGTGCATACATAAAATGGAATACAACTTCACACACGTAAAACAACAAACGTTGTGTTGTTACGTGATTCCATGCGGAAGTTCATGTAGGCGGAATGAGGAAGCAAGTCTTCTGTTGTTGTCGAAATGCAGCGTTCAACTACAAGGTGCTTTTTGTATATTGCAGTTCAAGGTTGAATCTACGGGAGATCTTTATTTGCGAGTGTGGTGACTTGATAATTACAGGACTCATCAAGGCTGTATGAATAAATAGCGATCCAACGACTCTTCCTCCCTTCTTCTTCTTCTTCTTCTTCTTCTTCTTCTTCTTCTTCTTCTTCTTCTTCTTCTTCTTCTTCTTCTTCTTCTTCTTCTTCTTCTTCTTCTTCTTCTTCTTCTTCTTCTTCTTCTTCTTCTTCTTCTTCTTCTTCTTCTTCTTCTTCTTCTTCTTCTTCTTCTTCTTCTTCTTCTTCTTCTTCTCCTTGGGTGGGTCAAGGCCGAAGGACCTCCAGTGACATATACAGACAGATTCATCAAATTGGGAGAAAACGCAACTGCAATATTCAGCTCTCACAAAGTGAACCACATTTCACGTATGTTCGTAGATTGCCGTCTGATATTGTATAACTTATTGGCGCGTCTTCTTCCGGTGTCTGAACCGAGAAGGAATATCTTGGAGTTGTTTTAGCGGATCATTACCGCATGACCTACTAAACATTGGATACACAACTTTAGTAGGAAATGTGTAGTCATATGAATTCAATTTGAATCCAAAATGAACTGAGACATAAATAATACAGCCAATCGTACGATGTGATATAATGGAATCCGTACATATAATTTGATGTAAGTGTGCTGTTAGGCCTATTATCTCTCAGACACAGAACTGTTCAGACAGGGCTACCGCTGCTGTGGTTTGTATTTATATTGTGTCTTGCTTCCATGGAGCAGAGTTATAGTCAAAGTTTCCGTTAGTTTTTGTGTCGAATCAAAACGTGAAATACATATTACGGTAACAGTCGTTTTGGTGAAATACCAGCTCCATCCTTCGAAAAAACTGGGAAGTTATGAATATGCATGTGACACTTGAAAAGTCACGCATACCTAAAGATTTTTATTCTTAGCATTAGCAAAGCAATTTAGGAAAAATAAAAATAAACTATCCTTATGGTAGCAATTATGACGTTTGTGTATACACTTGTTCCTTAGTTTCCAAAATACTATGTATGTGTATGGTTATTTACGTACTAGTACTAACTACTAACTGCATGTGAATGCTATCGTACTTGTGTATTAATTTGACTACAAAATAGTGTTGGCTCTTTAATTATAACGGTATGCAATGACAGTTTTGCTGCATACATATATTAATAGCATTTCGAGATCAAAGTCAGTGCGTTTCCTACTTAACAACTAGACAAAGGCTAAAAATGAAATATTAGGCCTACACATGACTATCAACTGGACGCATAAAAGATCTATGTTGCATACACATCCTACGTCGTATGTCAGAGATCATTTCGTTCACTCTACAGCTATTGTATTCTACATCCTTTGCCCTCTCGCTGCATCATTTAAGAACATCGATTGTCATCTCGCTTTCATGATGAGAGCGAAACACCTGATCTCCCACCCACCCTATTCAGCTACCTATTGATTCTTATTACATAATAAGTTTCAGATGAATCGCGCCTAGTTCACACCACACGATGCGAATTTGGATTTTGTAAATTAAAATACTGTTAAACAACATTCTACTACTACTAACGGAAAGTCTTAAAATACACGATAATAAATGGCTTACGGATGTACTTTCTTATAACATGTTATATATAATTGGGTGTGCCTGCTTGCATGCCGACAATTGGCGGCCCACACACGACAAGTACTTTGCCATTGGAGTAGACCAATAATAAAGGTATTAACGATTTTAAACACGATCTATAAAATGACGTCACAACTAAATCTACCAATGCCGCCATGGAAATCGAATCCTTCAAGCTGATAGAACAGTGCAGTGGTTCTTTGCGACCTTGCTGCAGTTTAGGAGACGGTACCAGCTCTGAAATGAATATTATTATTATTATTATTATGGCATATACGGAGGCCATTAGCGAATACGTATACTTGTCACTGACAGTGGTGAGACAAAATAATACGCACTTTCTTAGTGGGTACACTTGAATGTATAGTCTATTATTTGTATTTTATTTATAACTGATACACGATTGCCGGATAGAAATAGACACCACCAACATTGATTCTACATTTATTGTAAGTATGCTGTTATTATTGACAAATACGTGTCTGCCTACTTTATTATATTATTATTTATGATGTTTATTTTTAACTGACATAATGATGTCTAATAGTAATACGTTTACGAATAAAATATTATCGTCTGATTTGGTAAACGGCACTTTCACGTGTGTGTTTCACAGGATTTCTTCAGCATTCACCCCCATCCATTTCTACCCACACTGGATGAATAACCTGGACAGTGAGTCACCAATCCCGTTTACTAATGTGTGGGTTGAGATCAAGATCTTGTAAGCATGTACGCTCACTTTGATCTCAATAAATCAATAAATAAATACCAAGAAATGTATTGCCAAAAAATACCCTTTACTGAATGTTAAAGCGTGTCGATATCATTTGTGTTTTAGTGTTATGGGGGGGGGGGGGGGGCGTTGGCCTAATCGTAGGCGAATCTCCAATAGTAATCCATCACACACCACCCCCTTAGAAATCAGAGTCAATATTGTTACCTATGTGACAATGTATTAAGGAAACAATGCACTAGTTCATATGTAGGTACCATGAAGATGACTGTAGAAGAAGGTATATACGCAACCCGGAGTCGAACCTCGCCCTATATGGTAACACAGTAAGTCGAGTCGCGATACGGAGACCGAGCAGTGATGACGTCTATTGCTTCCACCAAAGAGCTTATTCTTGAATGTCATTCGCGGTCTTTGCCATTTATCGTTTTTATAAATAACAATGGTGACAAGAGCATTTCAACTGGGAGTAGTTTGTTGTGATATAGTCCCAGCTGTTAGGTTGTGTGCAGGGTATGTCGTTTAGGATGCACCGCGTGTAGATAACATGTGTTGATGGCGGTACAAATGCACAACGTGACCCCCCCCCCCCCCCACCGCAAACAATCACCAGCACGCGCGCGACTAATTCGTACGCCAGATTGGCCTACACAACCTTCATGATGGTAGTACAGCCATTCACTGGACATTATGTTATATTGTATTATATTATCCGGTAATGAAATAAAGCCTTTCAAATTGTCTGCGAAATTAAATGCACACGTTTTGACCTCGATACAAATTTACATAACACAGCCCGCGGCCAGAGAGTCCGATGTTTTTCACTTATATATGTTATTTTATTACCTACACATGTTTAGTTATACGTTGTTGGCAGTTAAGTGTTTTAGGTATCACTGTCAATGTTTTTGTTTGGAGGTTTTGTACGGTGTGCAGTGTCTGGATAATTGTATAGCCTTACTTGAACGTTTCAGTGAAGCACGGTAAGTGTAGCACAACTACGACGACAAACTGTTGCAATAGGAATAACACATACACTATGTTGACGACACCATCAGGTGTGCAAGCAGTAACAACATCGATGACAAATGTACACAATAAAAACCATAACCGTAACAACAATAAATAGTACTATATCATGAGTAAAGAAAAAACGATGATGCCAATATAGCTTGTCTATTATAATCGCCGATATAATTTTTAGTTTTAAATTTTATGAGCGAGTCAACATTTTCCTTTTTCTGCAATTCCAAGTAAGCAAGAGTGTATACTGAATATTGATTGAGTGTTGCCTGCAGTAGAATGCCAGCTGTTGACAGCCAGCTACAACGCATGGATACAGTGATACAGTGTTGCCTGCAGTAGAATGCCAGCTGTTGACAGCCAGCTACAACGCATGGATACAGTGATACAGTGTTGCCTGCAGTAGAATGCCAGCTGTTGACAGCCAGCTACAACGCATGGATACAGTGTTGCCTGAAGTAGAATGCCAGCTGTTGACAGCCAGCTACAACGCATGGATACAGTGATACAGTGTTGCCTGCAGTAGAATGCCAGCTGTTGACAGCCAGCTACAACGCATGGATACAGTGATACAGTGTTGCCTGCAGTAGAATGCCAGCTGTTGACAGCCAGCTACAACGCATGGATACAGTGATACAGTGTTGCCTGCAGTAGAATGCCAGCTGTTGACAGCCAGCTACAACGCATGGATACAGTGTTGCCTGCAGTAGAATGCCAGCTGTTGACAGCCAGCTGCAACGCATGGATACAGTGATACAGTGTTGTCTGCAGTAGAATGCCAGCTGTTGACAGCCAGCTACAACGCATGGATACAGTGTTGCCTGCAGTAGAATGCCAGCTGTTGACAGCCAGCTGTTGACAGCCAGCTGCAACGCATGGATACAGTGATACAGTGTTGTCTGCAGTAGAATGCCAGCTGTTGACAGCTAGCTACAACGCATGGATACAGTGATACAGTGTTGCCTGCAGTAGAATGCCAGCTGTTTACAGCTAGCTACAACGCATGGATACAGTGATACAGTGTTGCCTGCAGTAGAATGCCAGCTGTTGACAGCCAGCTACAACGCATGGATACAGTGTTGCCTGCAGTAGAATGCCAGCTGTTGACAGCCAGCTGTTGACAGCCAGCTGTTGACAGCCAGCTGCAACGCATGGATACAGTGATACAGTGTTGCCTGCAGTAGAATGCCAGCTGTTGACAGCCAGCTGTTGACAGCCAGCTACAACGCATGGATACAGTGTTGCCTGCAGTAGAATGCCAGCTGTTGACAGCCAGCTGTTGACAGCCAGCTGCAACGCATGGCTACAGTGATTCAGTGTTGCCTGCAGTAGAAGGCCAGCTGTTAACAGCCAGCTACAACGCATGGATACAGTGATACAGTGTTGCCTGCAGTAGAATGCCAGCTGTTGACAGCTAGCTACAACGCATGGATACAGTGATACAGTGTTGCCTGCAGTAGAATGCCAGCTGTTGACAGCTAGCTACAACGCATGGATACAGTGATACAGTGTTGCCTGCAGTAGAATGCCAGCTGTTGACAGCTAGCTACAACGCATGGATACAGTGATACAGTGTTGCCTGCAGTAGAATGCCAGCTGTTGACAGCTAGCTACAACGCATGGATACAGCGATACAGTGTTGCCTGCAGTAGAATGCCAGCTGTTGACAGCCAGCTACAATGCATGGATACAGTGTCGCCTGCAGTAGAATGCCAGCTGTTGACAGCTAGCTACAACAATGGATACAGTGATACAGTGTCGCCTACAGTAGAATGCCAGCTGTTGACAGCTAGCTACAACGCATGGATACAGTGATACAGTGTTGCCTGCAGTAGAATGCCAGCTGTTGACAGCTAGCTACAACGCATGGATACAGTGATACAGTGTTGCCTGCAGTAGAATGCCAGCTGTTGACAGCCAGCTACAACGCATGGATACAGTGATACAGATTTGCCTGCAGTAGAATGCCAGCTGTTGACAGTCAGCTACAACGCATGGATACAGTGATACAGTGATACAGTGTTGCCTGCAGTAGAATGCCAGCAGTTGACAGCCAGCTACAACGCATGGATACAGTGATACAGTGATACAGTGTTGCCTGCAGTAGAATGCCAGCTGTTGACAGCCAGCTACAACACATGGATACAGTGCAGTCACAGTGTGGGCGTACTCCAAACCTCCTACGTAGCCTTCTGCACTTGTACTGTCGATACGCTGTACACACGTTAATTAACATAGCATTTTGCAACCAGTTATGTTTTCTACACGTTTCAGTAATTGGTTGTAATATTTTTGGTTGGTAATTTAGCAACATTGACTTATCGCTTGAACTTATTTTTGTATAATACAACAGTTCTACAATTTTTCCTTATTGATATATACTTGTACTTATGTAAACTTATACGCTAACTAATTATCCATTTCAGAGGTATTAGTATAAAATGTTTAAAGACGACGATATAAAAGCTTTAAGTTAATAAGGTCATGTGAAGCACATACCCATCTTGTGATTCAATATGTTTTAATAATTATGTATATTGCTATGCTGCGTTTGCAGTCATGCAGTGTTATATATGGTTCTGTCTGAATCTCACCTATGCATCTGTAGCTAAAGTTCTGTCTGAATCTTAGCCACTGTCTCAGCTATGTATCTGATGGCTAAAGTTCTGTCTGAATCTCAGCCACTGTCTCAGCTTTGCATCTGATGGCTAAAGTTCTGTCTGAATCTCAGCCACTGTCTCAGCTATGTATCTGATGGCTAAAGTTCTTTCTGAATCTCAGCCACTGTCGCAGCTATGTATCTGATGGCTAAAGTTCTTTCTGAATCTCAGCCACTGTCGCAGCTATGTATCTGATGGCTAAAGTTCTGTCTGAATCTCAGCCACTGTCTCAGCTATGTATCTGATGGCTAAAGTTCTGTCTGAATCTCAGCCACTGTCTCAGCTATGTATCTGATGGCTAAAGTTCTGTCTGAATCTCAGCCACTGTCTCAGCTATGTATCTGATGGCTAAAGTTCTTTCTGAATCTCAGCCACTGTCGCAGCTATGTATCTGATGGCTAAAGTTCTTTCTGAATCTCAGCCACTGTCGCAGCTATGTATCTGATGGCTAAAGTTCTTTCTGAATCTCAGCCACTGTCGCAGCTATGTATCTGATGGCTAAAGTTCTTTCTGAATCTCAGCCACTGTCTCAGCTATGTATCTGATGGCTAAAGTCTCAGCTATGCATCCGATGGCTAAAGTTCTGTCTTAATCCCAGCCACTGTCTCAGCTATGCATCCGATGGCTAAAGTTCTGTCTTAATCTCAGCCACTGCCTCAGCTATGCATCTGATGGCTAAAGTTCTGTCTGAATCTCAGCCACTGTTGCAGCTATGCATTTGATAGCTCAAGTTCTGTTTCAATCTCAGCTATGCATCGGATGGCTAAAGTTCCTTTTGAATCTCAGCCCTGAATCTCAGCCACTGTCGCAGCTATGCATTTGATGGCTAAATTATACACTAAAGTAAAATAACTGCTATTACGGGTTAAAACTAAAAAGTAAAACACACACCTATTAAACAAGAAATATGATATCACGTGTGTTGCTAAAGTAGGTCAAAGCTTATATTTCTCGTTAACGTTGATGCTAATAGGAACGTACGCGAATTGTCTGGTCTGGGGTCGTTAAGCCCGCAGACTGGGGATAATAACTCTCGGTCTCCCGGGTCTCACAAAGTGCAACGCTTGCACTCTTGGTGCAACTCAGTGCACTGAAGTTGTCTGGGACCTGGACACATATTGTTGCTTGTTATCAATCCCCGGAATGTAAAACTGCTCGACACTTATTGTAGTAGAGGAGCAAAAGGTATCTCGTGCGCCTTTCGTGAAAGAGTATTGCGGTAAACGGTATTCTGTTACGGCATACCACACGAGTATTTTGCACCTACCTGGCAGATCCTGGCACGCTGCAGAGGGCGCCAGGAGCGTCGTGACGTCATAGACACGTTTTAATTAATAACTTTTGAACGGTTTATGTCACAGAAAATATCAAGAGGACAATTTTATGATGTCATAATAGACGAGCATTTATAACCTATCTGCCACATTCTGGCGGGCTGCAGAGGGCGCCAGGAGCGTCGTGACGTCATATACACGTTTGAACTAATAACGTTTGAACAGTTCATGTCACAGAAAATATGTAGGCGACAATTCTACTATAAAATACTATACGAGTATTTTGCACCTACCTGGCAAATCCTGGCACGCTGCAGAGGGCGCCAGGAGCGTTATGACGTCATAGACACGTTTTAATTAATAACGTTTGAACGGTTCATGTCACAGAAAATGTCAAGGGAACAATTCTATTACGAAATACTATTTGAGTATTTTGCATCTACTTGGCACATCGTGGCACGCTGCAGAGGGCGCCAGGAGCGTCGTGACGTCATACACTTTTTCATCAATAACTTTTGAACGGTTCATATCACAGAAAATATCAAGATGAAAATATTATAGACAATTTAAATACAAATCGATTGATATGTACCAATAGGGTAATCATGCAATATTTAAGAGAGATATTGCTAACAAATAATAATAATTAGATGTGTATATGAAATGCAGGGCATCCCTCATCGTAATATCTATTTATAACTATTTCGAAGTTATAATTGTATCGCTGTGAAGGACTTAATAATCGTAGTCATCCCAACATACCCATGGATATCTGTTGTTTAACAATAATAATAATTATTGTTATTGTATACTAGTTACTATTCATAGACTGATTACTAAAACTCACGTTTGTTAGAAGTTCTCTTCATCTTCATCATCATTGTCTTCATCCTCATCTCCCGTGTTGTCGGTATTCAAGCACTATTGTTCCTCGTCTTCAGTTGAGCAGCCACAAAGCTCGGTGCACCTCATGTTATTTGCTTTGCAGCTGCATCTTGACGCACACCTTGATTTTAAGCAGTTGACGGCAGCCGGTGCAGGTTCGAGGGTTGTCATGACTGCCACATACTCGTTGCTCTCAAGTAGCCATCCGTAGTCTTCGGGTAATAAGTTGATAGGGTTGGCAACCTGGTCATTATGCCACACCCAGCATTGATGGTGAGCACCTAGTATGGCTTGGAGATATGCGGCTTTGCTGGGTGGAAGCTTTTGGTGGGTGCTTGGCAAGACTTTTTGTGAAACATGCGCTATCGAAGGTCATACATTGAGCTCAGTTTAGTGAATGTACAGTACAGTTTGCAAACAAACTTCCTAGACCACTTATCACGGAGTCTTTTAGAGCAACAGTTTAACCTAGTTTTTCATGAATAAAATAAATAAATTCACATATAGAGTCTACCCACTCAGTAACTAAACTAATTTGCAGTGGGAGACTTAAAGTGACTAAACCAACCCTGTAGGCCTCGAACACCATCGACGAGTGAGCTGTAACCAATTAAAGATCGATATTTCAAATACAATCATATGAATCAGTGATTGGACAGTGCGAACACCTGCAGACAGATGCCAGAATATACAGAAAATTTCAAGGGAACAATTCTATTACGAAATACTATTTGAGTATTTTGCACCTACTTGGCACATCGTCGGATTCTCTGAAAGCTTTCCAGCACGAAAGCTTCCCCAATACTGAAAATCCCCCAGTTTTGTCGGAACCACTGAAAGCGTGAAATCCAGTTACACTGTCAAAAATATAGTGACTTTTTTACAACAACTGTTGTGTGCAACCGGTTCTCCAACTACTGTTTGAGTAATTTTACAACCTAAGTGTGTAGTAAAAGTACACCCACAGCATTGCATATTTGAGAAGGTAATTGCAAATTCACAAAGCATGAGTATGAGAAATTTACAAGATCTACATTGCAATACTGAGGTAACTTGGCAATTTTACAACGGAAGTGTGTAGTAAAAATACACCTATAACATTGCATATTTGAGAAGCTAATTGCAAATACATAAAGCATGTGTGTAATAAATTTACAACAGTAACATTGCAATAGGGTGATGACTTTGCTATTTTACAACGTTAGTGTGTAGTAAAATTACACCCACAACATTGCATATTTGAGAAGCTAATTGCAAATACACAAAGCATGTGTGTAATAAATTTACAATACCAACATTGCAATAGGGTGATGACTTTGCTATTTTACAACGTTAGTGTGTAGTAAAAATACACCTACAACATTGCATATTTGAGAAGCTAATTGCAAATACACAAAGCGTGTGTGTAATAAATTTACAACAGTAACATTGCAATAGGGTGATGACTTTGCTATTTTACAACGTTAGTGTGTAGTAAAATTACACCCACAACATTGCATATTTGAGAAGCTAATTGCAAATACATAAAGCATGTGTGTAATAAATTTACAATACCAACATTGCAATAGGGTGATGACTTTGCTATTTTACAACGTTAGTGTGTAGTAAAAGTACACCCACAACATTGCATATTTGAGAAGCTAATTGCAAATACACAAAGCATGTGTGTAATAAATTTACAAGACTACATTGCAATAGAGTGGTGACTTTGCTATTTTACAACGTTATTGTGTAGTAAAAGTACACCCACAACATTGCATATTCGAGAAGCTAATTGCAAATACACAAAGCATGTGTGTAATAAATTTACAATACCCACATTGCAATAGGGTGGTGACTTTGCTATTTTACAACGTTTTTGTGTAGTAAAAGTTCACCCAAAGCATTGGATATTTGAGAATCTAATTCCAATGCTCTGGAAAAGTAGCTATTTAATTATTATTAATTGTGTAATCGTGACATTATTACGTCACACACGAAACGACGTCGATGATAGCAAACATTTTGCTATAATACGAAATTTCAAGAAATCATGCGCCGCGAAGAGCCTTGCTGAAGCACGGCAACGCAGCACATGTCAGAGGTTCTGCCACTAGTGCTCCTTGCACAGTGAAGGAAATAACTCACTTGGCAGTCTTTAAGGGCGGGCGGCAGGCCGTTCCATGGGTGAACAACCCGGAAAGAAAAAGCACGTCGGCTTAGCACTCCAGGCGTACTAAAATAATACTCATATAATACATAGTTGCCAGGTTAATTGCAACACCATTAATCAGTCGGGTAGCAAATTTACAACATGTTTGCAATAGTAATGTTGACGGTCGTACATTAATACTTGACCTCATCACAGGTAGTCAAAATCTTATTTTACTAGCCTAATGGGCAAGCTCTTTTCACATTTACTTTCCTCAAAATGTACATTTACAAACATGGAAAATTTAGCACCGTTAATTGACAGCGTCACAGAAAACTTATGAACACTATTGCTTGCACAATTTATTCAGAGTGGAAAGCCACCAAAACACTATGAAAGAAGCTAATCTTCCAAGGGCCTGATTCCAGAACACTATTTCCTATCCCCATGCCATATGGGTTAAGCAGAGCAGAAAGTAAGGCAAAAACTGTATTCCTGTACAATTCCTTAAGGGGCTCATTTCCAAAGATTAAAAAAAGGCATTGTTACCTAATTGCTACTGGTGATTGAATGGGCCTAGCAAAGGATAAGCAGTTTAAAAGATTAAGGGGCTAAGTGACTACAGCAGTACATAGCACAGAGGTCAGGACATTGAAAGATCAGGGGAAATATCACACATTTTGCTGCATTCTAGCTTTTGATGATGCTATTAATCAAATTCTCAAAAACAGTTCAGACTATCTCTTTCCATGCACATATGCCAAACATGTCAACATTCTTGCACTATTTCAATTCTAAGCATTTCATATTAAATGGAACTAAAATAAATACCTAATGAATCTGAACTGATGATCAGGGGATAAGTGCAGGTTAAAAGCTTTAGAAATGATTTCAAATTTTTCAGGTTAAATGATGCTTTATGTATTGTCAATATCTACAAATTATAAATTGCATACAAGATACATTAAAAACAGTACAACCAGAACCGTACGTATATACTAGGAATGATATTCCTCATGTTAGAACTTTCAGAAATAGTTAATGTTCATTGAAAATACTCAAAAGATGTAGGCCTAAGAACGCATTAATAATACATCTAAACAATATGGAATAGTGAATTATAAACAATGGTACATAAACCACAACTATAACAATTTTCCTGTTTAAATACAGGTAAAATACGACTAACTGTACATCATTAAATTAGTGAAATCTCTAGTAGGACTACCAATGGACCTATAGTATTCCGAGGATAAATAAAGCCAGGATTACAGGCTACTATTAATGTTTACAGTCGATAACCTGTTCTGTATTTATAACATTAAGTAAATGACATTACGTTAATCGACAATGAAAATACTGTATTATTTTAGGGATGTCAACAATAATCGTATATCGATGATTATTGATAATATCGATTATCAATATTTTCGCGATATGGGCAGGTGTATCGCAATAATCGTACGATATTAATATTGCTAGAGATCTCGCGATAATTATTGGGAATCCGGATTTTTAATAGCAAATTCAGTAGCATTCACTCGTTTATGACTAATTGACGCTGCTACAAGGATATTTCTATCCTGAATTCTGGATTTCATGGAATTCCCAGCGTCTCAAAACGAGTTTTTCTGCTCGCGAACTATATAACGGCCAATCCGCCGACCATCATTGAGATGCCGCGCAATTCAAATTGACGCAAATGCGAGAAAAACAAGTTTTTTGCCGATATATCGTGATATGATTACAAAGTAGCATATTGTCGCGATTTTTATGGGGCACGATATTATCGCGATAAATCGGGATATTATTCTAATTTTGGCGCGATTATCGAGATGAAAATTAATATCGTTTGACATCCCTAATTATTATATGTAAGTTTTTAACTTGTCAAAAACTCATGATTTGTCCGTTATGGCATAATATGCATGACAACATACTATACTGTGTTGGTAAACTTAATAGTAAGTTAAATTACATGGGTAGTATTGACAAAATTCAGCGACGCCACTGTCTTCTAAACTGCGTAATATTTCCTTGCAGAGACAAGACTTTCTCGTTGTAGGCTGAGGGAGCATTCTTTGACCGCTGGACTTTACTCCCTTCTCCCTCGATGTTCAAAACGAGTCTGCAATCATTATTGACATATATTTAGTACAATTTAAATGTTCACATCAGGTACACAAATACCAGGGGTCAGTGGCAGGTTGTGGGTTTGTAGCTGGGAAGCGCACAATGTAATTTTCTATATGCAATACCCCCTCTCCCCCCCCCCCCCCCCCCCCAAACACACACATCTCCTACAGGTTAAATGTTTTTCAATAAATTGTGTTGCACAAATATCGCAAATGCGGTAATAACTTATTGAAAGATAAGGTCCATCATCCTGTGTTTTATCTTACTTTTTATTTATCTTTTAATACCACGCTTCGCCACTGGTGGGAACTAGGAACGTTTTAAAAATTGATGCAAGTAACTTTACAACTGTATATCTTTAAGGTCTACCTTCAACCTAAACGCGACACTCGGAGGGGAGGGGGGGGGGGGGGGGGGTGATTTAAGAAGTCCGTAAAAACGGTCTTGGGAGTTGTTTCAGCAACAGTTTTTGGTTTCACAACACTGTGATTTTCCGGCGTTTTAAAATGCGTTATTTTTTGTAATGATTTGTGACGAAGACTAGAAGCTAATAAACTCAATGCTAGAAGTCTAGCTTGTACCACTAATTAATAATAAATTATTGTAATGACACAAGTTTTGGTGGTGCGCGCGCACCCGATAATCGTGACGTCACGCTTGCGCATTTTTCAAGTCGGAGCAGACGCCTAAATACTGGACCCTCACTCGCTGTAGCTAAAGAAATTGCGCTGAGAGGAAAACAAATGGTATCATCGTGGTCCGCGATCTTTATCTTTAATCACATTGAATACTACACAGAATACTACTCGTTCAACAAACGTCAACCGCTGTGATTCGTGATGGATCACTCACTGGTGCAGACCGGATTAGTATGGGACACAGGTTCATATCCCGTAGGATGGATGTGTTTAATATTATCGTTCATCATTACCTATTATCCGCTTATCCTCTAATGTAAGTAACTGATGTATCGGACTGTCAAAAAGCTATCAGTCACTCATCTATTTATTTATATTATTATTTAATAGTAAAAAAAAACTGTGTTTTATAATGTTTCTTAAATCAATAAAACGATATTTACTTTTATTTTATTTTATTTAAAGAGGGGATGGACTTTTAACTTCAAACACTAAAAATGTTATAGATGCGTAACTCAAATTTTAGATTTTCCTTTTATAACAAAACAACACAAGTTTTACAATTTCCTGAAAATCCATTTGCGTGGAGGGGTGGGGGGGGGTGGGGGGGGTTAAACGTGGGGGTAAATTCCATTATGAGTATACGTAAACCTAAATGGTATTAAGATATTTATTTAAAAAATAACATATTTTTATTAATTTAAAAAGAAAATTAAGGGTGGGGAAATAAGTAGTGTACCAAAATAATTGTAAAAATCCTAAAATCCTAAAATCCACGTGAGCGAAGCCACGGCGGGCAACTCTTAGTACATTATGAAGAAGACAAGACACCATTGAATTTTCTAGGCAATCAACATTTCCGGCAACCAACCAACATATGTTATCATGGTTTCAGTAGATAAATGTATACATTATTACTACGTCGCGGGGAAGTGGCGGATATGGGGGGGGGGGGGGACGAAAATAAGACCAAACTTTAAAATGATGACATGTTTGCTATGAAATGTAAGCTTGACATGATGACAAAACAAATTGACGCACACAAACTAATTGTTTCGGTATTACATTCAGCCCACCACTTTTTCCTAAAACGCACCAAATGCACTCTAAACACCTGTTTTCAAAATGTTTCGCCTGAGGCGCTATTCATGGGGGGCTCTGCCCCCCATACCACCCATGTTTGATCCTACATGTCCAATGGCCAATGTCGCGGGGAGGCCCCTGACTTCTGCGCTACACCACTGTATGTATGTACAAGTACAACGCTTTCACGTGTGCAAGTAGCAACCGCAATCCACAAGACAAAAGTAGCTTTCCCGTAGAGGGAGTATTTATAATCACAAACAAAATAGTACTCTTAAGAGGAAGGAGGACTGCCGATTTCGCAGTGGTATAGTAAATTGTACATAACTTTTAAACCAATTCATCAATACTTATGAAATGTTTTCCACGTACAGACAACTGCAGTCAAAATGAATACGGTTATTTAGAATTTTAAAGATCATGTTGGTTTATCAGCAAATAATTTTTGAAATTACTTTTTTAATGGGACGAAATACAAACAAAAAATTAAACGTTATTTAATTCTGAGGTGACAATTAGAGTGTATTACGAATTTTGTAACCGCATCTTGATTACACAAGCGACAATCCTTCATTTAAATTTGATGAAATTTGGGGCGAAAGTGCTGCCCTCTACATAAATGTCGCTGAACCAGCACGCACACTCGTCTGCAAGTTGCTTAGGAATGTGGCTGGGCGCCAGTGAGATGCACCTGGCGCACGGAGAGAGGAAGAAAGCCATTCATTCCACTAGAAAGGGGGGGTGGCGGGGGGGGGGGGGGGGGGGTAGCTCACCGCTGGCCAATAAGAATTTAAAATAACAAAAGACTACTGCCCGGAAACTAAAAACTACGATTGGCCCAAAACTTGCTAACGTTCTACTTTCACACCCCCTGTCAATTTAAAATCCCAGCGACGAAAAATGTTCTTGGTGATCCTCGTCCTTAAAAAAAATCTTACGGAGGGGGGGCGCAGTTCACATTCATTTCGTAATCGTGGAATTTTCTAGGATGAGTGGAAATGGAGCCTCGTTTACAGTATTACGGAATACATTTTATTAGGTAAGGTTTTATTATTGTGCTATTAATAAGCTGACATTTGAAAATTTCTCTTTCTTGTCTAGGCCAAAATAATCCCCTGAAAATAATTTTTAAAAAAATTGTGTTTCGTGCTTGAGTCATTTTTATCGTGATCGACGACGGTCACTTCTAAATTTTAACCACTATACCATAATACATTTTTTTAAAACATTTAAAAATGAGTTCCATGGCTCATTGCAGCTAAGCGCAGTTGACAAATACTACCTCTTGTCCAAAGCGCAATCGCAAATGACACAGCTTCAACTCAGTTTGCTTAGGGGGGGGGGGTGTCTGTGGTCCCGTGTTTTGGAGAGCTAGAAAAGGACCCAGAAAAAAACAGCCAACACCGCAAAACCCCTTCCCATTACTACCGCGAATCGTCCTTGAACGCAAAATACCCCCCCTCCCCCCTCACGATACGTCTTAGCTTGTTTAGTTTGGGGGGGGGGGGGGTCCCATGATTTGGAGGGCTAGAGGAAGACCCAGAAAAAAAACAGCCAACACTACAAAACCCCTTCCTCATTACTATACCGCAAATCATTTCCTCTTTCTGTTTACGTTCCTCCAAACTCTTTACCCGTTTGACCGCGGTAAGAATAGGTTCAGGGTAGCTCTGCCTATCGAAAGATACCACAAACGGGCCAACGTCATATGAACTAGCTACCAGTGAGTACGTAGTTAAACAGCAAATAATCAAATCCTGATTATACAAAAACAAACTATTGTCAAATGATATAAGTAAAACTACAATTAGAACGGAAAGCAAGCACAAAACAGCACACGTTCACCATGTGTCTTTGTTACACGATAATGATGACTTCACTTTCGTTTACATAATACTGTATATATATATTTTTAACAAGGGTCTATCACTATATATCTAAAACCCGTAAAAACCTAACAGAAATACCTACTAAAAAAAAAACTCCCCCGGACCCCCCTATGTGTGTGTGCATATAATTGTGTCTCTCCTATAAAATATTCACCCTTCGCCACTGTTGTTCCGAAAATAGCTACGTATGCCATATTACTATGAGTTATATTTTAACAATATAGTTAAGTAGTTAATTTCAATTTAATTAATAATTATACTGTAATAAGGAATTTAATTAGTTACGATTTCTGCTTCTATTCCCTAAAAAATAAGCTAGCCTACCTTACTTCCGAACATGGAGCGCCGAACAAAACGTGTACTAGTGCTAACTCCCTTGCTGATTCTTCTCTGGACATCCAATCACTAGCATGCAATAAGCGTATAAAAATATAATACAAAATACTGACCTTCACTCTCTTCGAGGTTCGTTAACAACCCCAACTTTCACCCAACAAGTCCACTCTTGAGTCTTGACAACTGAACGCTAGCACTGGCACTGCACAACCTTACTGCTGCGTGTCGCGGTCTTGAGTGTCACTGTGTTACCGGACAATACCGGCTGGAGGGAAGCGAGCTGCCGGTAGGATTTTCCCAAATTCTTGACGAGTGGTGATCGGCGTAGCTTGCGGCTTGCGCCGAGTACTGTGTCACGTGACTAGCAGTTGGGAAAAGTCCCTATCTGGGCGGAACCAATACATCCATATCGACACATCCACACTTATCTCGAAAGGCTATTTAAAAATTATAGACCTAGTTTCTAACGTTATGACGATTCTCGCATCAATAATCGGCAAATGAGAAAATTGTGATTGTTTTTTCAACTACAATTGGCGAAAAACTAGTAAACGGATTCAGACGAGAGTTCCTTCAGAATAGGCACCAATAGAACGAAAATTCGTGACATACCGGTACACTAACATGCAAGGTGCTTAGTTTCGCGGCTCAAACTGCTACTTTTGTAGCCCAACCGCTACATCATGTGACAGTCAGGTAGAAAGGGTCAAACATTTGGGTGATCCCTGGCATGCCCGTATCCGGTTGTCTTTTGTCCCAAAGAGACGAGGAGTGTGGGTCAATTAAAGATGGTACGTTTGAAATGGCCACAATACACATCTCAGTGGGGATGCTATTGCTCCATTCATTCACTTTGATGAGAGAAGTTTAGGGTTGTCCCACCGCGCCATGATCTAATAATATTTCTCGGTAGTATTAGATCATGCAATGATGCAACCGCGCTACTTATCCCGAGTCTGCAACGTCAAACGATAGGTGTTTGATCCTGTGGCTCAAGTCCCCATTTAAAATACACGCGAGAAACTACGCATCACTTCGACATCTTGTAACTTGCTTAATTTTAGGCCGATTTTCAAATGAATCGACTTAATCTGACGTAATTGACGTAATCTGTGAAGAATTGTGAATATTGCCAATAGTTTTATTGTCGATTCTAATAAATGCAAGGTTTTTGTGGTGTTGAAAACAAAACCTTGTAATCGCCCGCCCGCTAGCAGCATGCACCCGACAGCATACAAGGCTTCAAACCAACCGTATTATTCTAAAACGATGGTTGAATGAGACCCAAATTCAGTATCAAACTGCCAACTTTCATATGATGCAAACAGATTTTGGTTGTACCCATAAATAAATAAATTACCACGTGTTATTTAAAACCATGTAGTCGCAATGAATCGATCGTCGCGGGATTGAAAAAATGCATACAACCATTATCGATCCCCAGTCGGGGTAAACTTTTATTACAATTGCTCTATATTATCCAAGAAACCAACCCCGACTGGAAATCGAATTCAGGTCTCCCACTTGCCGGGTGGGCGCCTTGACCCCTAGACCACCGACTGGCAATTTAATATATATATATAGATAATATATTATAAATATAATAAAAATTAAAAATAAATATTTATTATTTAAATATAATAAATATATTTATATAATAAATATAAATATATAAATACATAAATTGCGAGAACCTCCAAATCGATTTTAACAATCCACAATGGAACTAGCTGTTCCACATGTATAGCAGAGCTGTCTTCACTCCCTGTGCTGAAATAGCACATATCAGAATAATTGTTTCACATTTGGAAATAGGGCTAAAATTGAATAAGTTACGAGACGTGGAAGTGGGGCGTTGTCTCTCGAGTGTAATTTTAAAGGGGATTTCAAATACCGCAACCAACCCATCCATACCGGTCTACGTCACAGATGCTATGTGCGCCGAACTATATTGAGCGGTGAGACTTTTTCAGTTGACTTATGCGAAAGCTTTAGCGTCTAATGACTGGGATGTTTGTTTGGGTCATACCCATCTGCCCTGTGTAATACATGCTTGATGGTCCGATCGAAGGTTTTTTAGACTCTGGCAAAATCTTCTCTTGGAGCTTTTCTGGGCCCCCCTGATGTAATTTTAATTTGTAATTTGGCAAGTTTGCAGTTCAACCGTTTCCCACGTGTGTTGTTTCCGTAAAAGTCACCATTCATTTCACCTAGCAACTCCAACCTAATAAATCGTTAGAGCTCCAACGTTGCCAATGCGTTATCAACTAGTCATTTACTCATACCTATGCATTTACTATAACATTTTTCTTGGAAATCCATCTCTCACCCCCTGAGACAATTAGACAACACTGGCAGGTTCGTAACAGTTTGCATTCATCCAAAGGTCACGCTAGACAAAGAGCGTTCGAGGTATGTACGCCTGGCCTCGTCTCCGCATTCCAACAGTCTTGACCACAAGAGGGAAACTTGTAGCTTTCAAGTTTTGAAGTAGTAAATAGATATTTTTCGTGGTTCATCCTGATGGTTGTTTACGTCGATTACGCGCAGCTATGATTCTGTAAATGATATACATATAATCATGCTATTGACACCAATAAATGCGTTTCAGCGATAACATGTGAGCCTTTAATTCAGGAGGTCGCCGGTTTGTTTCCAGCCACTAGCAATCCTGGCTGATGTTTCCCCCTATGGTATTCTCATTCGTTCATGAAAGCGAATGCGGGTCGTATCACATCTCGTTATTATTATCCATGGATTCTCACAAATCTTTCAATAAGCTTATGTTTTCGGTAGATATTTTGTACTGTTATCGTTTAATTTCCAGACTGTGGAGCTACTTTTTTATGAAGTCGCTGTGGTACTTCTACCTAATGTTTTATTTTAATAACGTTACTTTTCATTATTCAATTTACTGTAGCTGTCGTTGAACTGTTGATTTACTTAATCATTTTCAGTAAATGAAAAAACTAAATACAGACAGTATTGAATTTCATAATCATTGCAGTAATTTTACTATTTTTTTTTGAGTCCACCAAACCATAGTTACCGAAATATATTTTTATGAAATAAAATGGCGGCAAAATGTGAGATAGACATATTTTAATAAAGTTTTTTCCGGTAACCAATATGTTCGTTACATGATCACAGTTATGTTAATATATTTGGCTAGCCTTCCCAAGCGACACTAGAGAAACGTACAGCATTATGCAATAATAAAATAGGGAATAATAACAAGAGAACTAATAATAGTGACGTCAAGCTTTCTCAGTGAGTTGTGTTCCTTTATTTGGCAATTTCTTCCGCGATGATGACCAGCTACATGTAGTTTGCCACATCATGTATATTTGAAAATAAAAAGTCGGTAATCTTATTTTATGTGCAGCCTTGATCCTCAAAGTTGCCTAATTTTATTTTCAGTATAAAATAATAACTACCTTTATAAATATGATATTCAAAGATTTAACGAGGAGCCGACTCTCGTATATTTTCAATAGTTTCCGTAACTTGTTCATAGCACGATAGCGGACCAGAATGAGAACTGTATTTCCAAGAAAGGCTGGAGGGCTCAGATGTGTTTGTTTGCGGGGCCAGCCAAATACCTCAACTCTTCCAAGACAATGAGCCATAGCGTTCGGACTTCGGAGAATTTACGCATTATCTCGTGCATTCAATCATGCTCTAATACCGTTGAGACGCTAATACTGTACAACTGATCACCAAACCACGAATACAATAAAGTATTTGGTTGGGATAACTCCACTTGATGAGCAGGAATTGCCATATTTCAAATGCATCAAATAGAATAGTTATCTTCTTATTTACTTTGTTCGTTCATGAAAGGCATGCAATGTTGGCAACCAGAGAACAAAACACAAAGTAGATTATAAACAACGTTATAATGTAATAATATCATATCTTTGGGAAGCAGTAACCTTAGCGTCGTGAGGGGGATGGTTCTAAGGGGTGGGGGGGGGGGGGGGGGGGGGGTTTAAACAAGGCACTCGCTCAGAAGGTGGGAGATAGTTAATAATGGAGTATTTCGTCAGAGGATTGACGTTTAGGTCACGTTGGCTGGTCAGTACCCGACATTATGCGATGCGAGGGCTAAGTTTGTAGTAGTTTTGCTTAACTAGTGTACACACTGACGTTCTAAAAAATCTATCATGAACGAGTAAATTTTACACGTCTGCACTTGTGTATTCACTTACTCAGGGTGTTAGTATTTATGCTTCGTTTGTGTTACTAGTTTAACTAGGGCCTTGCATATTTATGTACACACTGACGTTGTAAATCTATCACGCGTGAGTATATTTTACACGTCTGCACTTGTGTATTCACCTACTCATAGTGTTAGTATTTATGCTTCGTTTGTGTTGCTAGTTTAATTAGGGCCTTGCATATTTATGTACACACTGACGTTGTAAATCTATCATGCGTGAGTATATTTTACACGTCTGAACTTGTGAATTCACCTTCTCATAGTGTTAGTATTTATGCTTCGTTTGTGTTACTAGTTTAAATAGGGCCTTGCATATTTATGTACACACTGACGTTGTAAATCTATCATGCGTGAGTATATTTTACACGTCTGAACTTGTGAATTCACCTACTCATACTGTTAGTATTTATGCTTCGTTTGTGTTACTAGTTTAACTAGGGCCTTGCATATTTATGTACACACTGACGTTGTAAATCTATCATGCGTAAGTATATTTTACACGTCTGAACTTGTGAATTCACCTACTCATAGTGTTAGTAATTTTGCTTCGTTTGTGTTACTAATTTAACTAGGGCCTAGCATATTTATGTACAAACTGACGTTGTAAATCTATCACGCGTGAGTATATTTTACACGTCTGAACTTGTGAATTCACCTACTCATAGTGTTAGTATTTATGCTTCGTTTGTGTTACTAGTTTAACTAGGGCCTTGCATATTTATGTACAAACTGACGTTGTAAATCTATCATGCGTAAGTATATTTTACACGTCTGAACTTGTGAATTCACTTACTCAGGGTGTTAGTATTTATGCTTCGTTTGTGTTACTAGTTTAACTAGGGCCTTGCATATTTATGTACACACTGACGTTGTAAATCTATCATGCGTGAGTATATTTTACACGTCTGAGCTTGTGAATTCACCTACTCATGGTGTTAGTATTTATGCTTCGTTTGTGTTACTAGTTTAACTAGGGCCTTGCATATTTATGTACACACTGACGTTGTAAATCTATCATGCGTAAGTATATTTTACACGTCTGAACTTGTGAATTCACTTACTCAGGGTGTTAGTATTTATGCTTCGTTTGTGTTACTAGTTTAACTAGGGCCTTGCATATTTATGTACACACTGACGTTGTAAATCTATCATGCGTGAGTATATTTTACACGTCTGAACTTGTGAATTCACCTACTCATGGTGTTAGTATTTATGCTTCGTTTGGGTTACTAATTTAACTAGGGCCTTGCATATTTATGTACACACTGACGTTGTAAAACTACTGCATTTGAGTAGGTATTTATAGTTAACTAAATGCTGGTAAAATAACCATGGAAATTTGTGAAATTGCTATTACATTCGTTGTGTTTTCGCGGACACTCTGTACAAATAAACTGAAGTACACACACATTTTGCGTAAAACCAATTTACAAACACACGTGTGTCTAAAATTACCAACTCTGAGTTAGTTAATTTACAAATATTTTTTACAGTGTAGTCCTGAAACTTGATTGTGCCCAAGTGTGTTGTATAGTGACCCAAGTGCTATCCTTCTATTATTTTCCCCTTTACCTGTAATGAACACAGTATTTTTACACAGATCGGTGTAACGTCGCAGTGCCAGGATAAGGACATCTGTATCTGGGGAAAAAATAGATGTTTGAGTAGCTCCTCGTTTTGTCGCATCTACTGCAAGAAGCAACATCTTTGTATCGATTTCTTCTTGTTCACTATTTCAGTGTGGTAGAAGTGTTTTTATACTAATAGTCTTGTTACTCCATGCGACAACTGTTTGTCGCTCCATGGCCTGTGAGGCTCGAATTATCTTCTGTGAAAAATATTCTGTTAGCTCATACTTGGTTTTGGTGTGACCAAGTAGTTGTGACATGCTCAAGTGCCCGATGGGCGTGTTGTCTGTAATGCGATAAGCTACAGCAGCTTTTCCTCCTTGCCGAGTCTTTCGAGTAGCCAATTTTAATGAAACAGGAATGTCATATCTATCAAATACCATACCACGTGGACCTCTGAAAACTCACTATAACTGTTGTCAGTGCGCATGATAAGAAGTTTGACTAGATCCTCACAAGTGCTGCTGTGTGGAAGAATCCGACTATGAAATATTTTCAGCATTTAAATAACTAGGTTAAACTATTGCTCTAAAAGACTCCGTGACAAGTGGTCTAGAGAAGTTTGTTTGCAAACTGTACTGTCCATTCACTAAACTGAGCTCAGTGTCTGACCTTCGATAGCGCATGTTTCACAAAAAGTCTTGCCAAGCACCCACCAAAAGCTTCCACCCAGCAAAGCCGCATATCTCCAAGCCATACTACGTGCTCACCATCAATGCTGGGTGTGGCATAATGACCAGGTTGCCAACCCTATCAACTTATTACCCGAAGACTACGGATGGCTACTTGAGAGCAACGAGTATGTGGCAGTCATGACAACCCTCGAACCTGCACCGGCTGCCGTCAACTGCTTAAAATCAAGCTGTGCGTCAAGATGCAGCTGCAAAGCAAATAACATGAGGTGCACCGAACTTTGTGGCTGCTCAACTGAAGACGAGGAACAATAGTGCTTGAATACCGACAACACGGGAGATGAGGATGAAGACAATGATGATGAAGATGAAGAGAACTTCTAACAAACGTGAGTTTTACTAATCAGTCTATGAATAGTAACTAGTATACAATAACAATAATTATTATTATTGTTAAACAACAGATATCCATGGGTATGTTGGGATGACTACGATTATTTAGTCCTTCACAGCGATACAATTATAACTTCGAAATAGTTATACATAGATATTACGATGAGGGATGCCCTGCATTTCATATACACATCTAATTATTATTATTTGTTAGCAATATCTCTCTTAAATATTGCATGATTACCCTATTGGTACATATCAATCGATTTGTATTTAAATTGTCTATAATATTTTCATCTTGATATTTTCTGTGATATGAACCGTTCAAAAGTTATTGATGAAAAAGTGTATGACGTCACGACGCTCCTGGCGCCCTCTGCAGCGTGCCACGATGTGCCAAGTAGATGCAAAATACTCAAATAGTATTTCGTAATAGAATTGTTCCCTTGACATTTTCTGTGACATGAACCGTTCAAACGTTATTAATTAAAACGTGTCTATGACGTCATAACGCTCCTGGCGCCCTCTGCAGCGTGCCAGGATTTGCCAGGTAAGTGCAAAATACTCGTATAGTATTTTATAGTAGAATTGTCGCCTACATATTTTCTGTGACATGAACTGTTCAAACGTTATTAGTTCAAACGTGTATATGACGTCACGACGCTCCTGGCGCCCTCTGCAGCCCGCCAGAATGTGGCAGATAGGTTATAAATGCTCGTCTATTATGACATCATAAAATTGTCCTCTTGATATTTTCTGTGACATAAACCGTTCAAAAGTTATTAATTAAAACGTGTCTATGACGTCACGACGCTCCTGGCGCCCTCTGCAGCGTGCCAGGATCTGCCAGGTAGGTGCAAAATACTCGTGTGGTATGCCGTAACAGAATACCGTTTACCGCAATACTCTTTCACGAAAGGCGCACGAGAACTTAAATGTTACCTTTTGCTCCTCTACTATTGGCCCATGTTATCAATCAGACGATTGGCGTAGAACCACCCGCCACTGTTTATTATTACTGCCAGTCTTTTACTCTACACATCCATCATTAATACGGATTACATATTTCAATCTTGGTCGCCCACTCCCCCCTTCCACTTCCACTTTTACAGTTGTATTGTATTTATTTCGTCTTGCTTGGTAATTCTCTATTGGAGAGATTACACTAACTACTCGTGTTAAGCTGTTTTTTTAATGTAAAAATTTGATGTGAAGCAGTGAAGTTTTGCATTGATGCCATAAACAAAGCCTCTGTTGAGTGTGGTGACTTGTGAACTAGAGTTCGGAGGCCTGCGGCAATGTTATACAATCTGTTTATAGTAGGACAGCTTGCCAACACAGCAATAATAATAAAATAAAATAAATCATAAATGATAAAAATAATAATAATTAGTAAAAATTACAAATAAATCACGACAATAGATTCAACAACTATGAGGTTATTTTATTTTAAGGTTTTTAGTAAAATTCTATTAACAAGAATGTGAGTTATAAGCTTCGAATCGAATAAACACTGGTGGTATATTATTCAGTTACGGTTTTTCGGCTCGGTTCGGTTCGAGTAATTTCTGGAAACGAGTTTAGATTCGGTTTTCGGTTAAGCAATATTTTTGTTGTCGGCTGTACACCCTGATTGCAGTGGAGTGTAGTTCACTAACACACTCGCTCCCAGAACGACTATTTCTATTATCTCTGCTAAGTGTTAACAACTGGCGTTAATGGATGAGCGCACTTAATGAAGCGTGCTGACATAAAGGTACAATGGGCGGCAAGGTGCACAGCTAAGTGAGATTGCAGCGTTGAGGGGGAAGGAGGTGAAGTATATATTGAAAACACAATAACGATGTACTGTTGGTGATTGTTCTGGGTTCGAACCTCATTACTCTTGAAAGGCTTCTTTGTTGAGTTAGAATCTGCCACAGTCCTTCATGAGTGATTGTTGTACATTAATTATTATTATTTTTCGATTGATGTTGGGATTGACATTCTCATGTCCTGCAGCGAGGCTAATCGGGGCAATGTAGGCCGATGAAGAACCGTTTTGCACTTTTCTTAGGTGCTCCATGTTTCACCCTGACAGGCAATTTCCTTTGGTTGCGTTTAGGACACCTGCCAAAGTACATTCAGATAAAAAATGTTTCACGTGGAATATAATTACCTCTTTTATAAAAAGTCACTGTTCGAATACGTTAGCTTCCAAAAGTGGGCACACAAATATAGGATGTTTTGCTTAGTTATAAGGCATAAGTCTGAAAGTCTCGAATTAACAAAAAGAGGGGAATGAATACAATACAGACTGAAACATTTTGTGTATTAAAACGGTTGAATGATCACAACGTAATTGGCTTCTTCTCCGTTGGAGCACGTTGTAATTAACCCTGTGTAAGTGTTAATAGCGCTGGTTTGCTTGCAAGTAACTTGTCGCCCCGTTGGAGACAAAGAGAAGACCTTTGCTCCGACCTGGGCTAATTGCTTCTGTATGGAGACTTGCGCTCACTCCTGCCTGACCTTAGGTCGTCAGGCGGAGGTGGCGTCCATAGGCAACTAATTACCACCGACGCTGGCGCTTCGACGGGGAAAGCGAGGACCATAAAACTTCACAGCCACATCGCTCAATTAGAACAACGATGTCTAATTATCCGTCTATAGTAATGTACGCACGCGCATTCGTACTAATTTAATCATTTCAAGGCCTCATTAAGTGTGTGCCGAATTACAAAATGTGCAAACTTCGAAAGCATGACTGCAGGAGATTATCCCGTCGGTCGTCGCGGTATGACTGCAATTTGTCTTGCCGGTCAAGAGAAGAGCGAATTTAGATATTGTATGTATTCACTGTCACTCGTAACCAACCCAGATTTAAGTACGTTGATCTCAATGAAACCATCATTTAATACACATGAAATAATTTTAAAAACATGCTAATGTGTTTGGTAGTTTGTCACACTTTGCCTACGGCTGAACAAGATGTTGATTTGTTTCTTTATGATTCCAACGTTTGTGCTTTGACCGCAGTCAAGGATGACTGGATACTGAGGCGATGACATTCATATATACAGAAGACGTAGATTCACCTGCTCAATAAGAGAACAAGAAGACGGTACTGTGCAATGACGTCGCATGCATTACCTCTAAAAAAAAGCTGCTCTAAATAAAAACAAATAACATCTAACACAAGCCCTATGTTTAAACATTTTGAATAAAGCAATACAACTACAGTAGAATGTCCCTTTTGCTCGTATTCTTTCAACAACAGCTCGTTACGTCATAGTTGTTTTCCAATATTCATTGCTGAACTAACTTTAACTTAGTGGGAACAATATTGTAATACTCTTCAACCTATACACATTTACATTTGCCAGTCAAAAGTTTCTGTTGAGTTGGCTCCACTGCTTTTTAATACCCTTACGTCACAGATAACTAATTAACTACGTAGTTAATTAGTTATCTGTGCTTACGTGATCGGGCAAATATATAAAAAAGGGATTTAGAAAATGTTATAGGTATTCAAGGTGTGATGTAGCCAAGCAGAGAATGTTGAAGATATCTTGGATAGGCAGGGGAAAAATTAATGAGGAAGTACTTGAAAGAACAAACGAAAAAATAAGTTTATGGATAAAATTAACGAAGCGGAGAGTTAGTTCAATTGGATATATTTTGAGGCGTGAAGGAATACTAAAAACCAGAAGTGAAGGGCAAATATAAGTGGAAGGGGGTAGTGGGTGGGGGACCATTATTGGAATATATAAAGCAGATAATCCAGGATACTTGTATTTTCTTCCTTGTAAATGATAACGACCACGTCTGGGCCCGACGTAATATGGCCAATGGTGACTCAGCCAATCGTAAGAGGCGACGAAATGAAGTCACTCTTCTCCTTTCCTCGCCTTAACTTCTGTGAATATTATCTCTTTCCTCCAATCATATCCCCCGACGTCATAGGACCTATAGTTGTCGAGTATAGTATGTCGCTAAACACCAAAATAATTATGTAAATGAGAAATAGATATTTACCTGATAGAACCAGCATTTGTAAAAATTGTTATACTCACACTCGTAAGCAAGAAGACTGGGAATCAAACCCTGTACCTTCTGCATGAAAATAGCCATACGATTGCGAGGTTTACTCGATGACCTCTTCGCTTTTCAGTCTGTATTATTATCGGAGTTTCTTGTTAGTCAGTGACAGATTGAGAGTTGAAGAAGGGGGCGGGGGGGGGGGGGGGGGGATGAGACGTACAAGATGAACTTTTATGAAAAACATGCCTCGGCCAACGATTGATTAGTTCATTTCTTGCCAGTTCCAATCTCACATTTTGTCGCCTTTCGTTTTTGTTTGAATGATATACAGGTTGCGCCGTTGCTCAGTGAAGCGAGCTCAGTTGAGTCAACACGTCACAATGGCGTTTCAGTGTGTTCGCCGTGATTTCCCCACAGCCCACAGCTGTTATGTCACATCACAGACAACGCTGTCGATTCAAATCGCGGTTTTACGTAAATTGCGTTCGTTTATTTGCTGTGGTGTGTGCATTGCGGAATAGATGCCTCACGCCCATCGAATCTGCAATACCGTTGATTGTATGAGAAATAAGAGTGCTGTCACAGATTTTCCTACATTCAATGGTACAGCTACAGTATTACTGAACAGTAACGCCACATAAAATACTTTTCGAGTACATTCGTTTGAAACTGAAATCTTGACGATTTATACTGTGCTCAAATTCTGTCGTTTCGAGACATGATAATTTCTTAGATTTTATTTATTCTCAATTTGACAATTTACGTCTTTACAAAGTATAATGTATGCTTATTGCTTACTATTGTTTGTCTCATATACAGTTACAGTTACGTCTTGTTAGTATAAGAATGTGCTTGTTTAGCGAAGGCTCGGTTTTACGCCCGGGAATATCTTCTGGACCAATCAGAGGGCTGGGACCTGCACAAAGTATATAACGACGTGAATGAGGCGCCCAATCAGAGGGCTGGGACCTGCACAAAGCATATAACGACGTGAATGAGGCGCCCAATCAGAGGGCTGGGACCTGCACAAAGCGTATAACGACGTGAATGAGGCGCCCAATCAGAGGGCTGGGACCTGCACAAAGCGTATAACGACGTGAATGAGGCGCCCAATCAGAGGGCTGGGACCTGCACAAAGCGTATAACGACGTGAATGAAGCGCCCAATCAGAGGGCTGGGACCTGCACAAAGCGTATAACGATGTGAATGAGGCGCCCAATCAGAGGGCTGGGACCTGCACAAAGCGTATAACGATGTGAATGAGGCGCCCAATCAGAGGGCTGGGACCTGCACAAAGCGTATAACGACGTGAATGAAGCGCCCAATCAGAGGGCTGGGACCTGCACAAAGCGTATAACGACGTGAATGAAGCGCCCAATCAGAGGGCTGGGACCTGCACAAAGCGTATAACGACGTGAATGAGGCGCCCAATCAGAGGGCTGGGACCTGCACAAAGCATATAACGACGTGAATGAGGCGCCCAATCAGAGGGCTGGGACCTGCACAAAGCATATAACGACGTGAATGAGGCGCCCAATCAGAGGGCTGGGACCTGCACAAAGCGTATAACGACGTGAATGAGGCGCCCAATCAGAGGGCTGGGACCTGCACAAAGCATATAACGACGTGAATGAGGCGCCCAATCAGAGGGCTGGGACCTGCACAAAGTATATAACGACGTGAATGAGGCACCCAATCAGAGGGCTGGGACCTGCACAAAGCATATAACGACGTGAATGAAGCGCCCAATCAGAGGGCTGGGACCTGCACAAAGCGTGGGACCTGCACAAAAGAAATATTTGTACGATCGTTATATTATTTCTTTGGTAATTATTAATCATTAAATTATAAATAAAATAACTGTAACGATAACGAACTGTGAATGTTTTTAAATCCCTAGTTTAGCTGATACAAAACCAAAGACAGGATCAGAATCACTGTTCCAACATTTGAAGGTTTGTCATGATATAATAAAAAACATTAATTTTTGGCGGTTTTAATACCTATTCACCTTAATGGATACCACAAAGTATACATAAAATAATATGTAAAGACATTTAAAAACACACTTGTTGATAAATTGCAAATTAAGAAAGAACCGTCGCTAGCGCCGCTCAGGTTGGTTTTCAACATTTGAAAACGAGACTTTACTAAACGCTCTAAGTAGTAAAAAGTAATTTCAAAGTCAAAGTAATTTCTGTTTTTATATACCTTTGGATTATGGTGGAAAATGCTGAGCAATAATGCAAATTTGATCCGTGTGAACGGGGAAACGAACTTTGTCAATGACAATAACGCACTGAAGGAATTATTTCGCACTTTCGGAACGAGTTTTCCGTAGTTTCGCGCCCACAAGTCTGAATGGCGCCCTGGCTCTAGCTGAGGGGGGACTCGAACCGAAGCTACGTTGTGAGTTGGATTTATGATCCTGTTGAGAGGATGTTTTCGACTTTATGTGATTAATTTCCAACAAAACGGACGGTATGCGCTACTTCAAACTGTATTGAATAAATAATGAAGCAATCTCAATCAATGTTCCACACCGGATATTAATGTTTCAGACTTCTGCACGTCTGCAACTGCATGTTCATTAATTCTATGGCTCGCCGCTTTACAGTGTATGTTGCCTTCTTACCCAAGATTATCAATAATGGTGCAAGCATATGAACAGTATGACGTAGTTTTTTGTTTAAGAAGTAGAATACAGTTTAATGAAATCACGCGGAAATCCATGGAAAAATCAATATGAAGGTTTTAATTAAGTGAGCGTCTCCACTAGACTTTTATGGCACTCGTTCTGTTTTTTTGTTTTGTTTTTTTATGTCTCGCGATAACGGTCGAACGGAGAGTCCGATCAAGCTGAAATTTGAACCATCCACATGCTTCAATGTGGATTGAATGCCTTTAGTTTTGTGGGCAAATCGGTCGAAAAGATACGAAGTTACAATCCAGTTACTAGAAAATATGTTTTCTGAAACAAACTGGTGGCAAAATGTGAGATAGCAACATTATAGTAAATGTTCGTCCGGTCTCCAATATACTAAGTTTAATGCGATCCGATAATTATTGTAGGTACAAATTATAATTGTATTGCTGAATTGTACTGAAGGAACTAAGTTATGACAACGAAAAATCCAAGCTATAATTTATGTGGATGGACAATCAAGCTTTTATTAAACAATGGCAGGAAGTATAATAACTATGACTAGGAAAACGCTCTGTGTTACGCGTTGATAAGCGAGCGTGCGATTATTTGTTCAACATCGGAATTTTTTACCTTCAAACACCCCCCGACGTCATATGATCTATGATCTTAGTTGTCGAGTACTCGTTAAACCACAATATATACGTAGATATATATTTATATCTTAAGTTTAAAATTCTCATGGCTATATGTTAAATAATTATTTCTTGGGGTATTATCACGTGAGTAATAGAATGAGGGTTTTTACTTATCCCCTCCATCCCGACGTTTCGATGTGATATCACACATCCTCCTCAGGGGTTCCACCAAGTAGTAGGAACGTGACTTTTTGAAGGTACGTAGGTCTTAGGACAAAACCACTCACTAAGGAAGGATTTTTGGAAACTCTGTTTCTAAGTTGCCCCAAGAAAATAGCCCAAAATATACGAACTCGTCAACCATAGACTGTGTTCTTCTTCCTTTTGAGTAGTAGGCCCTAAGTGTATGCCAAGCTGAGAATGATCTTCGTCTAAGCATCCTGGGAGAGGATTTGCCTTGTTAAACGCTAACAATTCCGTTATTTTAAAGAAAGTGGTCTAGTCTGGGACATTGCAATGCCCTAGCCTTCTGAAGGGAAAACTGTGAAAAATGGTATTCACAAGAGTGTGTATTTTCTTGTTACAGTACCCGTTCGCCCCCCCCCCCCCCCGTTCCCTCCTGGTTGCGCCAATGACGTCGTAAGACCCACGGCCAATCCAACGGCATTATTTTTGATTGATGTTATAAGATAGCACGTATACGTAAAGAAAGGACAATGGAAGAAAAAAACAATCGATTTCAGATATTGACTTCTTTAACCTCAATCAATGGCCTTTCGGTGAAACGTCAACCTTCGATGGCAATTTCACGCTACAACGCTCATGTCTCATGGTGTATACTGTATACTGTGTATACAATATACACGTAGCCAAATGTTGTTACTAATAAGCACTTGAGCAAGGGTCCCACTCTGAGCGATATTGAATTGTGTTCTCAGAGAAAGCTCTGTAGGCCTACATGTCGATACAAAATACATGATAATATGGAATGCAGACCTTTCGAACAAGCTTCACCGTAAAGGCTCATAATTATTTATATCACTGATGTCGGATGGTTGTAGGAGTGAAATGCCACGTGATATCTGCGTGATGTGCTGTTATACAGACTGCACCCATCACTGATGTCGGATGGTTGTAGGAGTGAAATGCCACGTGCTATCTGCGTGATGTGCTGTTATACAGACTGCAGCGTTCGTTGCAACATTCTCGCGAAGAAAGCGTAGATGCAGCAAACTGCTCATCTCCCCGCAGGCACTGACAGCCATACGGTCGGCGACCTACCCCAAGCGCGGAGGATGCGAAAGTTGGTGCTACGATTTCCTGGATCCGAGATGGATCTTTTGCCAGAGTTGAAGCTCATAAACAGCATATATTTGTTCTACTAAACAGTCTACTTTCGAGATGTGTATGAAATGCAGAAATGGTAGTCATGGGTGACTACTGTGTGCATTTGAGTTAGTGTAGTTCAATATCTGTATTTTTAGTATGTTTACTGCAAAGCTAATAACAAAAATGGCGTTAGACAATCTAATAATAAATATTGGTGTTCACTTACATTGTTTAGGTTGTATAAATATAAACAAGGACATGCGATTGTTTGATCGTCGTGTGGAATTATAACGGGACTGGTCTAGGAAGGCAATAATTATGCCTATGGTTTAAGACAAATAATAGTTTTCACCTTGTTGTAGAGTGAACGCAGATCGAGGTCACATAGATCTGCAGTACGATCTTTGGTACGACGTACCAATAACAAAATGCACCAACCGTACAGAACACCGGACAGTAGTTATTTATTAGCCTGCCTCTTTGGCAACCATGGCTGGACTCAGACTTATAACTCTAATTACGATTTCAATCAAAGTCAATACCGTTAACACGCTTTAGACCGCAGTTTGTAAGGACTCTTAGAAGGGCAGGAGTTCTCATCGACAGTTGCCGGCTTCGTTCCTGCCACCGGCAATCACGAATCTACTGTTTCTAAGATTTCCTCAGCCATCAGGCGTATTTGGAAATATAATTCTTAAAATTGGGCTGGATAATACCTTTCCAACAGCTGTCGAAATACCCTCATATACCCGGTAAGTTGGTTGCCTGAAGAAGGTCATTTCAGCCTTTCAGGTGAAGATGGTGTGTGGCATACATCGCAACATAACAGAAGATAATTAATTTATTACTGACGGATTTATTTATTTGATCTGGGACTATAGTGAAATACATGGATTGTAAATTATGTACGTATTAAAAAGCCTGTAGCATACGTTTACAAAGGAGGGAAATAAATACAATTATACAATCGTTGAGTTTATTTATTAGTGTAGGGATACAATATATAAGGGAAATAACAAAAGTAAAAACACGAAACACAACCAAGCTATAATGTATAGCAACAGAGAAATCCAATATACTATTAAACAAAGAGCAGTGACAGTGGCGTCGGGACAGGGGGAGTGGGGGGCAGATTTTATATTTTAAAACATATTATATGTATGTGGTCCTTGGTTACGTGCCGCCCGAAAAGTCAAGATTTCTACTTTCTGGGAAAGTAACGTCGAATGATTGTGTCAACTGTCAACAATTCATTTCCAGGAAGAAGCAACCCAGCAAAAGCAGGAATGTTTATCCGTTGTATTGTTTTTTATGAAAAGATATCACCTCAACACGCGTTTTAGGCCATCAAACATAATGCACGGCCAAAATTGTTTTTCGCCTACGGCGTAATTGTCTCCGGTGGCAGGGGCTTCGCTCATGCCGGGGGCTTTGCCCCTGACTCCAGCTACATAACCCACCTTCGTTGCGAGTACAAATTAAACCACGCAAGTGGATTTTGTGAGGGTTACACATACAAACCAACGTTTTGTACCCCGTTTTGTTTACTATTACCATCTATTGACTCTCTGGAATTGCCCCCCCCCCCCCCCTTGTATCAAAAACGTTCCGACGCGCCTGAGAAGTGACAATTTGAAAAAACAAACTAATTGTATTGTCAAAGAATATTATACGATAAGGGAGAGGAATGAACAAGTATACGGGTCATGATTATAAGCAAAGATTTGACAATGATCTTTGTCATAAGTTATAACACTCCCGTATATCTCCCGTATATCTCCCGTATACCTCCCGCAGTTTTAACGGATGCAAGTCGGGATCCCGTACGGACATAACTAGACTTATTCTAACTGCCCTGAACGTAGACAAAATACAAACTTCTTTCGTGCGAGTTTTCAAGGACGCAACACTCTTTTGTTTGGCCAACTTCGAGTTGTACTATGGATGACTGACCACCACCATGACTAATCTCTTTATTTAGCATTGATTACCTTCATGGAACCACCCATAGAGACCAGACTCGTGTCCACGTTCAGGTGCACAGCAGGATAACATGAACCATGGCCTCTCTTTACTCTGCAACACATATGATATATGAAATAGGATTACGCTTTGGTGGTAGAGTATTGGTGTTTTACACATTACGATTAATTTAGTTTTTAGTACGATGAAGATCATAGGCGTGCGCAGAGGTGGATCAATGGGGGGAGAGGGGGGGGGGGGCACAATAAATTCCCGGCCAAAGAACTTCCCGGCGGCGCCAATGGGTCGTGTCGGAGGATGCCCCCCACAAAAACGCGCCGCAGGAGATTTTTTTAATGCGTTTTTAGCGTATTAGAAGGAGTACAGGTTGTTGTCTGTTGAATCGGTTAATTTCACAAAATTCTTTGTGTATATCAGTGATGATCATTCTTACATGTGAAGTGATGGAAGTGGTCAGTCACAAAGCCAAAATCTTGGCGCTATACTAAATCAAATTTGAAAGTGTTTGAGTGTGACACGTAGTCGTAGAGTGCAGCCGAGCGGTGAACTGTGACAGAACACACATGCAACCGTGGGCAGAAGTGAGATAGATACATTTCTACTGTGTTTTGATTAGTGAGCACTGAGCAAGATGCTAATAAATACGAGTTTCCAATCTAATGGTTCATTCTGCAAAAAAAAAAGCACACCTACCCTGATGGGGGGGGGGGGTGGGGGGTGGGGGGGGGGGCAACTGCTAATTAGGAAGAGGGAAAATAAATGCCGGAAGAGATGGATAAAGGAATGGCAAAAGAGATGCACGAGAGCCCTCTTGGCGGGGACACGGTCACCACTATAGGAGGGACCCCCCGGGTGATGAGCTTTATACTGGTTTTACCAAACTCTGGTTACCCCTCGATTAATTATTCATAAGCAGTGAATTTGTCGTATTGATTATATCTATGTTATATAAACTACACCATGTGTATAGCAATGCCACACAACACAAGTAACACATACACGCACGAGCCTTCAATACGTGTAGTTCACTTTAATTATTGTTTCCGTATGAGAAAGCCAAGTACGGGGAGCGAATAGTAAGTGAGTGACGATAATCAGTAATGACATATCGGAATTCGAACAGGACGCGGACATGACAGTAATAAGCCATGTGACACGTTATTGAGGTGAGGGGATCTACATGGCAACGCGTATGTTTAGCACACATGTGGCGGATTGATGTGCATGCATGGTTGGATAATGTCACTACGCATTTGTGCCTCGATTAAAAACCAAGTGCAATACATGTATAATGATAATTTCAGTACTCACGATGACTAATTCTCTTCGCTCTAGTCCTCTTTATATAGTCGTCTCGTAACAGTAACAGTCTGGTCGAACCAAATTGTGTCAATTTATCACGAAGAGTTATAATGTACGTTAGTTATGCTTTAGCTTAGAACAATTTAGACTCGTTGTTAGACTCAAGAGTTATATTTTTTCAGGTAGGTAAGGCCTATATTCATTTATGAGTAAATTACGGTGTTCAAGGCGTTAAAGCTATACATACCAGATGATTCCATCTACGACATTGTTGCCAACATTGCATTTTATTTTGAATTTAATGACGTGCATAATAATTTGAATGGTTATAAAGAAATATTATTCGTTTTCTCTCTATGAGTTGGGTGTGTGTGTGTGTGTGTGTGTGTGTGTGTGTGTGTGTGTGAGGTTTTCATCTTTTTTTGAATTATTCACAGAAAGATTTGGACCGCAATCAAAAATCCACAACGACAACACACCATTGAAATGTTTTGATATTTTCACAATATGATCCTTTTGCTTTTGACAACTCAAACCAATTATGATAAACTGTAAGTCCCCTGTAATTATTACTGTAATTATAAAAGCCAAATGTGGCAACTTAGCAATGCGAACATATAAATTTCCGTCCCTTATTGGTGTAAGCAGCTTCTAGCTTTATAATTACAGCGTCATAAAGTATGCTTACCAGCGTTGAAATTACTGCTTCATAAAGTGTTGCCTTCTTGTATCTTATATAGCCAAGCAACATCCTTGTCGCCTAGAATGTGTGCTCGCTTAACTACAATAAACTATAATTAATACAATATATTGGATGGTGGCTCTAGTTAGGGCACAACGTGTGGTATCTGGGAGATATCACAAGTCAACGTCTTTGGTCGTGATGAAGTCGCAATCGTTCGCTTGTTCACGTTGTTCTAATTCCGTTAAATTTGTAACGGATGCTTGCGTTTCATAATTACATAATAACACTTCAGAGAAAATGTGTTTTGAAACAAGTGGTGTGTAGAGTGTACACTCAAATTTAATTAAATGAAAACACCATTATGCAAAATGTGTGTTTCTTTCTTGACGTGTTTGTAAATGGAGCATCGGAAACCGATCGTAGGATACACGAATATTATAATTATCTATTTGGAAGTTAATATTGTATAATATTTTAATTGTTGCTGTCCCAGAAATCTCACAATAAGGTCGATTTCGCAAACCAGAGATAAAAGCACTCGAATGCGCTTAGCGTGAAACAATATCATGCTCAGCAAACATCCTAACAGGTTTAAAATCACGAGTAAGATGCTTAATTAATAATTAGTGAAGTCGTGTACGTCTCGTAGCACGTATGTATGCAACGCACAAATAAGGGATTGAAAATTAAATTAAAAAAAAAATGTGTATATACATAAATTAGCATTGTGAATCTTTGTATTTCTACAAATAACATTAAAAATGATGTGATAAGTAACACATGAAATCATACTTGTTGCAATGTGATTTACAGACCAACAATTAAACAAATGTTAAATACCAATCAAGTTTCATTTTATACTCCACTCGATTTGTAACGTGTCAAAACGTTGCAAGTATTGGATTCTTTAGAACGAGTTCATTGCATTTCTTGTGATGCATATTGAAGTGAAGTGTTATCACTTATCATCAATATAATTCATGTGCTTACACGTGTCAATCGTGTGATAAAAACTGTGTCACGTAGGGGGATGTGGGGGGGGGGGATTATTACCCACTCCTCGTTGTTATTGTCTTAGTAATTATGCTCCAGTGCAATCCAGCGCTACTATTTTGAATGCGCTACATTGCATGAACTTGACCCCAAATATGCAAGACATTTAAAATTTACTGTGAATACTACACGTAATATTGTATTTACAAGTTAACTCTTTCATAAAGTCACCCTACCGCTGAAAAAAAAGAAAAAAAACAGTTCAAAAACCTAATGATCAATAATAATATTATAGTCCTTATTTTAATCAAGCAGTAAGCAGTTAATCGTCAGCTATAATTTACTTTTGCTTAGAACCGCGTATTCAAACCTACTTGAAATTCAGATCTGATATTCAGAAATAATTACATTGATAAATCCTTTTAACAGATTATTCTGCAATTGAGTAGTGGGTCGTCTTAATGAATGGGGTAGCGTAATGGCCTACGCCGCGCCCGCACCTAATTATTGCCGAGGTAGTGGAGATACTTGTGAGCGGTTCAGTGTTGTTGCAACATTCACTCGGCAGTCTGCCTTCGCCTGTCAATCAATCAGTCCTGTGTGGAATTAGATACTCCGCAATGGAGAATGTAGCCCAAACAATTGATTGTACTTCACTCACTGGAGACTCAGAGCGTCAAACAAATGGATTAATGAAGTCAAATGTACGTTATTTAATAAAAAATATGTATCTAAAATATAAAAACTAATTGTCATCTAATTTGTCTGCATTTTTTATATTGACAGTTCGTCGAATAATATTATGATGACTAAAACATGTTATGTAGTATGGTATGGTGCTATAAAAATGTCCACAATGCACTATTTTTTAATAGTTATATCTTAATAAAGAGACACAATATTAAAACCAAACGATAAATGTCCGAATTTCGGTTTCGTAAGAACTTAACGCTCGATTCAAAAGCTTCAAGTATTTTTTTCGTTACCGTGTAGTTAAGTTGTTGATTGCAATTATTTTACATTGCCAATAACAGCCGTAACAATTAAAATTGTATTTGTCTTTGGTTAAATCTAGTTTTTAGTTCTTACGAAACCACAATTAGGGGATATTTTTACTTTTTTAATGTTGTGTATCGTTCTCAAGGGTTAATGTTGTGTAGCGTTCTCAAGGGTCAATGTTGTGTAGCGTTCTCAAGGCATTACTAAAGAAATAAGATAGTTCCGCGTGGTTTTTATATAGTGAGACTAGCATTTCGTGCATTTGTGTATTTTGGACCCGTAAAAATAATCAAAATTTCTAATTTTTCAAACAGTCCAAGGGTGTTAATTGACCCACACGGTCACACCCTCTGTATGTGTGTGTGGTGTGGAACGAACTGAACTGTCCCCAAGAGGCAGCACACACCAGTTGACCCACACGGTCACACGGTCACACTCTCTGTGTGTGCTGTGGAACGAACTGAACTGTCCCCAAGAGGCAGCACAATTTACATGTTGATAATTGTTGTTAATTGTTGTACGATTGTGTATGCCAACAAATTTAGGCTATATTTTTTACATCATGCTCTTACGTACAAGAAAAATGTGTATAACCTCGAACAACGCAGTATTTCTTTTATACTCATATAATGTAATTGTCGTTTTATTTTATTACTTGCAAATGGTAATCACTTAACAATTATTGTTTGCGTTGACGTTACAAATATTTGCGTAGGTTATCACTATCATTGTGCCCTCTCTACATAATCAGTTGCACATAAATAATGTTACATGGATGGATGTAAATTGAACAACAGACGGTTTGGGATTTGGAAATATATCATATTATAGCATAATATGAACACCATCACTTTGAAATATATTGTTGAAATAGTATGCGATTTGATACAATGTACCCTTAGTCATAGGCCTATATATGTCCCCAAAACAACTTTGCTGATGCGTTCAATATACAGGTATCTCGTGACCAACCAATGATCGGTAATGGAAATAGCAGCTCGCTGATTGGCCACAAATCACTCGTCTATGGAAGTAGGAATATATGAATGTGTAACGTTTGACAGTTTGAGAACCATAAACAATTTTCGGCAAACAATCATGGTACAGTTAGTATTATAGACATACTAGCTTGCGGCAAGATCTTGCCTATCGAATTAAAAACTATTTAATATTACTTATTACAGGAGTTATCTTATTTGGGATGCTCCCTCACCAAAACGAAGCTCAAGGCAAAACGCATTCACCTTTACAAAGGCAGCCGTCGTTCACCCGTTGTTCCCGATATGATACGATACGAAGTGGATCAACTCAGTGCTGTTAATGTGAGCAGGTCGGTCCTTCTGCCCTGGGCTACCACATTCTTACCTGGGCATCCAGTGGAACAGAAGCCAAGCCTTGTATTGGCCTGCTGCGCGTGGCTATGCGGTAATGTGGGGACGAATAGAACGCGATGCGATGGTGATCATGTTTTGCGGGCACAGCTTCTGAAATGCACGTCAAAGTTATATAGTAATATGTTTTATCAGTACACAACACAAGGAAACAATAACTTATTGTAAAACCACTCATTGCGGTGTTTTAGGAAAGTTGCCTTGCCCTCATAACGAATATGCGATGGAAAAGGAGATATAAGCAAATTATTTGCGTAAAAGTCACTGAGGCTATAAAAACAATTTTTAATTGGTTCCCAACTATAAGCAGCAAATATTGTATATTTTCTCGTATAAAAAAAAGATCATGAAATAAATAATGATATTATTTATCGGACCTGCTACTAATGCAGAAGGTCTAGGGTTTGATTCCCGGTTCGGTTTCGGGATGATACTGGTTTATAGGTAAAGGGTGACTTTGGAGCCATCATAGCAACGAAGCACATAAATAGTATAAATGTCGAAAGATGGGCACGTTTACGTCAAAAACCGCAGCAAATTGTCATGTTTTAATTATATCTCAAGAAACCACTTCAAAATCGAAAATCTGAGTAATCAGCGTGCTGTGGTTTTAAGCCTTACATACTGAATGATAGATGTAATTGTAATCAGTATGACTGTGATACTTATTTAATTAGACCTAGTAATTTAATGAAATAAAAATCATTCAGTTATAGCTGGCTCACCAAACCACAGCCCGCTTATTACTCAGATTTTCGATTTCGAGGTGCATTCTTGAGATATAATTAAAACATGGCACTGCGGTTTTTGACGTAAACGTACCCATCGTACTTAAAATCAGTTTTTATGAGTTGGTGGACTATGAATATAAATGTATTTATTTATTTATTCTGTTTTTACGGAAATCAATAATCCCTAATGGGGGAGGGTGGGTTGCATGTGGCAATGAGTTTTAATTAATAAAATATTACGTATGATGGAGAACTATTAAAAACTAGTTGGTCATCCATGTTACTGTGTGTAACGCGCGATCTGCATATAGTGCACGAACACGTACGTCGTACACTTGATCTGTATGTATGTAGATACCATCAATCTGGCAGCGTGTTGCAATTCATAGTTCCCACGTGACGTCACAGCGGCCATGATTGCGACACAATTGATGAGGACCAATCCTAGATCATTGGCAAATACTATTCAAATTTAAATCAAGCCAAATTTAGAATTTAAAATGTAAACATAATTAATATAAAAATAAGAAATTACCACACATACCAATCGTATATCAAAAACAGGCTGGATTTTAAAGAACTATGAATTTATTAGTTCTACCACAACAGCCTTCAATTGTTTCTCCATGGCAACGTCGAAGTTGGATCACAAATGTGGCCGCCACGCGCAAAAATGTGACTTACGTGCAACCTCTATGAATAGAACTAATATTACCACGATATGATCAAGTCAACCTCTAATATGGTTCTCCGATCCTTTGCTCCTGAACCACCTTATTACGTCGGTTATTGAGACAAAATCAGGATGACATTTATTTCATTTCTTGTGGTGAAATTTTACTGTGTCTCAAGTTTTGATGTTGGGCGTGGCGGGCGTGGGTGTAGTTTGTGTGTTGCAACCTCACCTAACATCGTATACCTTGAACCGTCGGTGCATGCATCTAATGTTGTTGCAGGGGGAACACTTATCTCGTTATAAATAACAATAGTAGCATGTCTTCCTGCTTTCTGTGAAGCCACGGACAACAAATCTCCTGTAGTCCATCTAAGTCGTGTACTTTTTTTTTTTATTAAAGTTTGTAAAGTTAGTGATCTCAAAACTATGAATGGACAGACACAATGAAACAATTGACCTACATTTTTAGAAGTAACGGTGAACCAGCTGGTATGACACAATCATAAGAGATAATGTTTTCCATCTTTTTGGTTCAACATGCCAGCATCCTCCGTTACGTCACACAGGCGTCTTAGGGGGGGGGGGGGGGGGCGGGTAATAGGTTATGCATATTTTATGCTTGGGATGAAAGCATAACGACGAAATATATAAAACATATTTTGAGATCTATACCTGACAACAATGTATACTGTGTATTATACGTATTTGCAAAGAAACTATAATCTCATGGTCATCTTTATACACACCCACAGTCAGTTTGGTCACAGATAACTAATTAACACGTATAGTTTGGTGGTTGACTTCTTGTAGTTAATCGGAATACAAACGAAAATGCAGACGTTTGTTTTGACATTGGCACACAGCCACACACACACACAATGATTGTCTACACGAAACACTTGTCACAGCCCCGTGGTTCTACATTTAGAGCAGGTTCTACACAGCACTTGCGTCACACTGATTGTCTACACGAAACACTTGTCACAGCCCCATGGTTCTACACTTAGAGCAGGTTCTACACAGCACTTGCGTCACACTGATTGTCTACACGAAACACTTGTCACAGCCCCGTGGTTCTACACTTAGAGCAGGTTCTACACAGCACTTGCGTCACACTGATTGTCTACACGAAACACTTGTCACAGCCCCATGGTTCTACACTTAGAGCAGGTTCTACACAGCACTTGCGTCACACTGATTGTCTACACGAAACACTTGTCACAGGCCCGTGGTTCTACACTTAGAGCAGGTTCTACACAGCACTTGCGTCACACTGATTGTCTACACGAAACACTTGTCACAGCCCCGTGGTTCTACACTTAGAGCAGGTTCTACACAGCACTTGCGTCACACTGATTGTCTACACGGAACACTTGTCACAGCCCCGTGTTTCTACACTTAGAGCAGGTTCTACACAGCACTTGCGTCACACTGATTGTCTACACGAAACACTTGTCACAGCCCCGTGGTTCTACACTTAGAGTAGGTTCTACACAGCACTTGCGTCACACTGATTGTCTACACGAAACACTTGTCACAGCCCCGTGGTTCTACACTTAGAGCAGGTTCTACACAGCACTTGCGTCACACTGATTGTCTACACGAAACACTTGTCACAGCCCCGTGTTTCTACACTTAGAGCAGGTTCTACACAGCACTTGCGTCACACTGATTGTCTACACGGAACACTTGTCACAGCCCCGTGTTTCTACACTTAGAGCAGGTTCTACACAGCACTTGCGTCACACTGATTGTCTACACGAAACACTTGTCACAGCCCCGTGGTTCTACACTTAGAGCAGGTTCTACACAGCACTTGCGTCATGATCTGCTTTATGCATGGCCTAACAACGATCAGTATCTGCATGGAAAGAATTTAGCGTGTGTAACAGAGGTGTCGAGCATAAATCATAATACCCTGCATAAAAACATCAGTTGGAAACCCCGTGTGTATTATTATCTAGCCAATAGTGATATGGACCATGGTCAAAACCTTTATTAATGGATTTCAATTAAAGTTGTCATGGCCACTGCAACCTGAGGATTAGCATTGAACAAGTGTTTTAAATCCAGGTTAAATTACAACGTATATTAGGAAATACTAGAAATAATACAAGTCTTTGAGTTCATTTCATTTCTTAAGTTGTCGGAGAAAGTAACTGCATAACATGTTGTTTCAAGACGTAGGAATTCTTCAAGGGATCAACAACAAATCAGTTTGATTCAATTCAATTCAAATGTTACAAGTCATTGCCTTCTTTCACCGCCTCTCCTTCAGTCTGTCATCATTGGCGTTGGTGTGGAATCAAAGCCAAACAATAGTCCCACGTAGGCCTGTTGCAAAGTGAACCAAGAAGTTATGATGAAGAAGGCAGAAGACCCAATTACCTGCAATAAACGTCCACAAATACTTACGTAAAAATGTGAAAATCAAATGGTCGTCCACACACCAGCTTACCTGATATGTTATAAGCTGTTGGGGTATACCCTTCTACCTGTGCTTCTAGCAATCACATTTCCAGCCTTTTGGCGTATATACGTAGCTGGCAGAGTGTTAATATGACTAAATTCTCGCAAGTTATGTTCCAGAGCAAATTTTCAGTGATGATAAAATCATCTATACTTGACAAACAATGTTAAAGAGAAAATTAAGTTTGCCCATTTCCTGAACCGCGCTTATATACGTTTCGTTCTCATATTGACCTTTGCGAGTATAATGCTCGACCATAACTCGTGAGATCAAAAAAGGTGTAGCGTTTTTAAAGACACGTTTTAGGTTTTTCTTCCCATAACGCGTTTTGTTAGTAAAGTGTTTTACAAAAGATGTATTTAGTCACAGCAAAATCAACGAGCCACCGGTTAACAATGTGGCTAGAACTGTGCTTGTACGTATTTTAGGTTGATGTATATTGTATGCCAGACCAAAGTGTTGGAAAAGTGGGATCAGTAATTGATCGCACCTTGTATACAATGTTTAAACATGAATGAATCATTATTCGTTTAAAATCAATTGCAACAAGAATTAGTTGTGGTAGAAAAATTAATCGGGGCCAACAGCTCTCACTGACAACCACAAGTCTAAGTGAAGCATTCTGAAGATCATCATCAGGTTCATAAAATACTGTTATACTTCTATTCTTTTTTATGTTAGCAGAGTCTGAAAAACAAATTGTCTAGAAAGTTATTATTTATTGGGCGTACAATAATGATCGACTGAACCAAGAATTTTAAATCAGTTGTAAAGTTTATTACATCTATAGAAATATCAGTCTTGGACATTTAAAATAATTAATTTACTAGGTAATCAAAATCAACAGATTAGGAAAGTCGATATAAATGGTTTGTATATAAGATTTTTTGAGACGTGATGTGGCATGGCTATTTACAGATACACATAGTTGATATTTATAAACTCGAGTTTAATGCATTTATAAACAGTTTATTTCCATGCTAAATGAATTGCTTTTTCCCCCCTATATCTGATGGCACGGACGGCGGTGGTGTCGTGTCCTCTCACGGAAGCGAGTGGTCCATCTCCTGAGCTCAACGAACTGGGCGTGTTACATCACCACGTGGGACCTGCCGGAGAGCCTCGACGCACCTTGCGCGCGCAGTTGACTCCAGACACCAACACCACTGTTGCCATTCAGTCTCGTTCCACTCTCACTTGACGCAACACATAATAATTGTGCTTATAAATCTAAAATAAATTGTAGGCCTAGTTAGGTTAAATTCAATTAAACTTAGCCTACTTATTACGATGGTCTAAATACATGTAATCATCGTTTTGATGTGTACGGGCATGCTGATTATTACAATAATAATACCGAAATTGCAGCTAGATTACGAGCAACTGCTGCGCTTCATGCATACCGTATACCGTGAACCAGCGTGTGGTGAGATGAATGCACGAGTAGACCTACTTGTTACACACGGTGCTGCTTTACCTATGTTTGCATTTGCTACGATCGGCTAATTCGTTGCATACTAGAATATGTTTGGTTGAAAGCAAAATATTAGCTTCCTTTGGTGTACTTCATGCACCCATTATGAACTAACAGGATTGCGGGAATTTCTTGTGAATAAAAATGCGACTATCTGTTTGTATAAAACTAAATTTCATCTTATTATTATAAAATCCAATCAATCAATCCATTTTTACCACATATTATCTACGGATATTCATTCTTGCAATCTCAAACCCCACGTGTTTGAGATGATTCTTCCTAATATAATTTTCTTTAACTCCTCCACTTCTACCATATAATTACAAACTCACTGCATTAGCTCCATTCCAAATATATTCAGCACCATTAAAAAATATATATATCTCATTGGGTATTCGTATTCAAACCGTGTTTTAGGTCCCTGATCACAACCCCTTGAAAATTGGAGATCTGGATAGTCCGTTGAACATTGGCTTGTGCTGCAGTCGTTTAGTTATGTGTAGCAGCTCATATTAGTTCGATGTAAAACATTCACCTTGGCAACCAAGAATAATGATGACGTCACAGAAGTTACCTGTTCGATAAAGTAATTCGAGAGTAGACTCAGTTCCCAATTCACAAGCGCGGGCCCCTTGATGCTGCAAGTTTTAACGGTCAGACCGATGTGTAGAGATGAGCTGATAGGTTGTAAGCTTGTTTTACCGCTTAATAAATAATAAATTACACGGTTTAAAAAATTAGCACATTAGGGCGGTACCAGTATTTTCTGTGAATTAGCGTTTTTAGGACGACTTACGCCTTGTTGTAGTCGTGTAGAGCTGTTGCATGCGGCTCATAAAACATGAGTGACAGCTCACAACTGGATCGCGAGTCGATTAGCGAAAGGGTCGAGAGAAACGTGAAGGTGGCTGTCTAATTTTAGAACTGACCAATAACAAAAAGAGAATGGAGGATGATCATGTTGGTAAACATGGTTCGCTATATAATATGATTACCCTGTCCATGAAGTATTTCACCGGCGGTTCCTGTCATCATTTGTCTGACAAGTTTTTAAATGTATGCTACGTCTTCACGAAAGGATTGATCAATTCTGCTCATTTTAAAATAATATAATTACACAACAAGACACGTGGATGATTTCATTTGATTTTTATGTTTAGCGTACCTTAATTATGAACTAAAAATACTTTTAAAGCGTTTCAATTTTGTTGTTTGGGCATATTTATATCGTGCCTCGAAAGTTTACTAGGTTTTAATAACTTATTGCCATTGGTTTCTATTTTGGACTCTGACTCAAGAAAGAAACGTAAAGTTAATTCAAACGTTGTTACGATGAACATATTATTTTACTGTGTGGAATTATTATTGTACTACCCACAATCAAATCGCTTCCATGAATAAAACAGCAGCATTGCAAGCTGAAGTTTTTATATATGATTGCTTACCAGATTTTCCCCACTATTTCTCTACTTTTCTGGACTTTGCTCTTCATTCAATCTATTCAAAATCCCATTATGCTTTGTTCCAATATAATATGAGGAACACGCTGAAATTTGTGGGTGCAAAATATTGTATTAAGATCTGTTAGTGTAGAAAGCTGAAACGGCAACATGTCGGGGTGTTGGAAACAGTTTTACGTGGAGTTCACTTGACAAATTTTAAACATTGTTACTCGTTGTTGTGTAATAAGCTAACACTTAATGTATTAACATGCAGTCGAACCTGGAACCAGCGGTGTGGACCCAAGATTACTTTACACCTGCTTTCGTCACATCCGGGGCAGTCGTACCCAACCAGCGAACCGCCCGAGACACATCCGGGCCAATACCGATCGCCGATTGGCTACGAACCAGTCGCCTGTGACGAAAGCATGTGTAAGGTAGTCTTGGGACAACTATACTGATAGTAGAAATGAACACATAGGAATAAGGTGGCACTTTAGTTTTTAATCTTCTGCACAATTACCTTGCTTCAGTATAACTTGCGTTCTGTTCTATACCGGTATATTGAAACAGGTTCTCGGTAGTGGGTAATAAAGATGCTTTATATTGATGTGTATGCTAATATTCTTTTATTACTCTTTCCATAATGATATGAAAAAACCATTAAGAACATCACACTCACGTTTCGCGTGTAATATGAATTGCGAATGTAATTGAGGAGGAATTACCTCCAAACATTTCAGTGTATGTGTATTGTACATTGCGTATATAAGTAACTACTAACTAGTTTAAAACATTGTAGTGTATTGTATATTGCGTATATGTAACTACTAACTAGTTTAATCTACACATGGGAAATACAGATGCATGCCCACATTATAATTGGAATAGCTAGACAAACTAGATTTCAAATACCTTCATAATAATTTCATTCAAATCCTGAAAATCCCCATAGAGTACCGTTTGCATATAATTCAGTATAGGTTGTGGGTCGACTGTTTGGATCAGCGCATGTTGTGCTGGCAGTTACATGAGATGATAAAATATATGCGACTGAGAACTTTGTATATAAAACATGAATATAATGTACAGTTATTATGCCCAATAAATCATAGAAACACAAATTTGATGTGACAATAGTTCAAATAAAAATTTCGTTTTACTCTATAGCAGTTTAAGTTTCGTCGTGAGCTGTATGTATATCTAAAAGGCATAACATCGTTATAATGATTTATATCAAAATGGATTCGAAACTGTTCTGTCAATTCAATTATTAACACAACCGTTCTAATTACTGTGCGAGTTGGCTTTCAGCTTGCGGTTGTCGTTGCGGTTGCTGCTTCACGGGTAAAGGGAATTCCAATTCCAGACACAATCACGAAGATTACAAGAATTATATTACATTAGTTTGACGTCGCTTGTTGCGGTAAGCTGTTGCGCTGCATGGACGATGGAGAGAGAAGGCACAATCATGCCACTAGAAATGTGTCTGTGCGCCATACCGATTACCGCCCCTTGACTATGTCGAGAATTACCGGACTAAACCTCAATAACACAAATGTGTTCCAAGGAAAATGTTCAAATATCGGTATACTTTGTAAAGATAATATAGTATCAGATGATTGAAGTGAAGATGGTGAAGCATTGAAGTGTCGTCGAAGTGTTAATTAAAGTACATACGCTAATCAAAACGATAATAAAACCTACGGTTCCTCCAAGCTGTGAAGAAAAACGCTAGTGGCTTTAATTGTGGCAGCACGTTTTACACCCTACAAGCCAAACGAGCCAATGTATTTGCACCAATCAAGCACAACACGTATCAATGGTTTAGTTGGAGGACCACGTGTACTTTGCAAGCTGCGAATTATGATTGTCTTTCTCGAAGATTCAGTCCAATCCTTACACAAGTGATGGCGCTGGAAGACCTTGGACACACCTCCAAGTCCAAGGTAAACCTCAGACATTTCATTACAACTTGGTTAATTGATTCAAACCAATTGATTACAAGAGAGAAAGAAGTAATATTTTCAGTTTGGGTCATTAACAAAACGGCTTGAATACTCGATCATGTTGCCAAATTCACGCGCCCATGTTGCTGAAAGCTGCGTATTGCCTCATGTGGCGTCGTGCGCAGTCTGCGCATGCGCCCGAGGGAGGTGCGCGCCTTGAAGGCTGGTCACAAAAAGAAGCTACCCGACTAAGCTCTAATTAATTACTCGACTTTTATCACCGGAGTAGTTTTCAAGATCAATTATTTTTTTAGATCGACTTAAAATGATTTCGAAAACAATAGCGGAATTGAGTGTACATGAGCTTAGTCACGCTGTAATATCTCTGCTTGGGTGGAGTGTTTGCTTATACGGGATAAATTAAGATGCTTATCTGAATTTAATCACTGCGTGGAATAAGCAGAACTGCACAATTTGTAGTTTAATGAGGATGAAAAGTCAACTAAGTACGTGGAAATATTGTCGTTATCAAATTTTACAAAATGGAGGCCGCGCAAATTTTTTTCTGTCTAGGCCTACTTATAAACTATGTGAAGCTTCAGCCAAACAATAAAGATGCACATATGTTTTGGAACCTGGAGGAAGCCTGCTATTTGGAAGGCGTAAGCTACTTCTTCCGTTTCAGCGAGAAGATTAGAAGAACCCACCGACGACCGTAAATGTTGGTAATGGTAACCTATTCCAAAAGTAGCAATAAAATATGCTTATCAGGTACGATTCCTTGCCAGCGTTGGGTACACACATTCGGCGTGTTGTACATACCTCATTGAACATTTCGTGGTACACAACACTGGAAGAAACAAGTTCATTGAAGTAGACATTCGACCGCGATACGTCTGTTACAGTGTTATGTAACATGTTGTGAGGTGACTGTCCACGTACCACGTACGTATTAATATGAGAGACATATGTTTACAATGTGTTTAATGACGGGTATGTCAGTCAGCTCGATCCACAAATAGAGTCACGGTTCGTGGAACCCAAGGTAAACAATCGAAACCGGAATGGGAAATGCTCTTTGACAGGAAGTTGATGAGCGTTGTGAAGAATCTGAAATAAATCATTTTATGAGGTCGAAACACGGGAGGCCTACGTTCTATCGTAAAACATGCGTTGAATATTTGATTTGTTTTTTAAAGCTACGCCATTTAGTACATACTATACGGTACATAGACCCATTGTAATTTGTTATCCAACAATGAAATACAATGCGTTTGGAACGTACTTGTAGCAATGTTATGGGTGTACCAAAAACACACGCAACACACACGCTCTCTAGTACCTACTATCTATACGTCTTGTAGTGTGTGTGGGTAAAGCCCAACATCAACATGCCTTAATCCTGCCGTCAGTAAAGATGGCAATCAAGCAATATCTATGATTTTGATTAATAACGTGTCGTTTTCTATAAATAACCAAAAGCTAAAGATTACACCCCCCCCCCCCCCCCCCCCGACCCTACATAGCGTCAGAGAAGAGCGAGAACTCCGAACGAACTCCGAACACCGAACGTTCGGTCAGTGTGGACGTCGCTCCGAAGGCAAATCGAAGGGACACCGAACGTTCGGTTCCCCTTCGGTCGGGATTCGGAGTGTGTCGGTACACCAAAGAAAGTTCGTCCGTAGTGTGGTCCGATTCCGAACGTTCGTAGTTAGCACCAAATGGGGACCGAACGAAGACCGAACGAACTCCGACTCCGAAGGTTCGGAGTCGGAGTTCGTTCGGTCTTCGTTCGGCTAGTGTGGACGCACCTTTATAATGGATCGCCTTCAGTAGTATAATGAGTAGGCCTAGTTGTTACGGCTGTGCCAGTGTGTCGCAAAACTCTTGGTTACCACTGTACCACCAAAAGAAGCGAACTCAAGATGCTAATTTATGTTGCGGTTGTGGTTTTCAGGCTGTGTTGACTCACGGTTGAGACAGACAGACCGTGTGAAGAAGCAACAAGTAGTGGGGTGTTGGCACTGGTTGGGTTCGAGAGCGCTGTTGGTAGTAATGTGTGTCTCATCCAAAGATAGTAAGATATACCCTGTCGGGTGGTCTCATCCAGGGCTTAATTTGTAATTGAAAAGGAACCAGAACGCATATTTTGTTTGTCAAATATAATTTGGACCCACCCGGGCCACCCCGCCCACATTAATACATTGTGACAACAGATAATATGTAATTATTAATTATAGTTATCTGTTTAGTGTCAGTGGTCAGTCAGAAGGTTATAGCCTATATGTATTTGGGTCTGGCTACCTAGGGGTAATTCATAATCTTGAATAACTTGCATTCATACCAACAAATAAGAAAATATATTTGTGAAATTTTCAGAGATAAGAATTAATTCACGAGTTTTTAAGGAGTAACCTACGTTAGAAAATAATACCGGAACGCGCGTTCTGGTTTCGGAAAAGGAATCGGAACTGCGTTCCGGCTCAAATTAACCCCTGGTCTCATCCATGGATCTAAATAGGTAAATTAACTGCTGCCTAGGACATCGGAACTCAACAGGTTGGCATCGACAAGATGAATGAGCCTATGTCTACGCAAACATTCGAAAACCGGCCGGAAACGAAAGTCGAAGAAGTCGGTTATTGGCAACGGCAGCAGACGTACTCAAGCCGACGGTGAAGTGAATAATAATAACTTTTCATATGAATCCACGAGTATGAAGATGCACACCAGCTTTATCTGACGTGTTTCCTTTTTAGATAACTATACTCGGTCCAGGGTTGAGAAACAATGATAATGAATAGCGCCGGGTTTATTGTTCTTGCCCCAAAAATGTGTCTACCCTTTGTTTCCGGAATTAAAAACTAGATAATATACAGGTGGCTGTATTCTAGCTAGAATTTGGGGTAGCACCTTAAAATCATTTCAATCTTGATTAATCAGTTCGCTTATCTAGTTTTCTACCAATTGGATTTGCTAATTTGCTTAGTGTAGAAGAGCCATTAACACTCGCAGCACAAATCTCGCAAATCTAATATTAGTCGATAAACGAGGGGAAAGATCTTGATCATTCACTAGCACGATCGACGTTAATTGTGACTAAACGTTGTAAAAGAAAAAGTTCAATAATTTATATGAATGTAGAAGATAGAACCTCGTGTTTGAGTTCGCATTAAAAAGTAACAGAACGCGCTCACCCTATAGGCCTATTTGTGTTTACATCTACCTTTGACGTTCACGTAGTGTTGGGTGAGCGAATGGTTTCACGCGACGCGGTGTCTCACGATCGATTACTGCCGACAGGAGAACATCACGCTCTTGACCAAACACTCATTAACAGTTCGCCAATCAGATAATTACATCTAAGAGTGCTAAACCCAACTCGAGTCGCTCCGTAACTCAAATGAATTGCGCTTATTAGCTTATTTATGTTGATTGATATCGACGGCAATACAGATGACACATTTCGACACTTACAAATAAGGGCGAACTAGTTTGCGCGAATATATACAATATACAATCGGGAGTCGTATCAAAGCTAAACCACATTTTAATGGTAATTATTCTTTCTTATGCAGATGTTCTCAGCACTCCCCGCAAATTAACTTTTAGCACGTAAACTCAGTTGTAGTGTTAATCTCTTGAATTTGTTTAAAAATGGAATTAATTACAGCTCGGAGAAGCATTTTAAACCTCAGGCAGATCTGAAGTTAATTCTGCTCGAAAAATCTCGTCTACAACCGAGTTGTCTTGTGTCTCGGCTCATGCGAGCATGCAAAGGCACTAACACCTAAGATTACTGCTGGACGATTAAGGCTACGTGTAATCCCTGTTTATATGCAGTCCTATTAACGAGATGGACTGATGGTGATTCCAACTGGCGTGATACTGGATTTGCATAGGAATTAGTTGGAGTTTACCTAATGTGTTTTTCTTCTTTGCAGATCCTGCGCCATGTTCGGGGCAAACATTGCGGGACTGTGGACTATTCTGGTGGTGGTACTGCAGTTACACATGGCAGCCGCCAAGACGGGTGAGTTCCTCCACAGTGGTCAAGTCAAGTGTTCTGTCGGTTTATTCTTGCTTTCATTGTAGAAGACACATGAGTTCGATTCCCGGTACAGGCTGTTTATGTTTTGTATTTTTCGATTTGACTATATTGGCGTGGATGAAGGGCTAGTTGAGGGAGGGTTGCATTCCACATGAGATGACTAATTTGGTTGCGAATGACACAGCCAATTTGCGTTTGCACGACCAGCTGGATACAAAATAATGTTTACTTTCTTCAGGGCCTGCGGGGGCACATTATCTATGTATGTATCGTCAATACTGAAAAGTTCTATAAAATTATGCAGTTCATGTAGCTTTACATATCTCTGGGTCTGGGTTATATGGGAATAGTTATAAATTATAACTATTGTGAAACGGGGCACGTCATCATAGGTATAGAGGGTATAATGAATGCTCTGCGCTGAAAATCAGTTCTCGTAACTGAGCAGGTCGACATTAGACAATGTACACAAATGTATTTCTTTAAAGACAGTGGGCCGATTCTCATCTCACTTATGTTGAAACATCAAAGTGCCAGCTATCAATGGGATTTACTCTGCAAAGGCGTACTCGAGCCTATGATTGTATCTGCGAACCCATCACCTGTCGCCTCGAGTATTCTTTATGTTTTAGAAATGTAAGTATTGTACTTGGCATGATAGTTTCTAGAATAAGGTCAAGGATCTTTTAATAGCTACGTGTGTATTATAAGTCCACTTGTTAATTTGTTATCAAAATTCACACATTTAAAGCAGTGAATGTAGCTTGTTTTTGCCATAAAGAATTTCATTTCCTCAAAAGCTATTTAGAATATTGTATTGGAGATGCGGTTTGTTCTTGTCTCTAGTTGACGTACGTTAACACCGCTTTTCGTCGAGAAAGCGAGTGTTAAGGCAAACTAACATGCTGGGGGCTACTTAAGCTCGTGATGAAAGTTTCAAGTTGAGTTTATTGTATTTATTCTACGTCTCGAGAGACGCCTGTTGCCTTTTCATCTATTGTCTTTCCTAAGTGAAATTCAAGAAACGTTTCATGAGAATATATATTTATTTAAAGAGAATTAAAGATGTCCTGTTTTATGTGTAACATGTGGGAAATGTATGAGAATTACAATTACATCTCAGTTTAGACACTTAACGTTGCCATAATGCGACATCTCGAGGGATATTTTGTTCATACATTTCATTCATTTTCTCTCATTGATTCCCTAACCGGCGTCTGCACAACCCCGCAATCACAAAAACATTCTACAATTCGGTGAAGCCCATAAGATCGTTACGGAGTGAACCGGTCATGGTAAAAAGGGGGAAGCTGTACAATCTAACAAAGGTTGTCACACCATATGAAGTCTACTAAAATATATATTTTTTATCCTAAATCCTTATTATTTAATAAGAATTATTTTATAAGACAAAGGTTGTCACATCATATGAAGTCTACTTAAATATATATTTTTTATCCTAAATAAAAAATATATATTTTAGTAGACTTCATATTATTATGGTGTGACAACCTTTGTTAGATTGTACAGCTTCCCCCTTTTTACCATGACCGGTTCACTCCGTAACGATCTTATGGGCTTCACCGAGTTGTAGAATGTGTTTGTGAATGCGGGGTTGTGCAGACGCCGGTTAGGGAATCAATGAGAGAAAATACTCGTATGAACAATCAAATGAAGTATGAACAATCGTATGAAAGATCAAATTTTGATCATAGCCGGAGTTTAATTGCCGAGGTAGAAAAACTCTGCGTTTATAGAAGCATTTATCTTAATTTGTTCAAATAAACATACATTTTTTAGTTAGACTTAAACTGGTCATATTCGTTTAGAATAAAAATAAGATAAAAGTAAATAAATTCATAACTAGAGTCTACCCACTCAGTCACATAACTGATTTTCAGTGAGTGACTAATTTAAAGCGATTATTATTATTAAATTTTTATTATCTATTATCTTAATCTTAATTTTAATATTAACCGCTCTTATCCACTTTATTAATAAAATTGCTTGTACCACTTTAATTTCTTCCACACAGTTTTTTTTTTTCAAAATATGACACCTCTTTTAAATCAATTGCATTCTATTTAGTGCACCGTCTCCTCTTAGCTGTAATTTGGCCAACTTTTACTTATTTCGTTTTCATTTTGAAAATATTTATTTCCTTGTTGCCTCGTGCACTGCATGCAGTTCTACTGGTGCAGATACTGCACTTTCTTTTGAATAGGTTTGTGGTGCTAACGTCGTGGATATAAAATGACACAACGCCTTGAATCGAGTCACACTACTTACCGTCTATTATGTATGGCAACTTTATTAAATATTACTTTTAGAATGGAATGCGTTAGTCCATAGCCCGGAAACGTCTCCAGCGTACGTGCTGATCACTTGGCCTTGTGGCTGGATACATTAGGCAATAGGCATGCGCATGTGAAGGGGCGCGTTAATTATAAACCAGAATAGCCTGTGTAACTCCTTCCCTCTACAGTGTATTCTTCTTGCCCTGGACTGGAAGATTTTTCTAAAGTTTGTATGCGTAAGCAGAATTAAAATAAGGGCTTCAACCCTTTGCCAGTCCGAGCACTAATTAATAATCATACAATTTCAAACCCAGTGGGGAGGTGGGGATGGTGGTGGGGGGGGGGGGGGGGGGTGGTATCGTTGTATCTTCATTGAGCTCTTTTTGAATAGCTTTGGATTCGGAGAAAAGAGTTGCTGTCATTCATGTGCCTGGAATGCTGGAATATTTTCGGTTTCAATTCACTTGGCTGTAAGTTGAAATTGGATCAATATCTAGAGATATTCTTTCCAACCACAATTTATATTCTACTGTATAGCCGACTCCAATGACAAAAAGTCACTCATACATAACGTACTATAATAGAAGCGCAGTTTATTATTTATAGATTTTCTAATTTTATTATTATTGGATTCGAATGTAAAAGAGAGTATTCAGACATTTTCTTATAACAAATAACGCGTTTTGATTTTCTCATATTCTGGTATCAGAGCAAGGTTGTTTGACACTACTTAAATAAAACGGATAAACCGACCTTCAACCCCCCCCCCCCCCCCCCTTCGGCTTTTAGCAACAGAAAATTTCAATATTTTAATGTTCACACTTCAAACATTTCCTTTGTGCAAAACGTTCTAAATAAAGAACTGGATTAAAAACGGATACTTTCTTTTAATTATAATATAGGTCACATTTTGAAATAATAAATATAACTTCGCCTGTAATGACAAATGTTATACATTTATCTAATTTAAAAAGGTCGTTTAAGAAGGGGGCAAATACCATTTATTTTCAAATAGATGCAGTTACAGTTGAAAGTGGTGTCACTCAGTTCATAGGTTAACACATTTGATAGGTTAAATACCGTCGGCAGGTATGTTAGACGTGTTTGTTTTGTCAAGTGTATGTTTTGTCAATGAACTACATACATTTTAACTTTGAATTTTAACTTTGAATGTGAAACATTGACTTCAGAAAGTACCAAAAATATGTTTTTCATAATTTTTCAGTGGCCGGTATCGCCAATATTAAATCTTGAATCAGCTTAATATACAATTATGCATACTGGTCGTAAAACGTGATGGTGATATACAATTTTTATTACGGTTAAACTACATACTTAACTACATCTAGTAAGATTTTGTTTAGAAATTAATTATCTTTAATAGTAGATTTTTTCATTTACCACTACAAAGACACTCGTAGTACCGGGACGAAAAAATTCTTTAACAAAATACCATTAAAGATAATTCATTTCTAAAAGTCTTAGTAAATGTAGTTAAGTATGTAGTTTAACCACGATAAAAATAATGAAGAAAAATATATTTTTGGGACTTTCTGAAGTCAACGTTTCAAATTCAAAGTTAAACTTTTGTATGTAATTCATATTTTAGAAAACTGAAAAAGCTCGATGCACAGCCTTGAAGCTTTCCCAAGTTCTACGTGTCCTCAAGTCTCCCCTTTGCACAACACAATGCACATGCATGTTGAGTGTTAAAGTGTAAGCTATGCATTTCTCTTCTACACGCCTGAGCTACTGTTATAATATCCATCTTCAGTACTGTTCTCATGAGCCTTAATTGTGTAGTTTTGATGAGGAGACGGTTTTAATTATGGCTCGTAGACAATTCCTATATAATATAAACTAAACTAACTTTCGAAACAGACGTTTTATGTTAAAACTAACGTAACCTGAAGTTCGTTGGCATAAAAAATAATTGAACATTTTTCTTATTCTATCAACTCATGCCAATTAATAGTTTGTGTCAAGCTTAGCCTCCAGAAGACTCGTCATAAATTTCACATATCACTTTGAACTTGGAAAGTAACGGGTCTCCAACCAGCAATATTATACACGTAGGCATTCGGACAATGAGTAATTGCTTCATCTAAGCCCTGTCCGGCGAGTTAGAGTATTACCTTGAGGTAGAGAAAGCCAGCCGAGGTTCACATATTTTCACATAAAACCAACCAAACAACAACCATCGAAGAAATACCATGCATATAATGTTCTCGTAATCGCTTTCCCCTTGCACGTGCGATGGCTGGACCGAAGCACGTGGTCAGACGTGCTTGACGTGCTCATGGGGATGCTCGCAAGACAAAGAGAGATAGAGAGAGGGAGAGAGCTATACAAGAGATTATTTATTGCTAATTATAATAACTCACCACGCGAATTTGAACGCCTAACTGAAATACCTTTTCGTTTTATATAATTGATTATCTTGATTATATTATTATTAACGAGCAAACGTACAACGTCTTCGTGAAGCTCATAAACAAACTTTCTTTACTCATCCGTGAAGTGAACTAATTTATATTCAATATCGGTGTAACGGGGTTTGTATACATCATCGCTTAAGTGGAGTCAACTTGAGTGTACTTCATAAATGGCTATAATAAAATAAATATTGCGGAGCAGAGGTATACTAACGTGGATTTGGCATGTATGTGTATCAAAAACGCCTTCTGTGGTTTGCACGACCGGAAATAATAACAATCTTACACTCTCGGCAATTTTTTATAAAGTTGAGAAACTGTAAGAATGACGGCCCCCTCCATATCCCCTCCGCAGCTACCCTACCCGACCCCCCTCAATTCTCCGTGACAACCTGACAAAATGAAATACGTAACTGAAAATCAGTTTGTTTCAGTTGTTCAGTTTATTGTTTCATGAAGTTGAGGGGTTCGGGTAGCAGTGGAGGGGATAAGGAGGGGGCCGTCATTCTTACAGTTTCTCAACTATAGAATACGAAAACAAACTAAACTATCGTAAATTGACAATGGTGCGAGAACCAAAGACTTTCTATCTATGTGGGAAAGTATTTCTATTGCACTAATTTGTAGTAAGACTATAGTAAATAATAATGATAACGGTTTTTTGTTGGAAAATATGGGACGAAAATATTCAGTAGCATTACAAGATTTAAATCTACTTATTTAATGATTTTGGCGTAGTTAACTTACTTTGGCATTATTTAACGTTTTGATTTGTATACACACATGTTTAGATTACTATTATTTAGACACGCCGAGGCTATACAAGATTATTTATGATTATTATTATTATGATGAATGGTGTTATTTATCAATAAGTTCTGTAAGCCTTAAGGTGTATTTAGTGCAGACAGCGTAATTAAAACTGTCTCCAATTTGTTGATACTTCCATCAGAGCTAATCAATGTCAATCCATGTTTCAGGTCTGTGCGAAGTGGAGACGGGGCAATCAAACATCATACTCGACATAGAAGAAAGCAGAGGAAGTCGTAAGTAATGTTTGTCTTCTACATCAACTCACCCATAGAGGTGGCTCAGCGGTAAGGCGCGAGACTCTAATTCAGGAGGTCGCCGGTTCGATTCCGGCCACCGACAGTTCTGACTGAAGGTTTTTCCGAGGTTTTCCTCAGTCGTAAAGGCGAATGCTGGGACTGAGTCATACTATCAGCCCTCGGATTCCTTTCCAACTATCCAAACACCCTGATATACCTAGTTAATCACCTGAAGAGGGGCGCATCAGGTGAAGCTGGTGTGCACCCTATAACAGGGATTCCTACGAAAATTAATTAATTATTACATGAACTCAGGCTATTAGGTCATAGTGGACGCTAGAGGTTCTCCAGCCACGTATTGTAGCATGTATGTATTCGTTGCAGTTAACCCCCCCCCCCCCCCCCACCCCCACCCCCACCACTCCTTAACCAGTACGTCGCTTTATTTCAAATAAATTAACCTCTTGTTTTAAATATTAAGCACAGTATAAGTGTGTCACACCAATCCAAACTGAAGCACACATTTAGTAATGTGACCGAACACCGTTACATTACGGCCACTCATTCACGAGTGGAATATTTCATATATTCGTTACTCTCATTATTGTTTTGGAGAGAAAGAAGGCCGGACTCACTAACTCACTAACTCACTGACTCATTGACTCACTGAGATATCCAAACGATCACTCATACGTTTAATGGTATTCATCTGTCTGAAGAAGATCTAACTGCAGCAAAGGAGGCTATCAAAATTGTTCTATTCTCAACTTCATATTTGTCTGTATACCGTCAATGATCAGCTATAAAGAACGATTCACCTTTTAACTAACATTCAATTATCACAATGGAAAGAAAAGCGGCGGCAAATCTAGATCAAGTTCCAAGTACACATCTGCAAACATCACGAGTGCCAGATTTATTTGCGACCAAACGTAACTTACGCGCAAAAAAAAAATACATTGTAGCCAAAGTGCTAATTTATTTTAACTCTATTTTGAACTCGTTTAACTGTTTATTGTTGTCGAAGAGTGCACTGTAAAACGATCAACATTCAATTTAGGGTGTATCGACTAAAAAAAAAAGGTTAGGAACCACTGCACTAGGACATTGGCTTTGGCCAATGCCTCATACCTTTAGGGACCCCCAGCGACTGTTATTTTGTCTTTGATTCTTTTAAATATTATTTGTTACTTTCGTTGCGAGTTGCTGGATAACTGCTGCATTAGTGACATGTAGGTCAAATGAGTATTTATTGTTTGCTGGGAGTGTGTGATTTCTGATTTTGTGTGTTTGATTCATTTGTGTTTGATTGATTTGTTAACGAGCGTGGAATGAGTGTCTGTCCGCTACTTGGAGCTTGGAAGAGCTCGGCCATAGATCTTTTGGCCTTGGGATACTAAAGATGGCCCTGATTGCATTAGATAGTTAATTGAAATGCAGTTTACCGTCATGATTACATTTACAAGGGTTGAAGGAAGATGAAAAAACGACAAAGTGGAAATTAATGTATTCCAACTGTAAATTCTATTTATTAAGTAAACACAATTTTAATAGATACTCCTACACATTATCTGCAATTCATCATTCACCTGTGCTACTGCTAAGCAAATAATTTGCTTTTGGTATTTGCAATACCTGCAAATTAATTTGCATGAGCTTTATATTATTATTATCTATAATAATGTATCGTAAGCTTTCTGATGGGTTCACTATTGCATGAGGTATATTTATTTAGGGTTCAATATTTAATATAAAACAAGGAAATACCGGATATTCGTCAGACATAAATACATATACAGTTTTACACCTAACATGTACATATTTGAGCTTGACTTGCGCCATAGACACTCGGAGATATTTTATTAAGGCACTGTTGACTCAACTTCGAGTAGATGCTGATTGATCAAGTCTAGAAGAATCATGTCTGCATATTGCAGTGGCGTATCCAAGGGGGGCGGCGGGGGGGGGGGGGGGGGGAAATCCCCCTTCCTTTGGCTAAGGAAAAATAGAAAATTACCGTTTAGCTTTCAATAAAGACAGATTTTTCTATGAAATACCAAAGACATTAGTTTTTGTTAGAAATGCACGCATCGAAACGCAAGAAACTTAGTTATTTTATTTCAATACGCCGCTGCAAAACGCACAGATTTGCACCAAAATGACCTTGACAAGATTTTTTTCTGGGAGCCTTGTTCAGCTCTCTATAATATGAGTTGAAAACTCCCCCTTTCATAATCCCTGGATACGCCACTAGCATATTGCAATGCTCCTCTAAGCGATGTACATTTAATTAGCATAACACCCGGAGGAGAATTTCTTATAAAATCATTAAAATATACCCGAAACGTAAGTCGACGAGGTCTTGACTTTCAAAACATTGTGAGATAGAAATAACTAAGATGAGAACGAAAATAGAAACTCAAAACCAAACAATTTAGTTTGAAAGTGTTACTTTGTTGCTTCTAATTCCCGCTTTATTTATTCTCTTCCAGCTAAATACAAAACCACTCATTGATTAAATTGTTCTGTTAAAGAAGTTTGTATTAATTTGTTTGACTGCTTGTGTTATATTGAATTGTTTATGTTTTTAGATTAGAATAGATAACTGACTTCCATTTTCAATAAGTACCAGTAACATCTTTATCTACAAACCCCACGAATATAATTATATAGTTTTTTAAGTACTCGTTTCATTTCAATTTATAGTTAATAAACACATTTTTTCTTCCCGCTCAAATGAAATAAAATGTTTGTGACGTCATCGTGATGTTAACAACGTTGGTTATGAATTTGGTACAAATGTATTGAAAAAGTAAAACATGGTTGTCAATATCTTCTTAAAAGCCATTATTTTCTGGACTATACGTTAAAATTACGGAGAATATTTTATATTGGTGAATAATGAACGTGTAAACGTATACTTCTTGCGTTGATATTTGTAAATATTTCCCTTGAATATACTCTTGTAAGTGAAATAATTGTAACTAATGTGATGTGAGGTGAACCCCTGTTTTTCCATCATAATGATGTGTGGAAATTCCAGCTAACTTCTCTAACATTTGAAATTGGAATATGTTTGTATTCTGAAAGGTCTGAGATGAAGTCGAGTAGACATCTGAATCTAGAATTGTTTTCCAATGTCATTAATGCAAAATAAATCCAGGTACGTTTTAGTTTTCAAGAGAATCGTGAACGCTTATCAAATATTATACTTCCATTTTAAATAAGGTATTCCAATTGAGAGAAGATATGAAATTCGAATGTCACAACTTAGGTATTAAGTAAGGCATTCTGCAGGCGCGTCGACCTCTGAAACAACTTCCCAACGCGTATTTTAACCGTTGGTTGAGAGATAATTGTGTAAACCGAAGTCATGCCTGTATATGTAAATAGAACTTGTGGGCACAGGGAGAAAATCAAATACAGCACGCATTGACTTATAGCTTCTGCGTATTTCAAGTAGATTGTGGTGGTATTCGGATTATAATTTTCTTAACAGACAATTTGTACACGCTAGTTATTATTTATTGTTCGGTGTTGTACATTTGTGGCGGTTGTACTAAGAAATAATTAAACAAATGTATAATGTTACGTTTTGGCTGATGGAATGCATGGATGTATGTGCGTGTGCATGCGTGGTGTTGTAGCTAAGCGAAAGAAGACCGAACGAACTACGACTCCGAACGTTCGGAGTCGGAGTTCATTCGGTCTTCGTTTGGTCCCTATTTGGTGCCGACTCCGAACGTTCGGAGTCGGAGTTCGTTCGGTCTTCGTTTGGTCCCCATTTGGTGCCGACTCCGAACCTTCGGAGTCGGAGTTCGTTCGGTCTTCGTTCGGTCCCGATTTGGTGCCGACTCCGAACGTTTGGAGTCGGAGGTGATCCGGAGTTCGCTGACGTCTGTACGGTGGTTTAGGACATACACCTGAAGCCGAAGGGGCACTGGTTTTTTAGAGTTATTGTTTATTACTAATTTGTTGATATGACCGTTCTTACCTTGCAACTGAAGACTGTACTTAGGTTGGAATTCATAGTCGGCCCCTACACCTAGGGGCGCCCATTGTTACCAAGGTAACAGTTGTTTCCATGTTATTTCCCATAAACAAAACAAATCCATAGCAACAATGGGTGCCCCTAGGTGTAGGGGCCGACTATGAATTCCAACCTTAGTGTACTAATCTCTTCCCACGCATCTTGCTTTTTCATATTATTGTAATACTGTGGGTTCTTTGGGTCCCACAAGCAATGGCGGCAATACGGGGGAGCAAGGGGGCAGTTACCTTCACAAAATTCATGGTTGCCCCCCCGTTGCCCCCCCTCCCCCCGATCTAATTCATTGCCCAAAAGTGCTATTTTCATGGAGTTTGTAAAATAACAAAGTATTAATTTTGGTCGAATATTGAAAGTATTGAGCCCAGCCGTAAACAGGATATTGAGCTAATATTTTTCGTTGAGAATATACATTTGTTTAAAAGTGATTTCCACTCTTTTATGATAGTTAGCTCGGGTTCACTATAATTGTCAACGATTTGGTCAATTCCAAGAAACATACAAGTGGCGCTATACCTTTTCTATTTTTATTTTTTAGACCTATTATTGTAGTGCTTATATACAGACAGTTAGGGTAGTTTCAAGGATGGCAATGGCATATTATGTTTTAGTCCCGTTGGACTACTACGAACGTTGTTATTATATAGTTTTCATGGTGATCTTTTTTGAAATTTGTACAACAATTTAAAGCCCTTAAAGCAATTATATTGCAACAAAATTTTTACTAGTGAGTAATGTATTATCTGTGCGCGGTTGTGTTTTCTAAATGTATGATAATATACAGCGGAAAATGTCGAATAAATGCCCTACAGGCTCTTTTTCAGAACTGTAAAAAAATATGGATAGCAGAAAATGTAAAACTAACAATTCGGAATCTACGCATTCTAATACTGTCTTTTATCAACTTGCGACTGTTTCCAGTGTGCTTCGCTCGCAAGTTATTGTAATTACTAATGAAGTGTATGAACAAGTGAGTGAATATGGCTACTACAACAGAACCATACTTCCGGCGAGCGCAGGATGCAAAAGATGCAAAAAGATTATTATTAAAATTTTATAACACAATATTCTCGAACTTAGCTGTGATAGGAATAGAAAAAACCCTGGCAAAATCTCTCTTGTTAAATGTTGTATATAGTGGACAAGTTTTCGACAGTATGTCGGTGAATTCAACTCAATTAGCTCGCACAGACTGTCTCATCTGACATATTATCTGTATACAACTTTGATACTACAATGGAGGAAGTTAATTTAAAACAATTAATATGGTTTGTACTTTGTTAGTGGCGGCGAGTATTCGTACTACCGTAGTGGGCTAAATACTTTCGCCAATCTGTCTTAACCCCCCTCTAATTTGTCTGCCCCTGTGCTGCCCCCCCCCCCCACCAAAATATTGCTGGTGCCGCCACTGCCCACTAGAGGTTTTTTTCTCACTTCAATGCCCGCCACGTGTCGTTTGGGGATACTTCCTCATGTTCCGCCTGTCATTTGCGTGTGTTTACTGTATTTCCGATTACTTTTTTGTGTGTTCTTACTATTTTACATATTTTTGTTTGTTTATTAATTAATCGTGTCATTTGCGTGTGTTTTTACGATGCCTATTTAGTGTGTTCTGACAATTTGAACTATTTGTTTGTTTGACCTTTTAGTGTGTTTTAACAACTTTGCACCCTGTTTGCCACTTTCTATTATTAGTTATCCTTAGTCTACATTAAGTTCACTTTTATACATGGCTACAGAGAGCAATTTGTGGCCTACATTGGCCTTCCCGCTCTCGGGGGGGTGGGGGGGGGGTAAATATCAATAAATACAATATATTGATTAGTTAGCTTTATTATTGCTTCCTTCGACCGCTCTGCTTTAGCTGCCATATCATTAAAACACAGACAAAGTATACGCCCTTGCTTTACGCACGTGGACCGAACTCCGAATGGGGTTTTTTCCGTCCACACTGCGCACAAACTTTCTTTGATGTACCGACACCCTCCGAATCCTGACCTAAGGGGAACCAACGTCCGGTTTCCCTTTGATTTGCCTTCAGAGCGACGTCCACACTAACTAACCGAACGTTCGGAGTTCGTTCGCCCTTCGTTCGCTTAGTGTGGACGCACCTTAAAACAAAACACCCCTATCAAAACACCCTATAATCTAGTTCTGTGTTCTGATGCTTATAATGAAGTGATATATTTTTATTTAATAGTAACTTCTTTTGTGTTTTTGCAGGAATGAGAAATTAAACAATATAATTATTTAGTGTTCCTAACGCCATATTCTTACTTCTTAGGTTACTTTGTGACACTTGGGGTTTCGTCTCATGGTGACGTGGCCCATTACACGGTATCAGATGTGTATCCTAGATCTAAAACTATATCTCAAGTAAAATACCTGTTATTTAAACGACAGCCGTCAAAGCTATATCGTTATAATTTTGTTTCTTAAACCTCTCTTCACAGACTTCTTCATCCCGGTTTGAACTTCGATTGGGCAAAATTATTAATGAGAGTTTATTCGACTAACAAGTCTACTAGCAAGGCGACGACTACGATAATCTAAATCGCGTGATTCATTAGTTATTCTAAAAGCCCCGTTTCAATTGTTAAGTCAAGAGATTTGAAACCTTGCAAATTGGTTTCAAACCAGGCTTTTCTCTCTGGAAATGAATTCCTTCAACTTATTACGAACACGGGGAAGTAAGTTCTACCCTGAATCCAATTGTATCTCTGGTGATAAAATGTTGCATTCCAAAAGTTAAAAACATCCTAAAATACAAGAAACATTCCAAAACCATGTCAACATGATTTACTTCGAACAAGCGTCGCACGGTCCTCATTATTGGCAATCGGCTGTCGTTTTGTTTGAATGCTTTTATGCTTATGTTAGAATATAGCCCATTGTGGTGTGTTAGAGAGCAGTTAGAGAGCATAAGGCAACAAATCGACTCTCTTATAATAAGATGCAATCAAGTCATACAGTGTGAATCGCAAGCAGAGAAAATGTAGGTCACACTTTGATATTACTACACTAGACATCCATAAAACAAGGTTCATGTAGCGACTAGCGTGTCTTCTCTATCCACCCCCACTCCTCCCTTATCATGCCAGGGCTTAGTTCGCCGTTAACCTCGGTTCCTGCAGACCTTCTATTTCCCGGCTTAGTTCGCCGTTAACCACGGTCTCTGCAGACCTTGTATTTCCCGGCTTAGTTCGCGGTTAACCACGGTCTCTGCAGACCTTGTATTTCCCGGCTTAGTTCGCGGTTAACCACGGTCTCTGCAGACCTTGTATTTCCCGGCTTAGTTCGCCGTTAACCACGGTCTCTGCAGACCTTGCATTTCCCGGCTTAGTTCGCCGTTAACCACGGTCTCTGCAGACTTTGTGTTTCCCGGCTTAGTTCGCCGTTAACCACGGTCTCTGCAGACCTTGTATTTCCCGGCTTAGTTCGCCGTTAACCACGGTCTCTGCAGACCTTGTATTTCCCGGCTTAGTTCGCCGTTAACCACGGTCCCTGCAGACCTTGTATTTCCCGGCTTAGTTCACCGTTAACCACGGTCTCTGCAGACCTTGTATTTCCCGGCTTAGTTCGCCGTTAACCACGGTCCCTGCAGACCTTGTATTTCCCGGCTTAGTTCGCCGTTAACCACGGTCCCTGCAGACCTTGTATTTCCCAGCTTAGTTCACCGTTAACCTAGGTCTCTGCAGACCTTGTATTTCCCGGCTTAGTTCGCCGTTAACCACGGTCCCTGCAGACCTTGTATTTCCCAGCTTAGTTCACCGTTAACCTAGGTCTCTGCAGACCATGTATTTCCCGGCTTAGTTCGCCGTTAACCACGGTCCCTGCAGACCTTGTATTTCCCAGCTTAGTTCACCGTTAACCTAGGTCTCTGCAGACCTTGTATTTCCCGGCTTAGTTCGCCGTTAACCACGGTCCCTGCAGATCTTGTATTTCCCAGCTTAGTTCACCGTTAACCTAGGTCTCTGCAGACCATGTATTTCCCGGCTTAGTTCGCCGTTAACCACGGTCTCTGCAGACCTTGTGTTTCCCGGCTTAGTTCGCCGTTAACCACGGTCTCTGCAGACCTTGTATTTCCCGGCTTAGTTCGCCGTTAACCACACTCAGCAGACCTTGTATTTCCCAGCTTAGTTCACCGTTAACCTAGGTCTCTGCAGACCTTGTATTTCCCGGCTTAGTTCGCCGTTAACCACGGTCCCTGCAGACCTTGTATTTCCCAGCTTAGTTCACCGTTAACCTAGGTCTCTGCAGACCATGTATTTCCCGGCTTAGTTCGCCGTTAACCACGGTCTCTGCAGACCTTGTGTTTCCCGGCTTAGTTCGCCGTTAACCACGGTCTCTGCAGACCTTGTATTTCCCGGCTTAGTTCGCCGTTAACCACGGTCTCTGCAGACCTTGTATTTCCCGGCTTAGTTCGCCGTTAACCATGGTCTCTGCAGACCTTGTATTTCAGGTTCCAGTTTTAGCTTGGTTTTGAATGGCATAGTATTTTTTCATCTTCATATATCACCCACCCATCTACGTGATTAGCGCCGTTGCCAAATATGTGGCGTACAGCCCGAATATCACCCCCCCACCCCTCCCCCCCCCCCCACCCCCTCGACGTCGCACACAAAGAAACACAGAAGTCGTTCGTATTCCATCGCTTCTTGTATGTTTTCTGCATTTTTTTTTTCATTTTTTTCTGTTAGCTACGTTGTCGAGTTGTACGAGAATGGTGAATTTCGTCCCCCACACCTTCAACCGGAGTCCTGAGTCCTGAGTAGGCGTGTATTGTATTTTCTCTAGCTCGTTATTCTCAAGAACATTCACGCAGATCACCCCGATCAAGATCCACTGTAGGCCTAATATCGACACAGATTAGATATTGATATTAGTCAAATTACATTTTAAGTAACGAATGTTAATTAATGTTATCCCCCGTCACTTACTATTTTTCAGTCAGCAAGTAAACTTAGACCTATTCGTTACCAAAAAACATACATTCCCATTTCCGGGCCAAATGAAGAAATTTTAATGCAACTTCTATGCGAAACCCCGATGTCTGTCGCTTAAAATGCTTTAAAGTTGTCAAAACGTTAAGCAATATTTCATCTCCTAGAAAATGTAGGCCTACTGTACTTTCTTGTTCTTCCAATAAATATTTTCCGTATTTCAAATGAACTTATTTAACTTTTGTTATGACATTGTGTTGTTGTACTACTAATACTAATACTATACACTACAATTACTAATACACTACTAATAACTAATACTTATGTTACAATGTATTATATCCACACTTGTGGGGCTTTGTCCCTGTTGATGATAAATACATAAAAAAAAAAAAATTCTCAATTAAATAAGTTAATTGGAAGTATGGAAATATTTATTACAAAAAAAAGAGCATTCGATTCTCTCTAGGCGAAGACATATTTTGGTTTACTTTTTGACAATTTAAGAACACTTGAAATTTATTTTAACCTACGGAAATCGGGAGTTCTGCAAGGTAGGTTTAATTGTTAAAAGATAGGTGGTTTGAAAATGGGTCCACCTTAATGCGTCACGACGGCGGTCCACTTCTGATGAGTGTGGGGTCCCGCCATTCAGGGCACTGATCATGTTTAATTCAGAGAGCCTACCCTGCGTGGTTGAGTGATCCCCACACGCAACCACACCTCTCGTTGCGCTCCACTGATTGAGTCACACCGTCGTCTTGTCACCTGCTCTGCTCCCCCCCCCCCGCCCCCCCCCCCCGGCATGGCAGCGGGAATATATGAACTCTATTACATTCCTCACTCTCGTGGAAGGTATTTCTAAGACTATAGAAACTCGCTTTGTAAACTGTCACTTAGAAGACATATTGGCGGCAAGGGAGCCCCCCTCTCCCTCTTCGTCCAGATCCTATTCGGTTTGTAGAATGACAAAGATATTTTTCGGAGGATATGAATGTTGCGCTGTAGGGTATATTATGCGGCTTTCAGGGGGTAGGGGTTGGGGGGGCGTCTTGCTTCTGTACCATTCCATCTCGGGGAATGTTGATGTACGCATTATGATATTTTGTAAGAAAATGTCCTTCCAGTTTTCCACGTCGATGAATAAGTGCGCGAAATGTTGATTGTGTATTTTCATAGCCCCAGAAAGTGATAATCACAGGTGCGTTGCTTAGACACCTTTCTCTTGGTACGTCAAGGAACGTGTGGAGTCGAGTTCGTTTTCAATCCAAGGTAAATTCAATCAAGACTGGAAAACCTAAACGAATGGTCGAAACACGTTTAGAATTGTAATTAAGGGAAATACAAGGCTGCTCAATAAGAATGTGGTGGCATTTACTTCACAAAGTACTCTTTTGTTAGGTCCGGTCCACGAGTACTTGGATCACAATTTACAACAATGCGGAAACGGCGGTGAATTGTTTATGACCAAATCAAATCTCGCGGATTCATCTACACATGAATTCCGGTGTTGACTTCCGTGGCCACTCTCGAACACGATGGACCTACATTTTACGTATTCAAAACTAAGCTGAATAATTACGTGTTTCAGCGAGTTCAAATTGTTTTTGCCTGTTTGGCTGCAAATACTTGGGAAGCTTTGGTCCTTGAGCAATGTTGATTCGTAATTGTTTGATCTGAATTAATTCTGTGTAACGTTGAGGTATGACAGTTCTTGGTTGTCCTTCCAGGAAGTGATGAGCGCCACCTTGTGTTGCTATAGCAAACACTGAAGGGATGGCCTGAAGTACGTGCATTATAAATAATACCTGGAGTGTTTCTGTGAATTGACTCCGTGTTGAACAATTAACCCTCATGGGGGGGGGGGGGGGGAGATTGGGGCGTGGGCAAGGTTTATGTGGTCAGTCATCTTTGTGTTCAAGATAACATAATATCAAATACCCGATAGGTTGTATGTATTTGATAATATATACGAGTTGAAGTAAGACTACGTCATGGCATACCGGATGATAGGAAGAGATCATAATAAATTTTCGTAGGAATGGATACACACCAGCTTTACATGATGTGCTCCTCTTCAAGCTAGGTGTATTAGGGTGTTTGGATAGTTAGGAAGGAATATCCGAGGGCTGATATTATGACTCAGTTCCAGCATTCGCCTTTACGACTGAGAAAATGCCTCGGAAAAAAATTCAGCTAGAACTGCCGGTGGCCGGAATCGAATCAACTACCTCCCGAATTAGAGCCACCTCTATCTGCATATGACAGCAATGGCGAATCTTTTTGAGTGGTGTGCCATTAAATCATGAAGGAACTCACCTATTTCAACTGCGTGTGCCACTTCACTCTGCCGACGTAGTTAGGGTTGCCATATTTTAAACTCAAGCTGGAGGGACACATCTTTCCAGACAAAAACAAAAAGCACGGGGGGTTTTGGGGGGAGCCCGCCAACAATAGCGCCGCCGGCGAAATTAAACAAAAATCGGGCTTTTAGAGTGCGCTCTGAGTAAAAAAAAAAAAAAATACAGGACTGAATGCAATACCGAAATACTGTCGTTTTTGTAGTGCAAAAACCTTGAAACCACCAAAAAGAATTGGAATACTGACGAGAATTATTTATTAATAAGTTTTGGAGCTTGGGAGGTTGTCAAGAGCGAAGGCTACCTCACTACCTCTACGTCAAAAACCACACACAATTTTCATTTTTTATATCTCAAGAATGGACTTCGAAATTGAAAATCTGAATCAATAGCGCACTGTGGTTTGGTAAGCCCTACATAATAAATGCTCAAAATGTGTCTTACACTATAATGAGTATGATTTTTATTTCTATTTAGTTTTATTACTAATTATTCATTGAATAATCAAAATAATCACGCTAATGGTTATAATATTTCATTCAGTCTATAGGGCTTATCAAAACACAGTGCGCTCTTGACTCAGATATTCGATTTCGAGTAGCATTCTTGAGATATAATTAAAAAATGAAAATGTTCTGCGGTTTTTGACGTAGAGGTACCCTTCGCTCTTAACTGATACCTGTGATAGCTGTGTTGATAGCTGTTGATATCTTGAGCGTATTCTGGTCCGCAGATATCTGATATTGTGAATTATAGATCGCAATATTTTTTACCAAGCGGGACAATTCATTGGCGGGACGCGGGACTTAAAATTGAATAGCGGGACGTATGGTAACCCTGTTAACACTTTTTAATAATATGTTTATGCACGTGATATTGAAGAATTACATTTCAGTGAAAATAAATTAACATGTGCCTCGAATGTATAAATCGTGTCGTGTGTCACCTAAAGTGGTCACGCGTATCAGTGGTCACGCGTATGGGTTCGCCATCAGGGGCGTAGGAATAGAGCGCTGTGAGGGATAGTATCCTGGTTGATGGAATATAGAATGACAGTCTACCACACTTCACGCGCGGGAAGACCCCACATGCAGCCACACATCATAGTTTCATGGGGGTGAGGGGCACACTGATATTTGTTGGGGTAGGACAGAGAACCGGGATACGAACGCTCTAGGTCCGTCAATCCCCTGGCGGAGGCTCGGTAAACCGCGAGTTCGACGAGCCCCCGCCAGGAGATTTACGGACCTTGGGAACGCTCACAGAGATGCTATATTGCTTATATCAAATACCTTACTAACTGGGAGCGCAGCTAGTTAAGGTATTTGCTTATATTCAGCAATGCACCCTAAAAGGATACGTTGCGATATTTTATCTCAGAATACTTGTCTACTATCGATCAAAAAATAACTTCCACACTAAGAGTTCAGTTCCTATGCATAATAAAATAGAAAAAGGAGCCTTTATTAAGATATCTTTATCCTCCACATTGAGATAGCCCTACTCTAATCTTGGTCTGGTTACGTTGTACTTGTGCAGTTGTGTGTCTAATGTACAACTGCGTGTTTTTAGAGCTGAACCAGGCCACGATACCCCTGGAGCTGCCTGTCGTCGGCGACCCCTTCACTGACGTCATCCTGGACCTGGTGTTTCCCAAGGGCAAACCTCTCTTCATCTTAAACGGGAAGAAGCTACAACTTCTGGAGACCCTCGATCGGGATGCGGAGAACCTATCTCATATCGTCTTTCAGGTGAGTTATACAACCATAGGGATGGGCAAGCGCGTGGGTCTTACTAAACTTGTACACTCTTGGCTGTCAGTTCGTGTACATTCTACTGCTATTAAAGTTAGGTAAACAAATGATATACGTATTGCAAACAGTCTAACAGTAACAAAGTATAACTTCGTGGCTTCTGTGGACCCCATTGCTAGGGTGACGGCCGTTGTCTCGTTCGATCACTTTAAACCACCTTTCAACCAATCCATGGATCGGGTCGTCATAACATCGCATCAAACCGATGAACTGCGCATCCAACGTTTGTTGTCTTTAGCGTATGTCTTCTTTGCTTGCGGGTATATTTTGTTATGTTGGAACGGTGTTAATTGCCAACCTTTTTATTTATATAATAAGATCACCATGCTGTCCATTTTGGTAGACAAATGTACGGAGTAACGGGATTTTGTTTAGTTTATTGGTATCAGGAAGACCATAAATGTTTTAGTAATATATTTTAGGATATGGTACATTCGGCACAGTTCGCATTTTGTGACTGAAATCCAAACACAATTACCGTTGAACCATGGTTGAACAATGGGCGGAATTAGTTGTTTCGTTTTTTCGTACTACTTTCATAGATGTTAGGCAAACAAGGACATTAATGAAATAATAATAACAATAATAATAATAAAAAAATCGCATTGATAGTCTACCCACTCAGTGACAAGACTGATTTTCAGTAGGGGACTTTAACTTAAAGTGACTAAACCAACCCTGTAGGCTCCAAACACCATCGATGATTGAGCGATAACCAATCAAAGATATATATTTCAAATATGAATAAGTGATTGGACAGTGCGAACGCCTGCGGATAAACCCCAGCCGATTCAGAACACTTTGAATTTGTTGAGTGCTTCGTTGCTAGGACGGCTCCAAAGTCACCGTTTACTTATTTCTAAGCCAATAAGTGACGGAATTGAGTCCATATTTTTTTAATTTATTTTTGTCCAAGTCGGAAACTGCTCCGTGAGTTAATTGTTACAGTGACATTGCGCAGTAAGTATAACCTTTTCCAGCAGGACAAATGAGTCGGCTAAGGACCAAATTTCGTTCAAATGTCACTGGAGACGCAATTAGACAATGAGCTTAATGCGACTAAATTACTATATTACTGAACTGACTACCGATCACTGTCCTCACATTAATGTCCACGGAAATGTAATTGCTTTACTTGCGAAACCCTCTTACATAACTTGCAACTACAAACGCTACCCAGTATAGTTTGTCACTTTTACTTTCGTGGTCCAATGCTACGTGAAGTACACCGCTGTTTTTAGACACCACCCTACCACGACGTGGCAATGCGGTAGCCATCAGCCATCCTGTATCTTACTATCCCTCAAGGCTCGAGTTGCATGATCTCATACATAGGCGTGCGCAGCATAACATTAGACCCGGCATTAGGATTATATTATCAAAATATGAAGGGGTCTGGGGAGCATTAGCCCCGCAGGAATACTTTTTAATTTTGGAAAATTAAGAACACATATGCCGCGTTTGAAGACATTTTAATTTACAAAAAATAATAAGGTTTTTATCACAATCAGTCATGTATAAGAAACCTATAAATACTTTTTCTCTTGTAATATTGCTGCAAGTACTATGTTTTAGACAATGCCGTGTTGACAATATTAGACCCGGCCGGCCGGCACGTGCCGAGCACGCCTATGATCTCGTGGCATTCGTGCACACGTTACGCAATTATTCAAATCCATCTTGTTCAGTTCATTTAGTGGCTTATCGTATTGCATTGTATAATTGTGTCAGGTTATAATATCACCATAAGGAGAAAGGGTTGTCCGAGGTTCATTCTTTTGTATCTTCAAGGCATGAACGCTTAAAAGTTAACATTTCCTCAAGAAATATGTTTTTAATCAAATTATCCTTAACGTGCTACTTTGTGTTTGGTATAACAAACAACATCATTGGCATGAATTGTACATTTATTTAACATATACCTTATGATCTTAAAAATTAGTTTTCTATTAATTATAATTTGTGATTTATTTAAATACTATATTGATAAAATATTATGCATTGGTGTTTTTTTTTTATCGGAGTGAGTTGGTTTGAAGGTACCAAATCAATAATGTTCGTGTTTATTGTTTGACAAAAGAAGTCTTAAACGAACGGAATTGGACCTAAGTGAGTCATTGAGTGACAGATAGTTAAACGATCCGAGTGCAATTCCCAACAGGGAGCATTAGGGAGTAATGGAAGGAAATTGTTTGAAATTACCTCGATGAGTACACGGTGCAGAATAAATGGTTTCCGTCTAGGAAAAGATTGGGTCAGGGCTACTACTAAAGTGCACCTACACACAGCAGAACGTCGTGATGTTTTTTTTTTTAGAGATTCAAACAATCTAGGGCCCTCATTCCAGAACAGTTTTAAGCGGTCCGCGGTTCTAAAGTTGCGCCCCCCATTCTGTAACCCAGGCGCAAGTTGCAACCGGTCGCAAATATTGTACTGGAATGAGGGCCCAGAAGAAGCAATGCCGGTGTATTGGAATATCTTTACGCATAGCCCATCATTACTAATACCCGCGCTCACTCAAGCAGCCGTTACACGTTGCGAACAAAGAAAAGGTTAAGTTACGTTATACTATAAGGTTATATTGGGTTAGATTAGGTAAGGTTAGGTTAGGTTAGATTAGGACAAGTTAGGTTACGTTAGGTTAGTTGAGGTTAAGGTTATTTTCAGACCCCACGTTTTCTTCTGAAGTTCGCTTTGCAACGAGTAACACAATCTGAGTAATAATATTCCAAGGGTAAAGATATTCTGTTACATACTAATTGGCAGCTGCTGCCAATGCACTCTTATCTGTCATACACTGTGCCGGTGTAACACAGTGTATGACAGATAAGAGTGCATGGATAGCAGCTGCCAATTCACTCTTATCTGTCATACACTGTGCCGGTGTAACACAGTGTATGACAGATAAGAGTGCATGGACAGCAGCTGCCAATGAGTAGCCTAGTTATTCTATGGTAGGTCCACCTTGGTAACAACTGTTATGCCGCTGAGTATATAGAGTGCATAGCCTATAACTTGTTACGTAATATCCGGCATCACGTTGTCTAGCACGGGGTAGTGGACCTTGGGGGGTAGGGGGTTAGACAGGAGCAGGCATGCAGGCAGTGATCCGGTGTTCGAGGACCAGGACGGTCAAGGCGTGTGCCTACCCGAGTGAGTGTTGAGTCGCAAACAAAGCTAAGACGTGCAATAGTTAGTTAGATAGCTAGCGGTGTGATAGATATATCGGACGTGAGTTGGAGGAGGCCTCTCGCGTGGTGTGTTGTGTATCTGCTGCTGGCTGGATTCAGCGGGCTGCGAGTGCGACTGGCCGGCGGCGAGACACGCATGGTGAGTAGCATCAACGCACAGATTTTAGACGGGTAGTGATGGAAAGTATAAAACAAGTTTGCATCAACTCGGCTCATCGCACAATCAGAAACCCTGGTTTAATCTTGATCTACCCCGGTCACAAGGTGAGTCTGCGACATTTGGTTGATATTAGGCATCAGAATTATAAGTAGTAATTTAATTAGGTTACATATTATCTGGGATGTGGCCCCCATGTAAAGATCAAATTCGATGAAAACCGTAATTTTAACAAGCACGTCTCGAGTAGTAAACTTGAGAAAGATGTATAGGGTTTGTGCTAAGTTATACATGAGAAGTAACAAACATCCAAGGTTCCTTGAGATTTGACAAGAAAATACGCTTCGGTCGTAGTTGCCCGAAGGAGAATGTAAAAGTCACGATACCGCATACCCAAATGCCAATGTCATAGCGTAAAGTGCAGTGTCAATTACATATTCAAATCACTGCGGCTGGATGACGTAAGACGTAATACATACGAAAGGATTAAATGTTAATTAAAACATAAATAGCTTAAGATTATAAAATGGTGTAATGGGATTTTGTACGAACAATAAACGTATTTTATTACGTTGTTGTATAGTGCTAGATTTGCTGCATAACAAGGTTGCAATTCTTGTTCAAGTTATTACTGTAGTCGCAATCTATCCATGACAGTAACAAAGAAACAATAATATACACATTTTATAGTTGGTAATAACACTGCAAACAATTCACAATATGTACAATTGATCTTCAATACAAGAAAACCTCTGTTGCCACTAGAGTATTCCTGATGGCATAGCTATGACGTCAGCATGTGACGTCATCTTGGGGCTGTGACATCACCATGCGCGTTATATGAAACTTCACTGTTCATCGTATAGGGTGGTACTGTAGTTTGTAAACATCTCCACTTCTGTTTCATTATAATCGGCGCTTGTTATCGGGACATTAAGTTTTGTTTACAACTGTCCAGCCGTGTGGAATACTTGAAAGCGAGTAGGACAAAGGTTGGTCACAGCTCTAGGTGTGCGCCGGGTATAAACACATTTAGCAAGTACGGCCAGTAGCGGGAATGGAACCAGATACCATCCAGTCTCCAGCGCTATTCATAGGTTGCACGTACGTCACATCTTTGCGCGTGGCGGCCACATTTGTGATCAAACTTTGACGTTGCCATGGAGAAACAATTGAAGGCTGTTGTGGACTTGTGGTAGAACTCTGAAATTCCTAGTTCTTTAACATTCAGCGTTTTTTTAAAAATAAAATTGGTTTGTGTTGAAATTTTTAACTTTTGTATTACTTATGTTTACTTTTTAAATTTTAAATACGGCTTATTTATTAAATTTGAATAGTATTTGCCAATGATCTAGGATTGGTCCTCATCAATTGTGTCGCAATCATGGCCGCTGTGACGTCACGTGGGAACTATGAATAGGACAAAGGTTGGTCACAGCTCTAGGTGTGCGCCGGGTATAAATACATTGAGCAAGTACGGCAAGTAGCGGGAATGGAACCAGATACCATCCAGGTAGCGAGTCTTCAGCGCTATTGTAGCCAAGCGATGCGCTGGTCCACTACAGTATAGGCCTGTTTGCCAAATGGTGGAGGTGCCGGGTGTAGAAGAAGACGGATGTTCTTATGTGCAAATATTGATTATAGCACCGCTTAAATCAGATGAAATAAATTATAGATAGTCAGCCAGTGGCAACTAGTCTTGTCTGGACTCTATCACGTTACATTATAGATAGTCAGCCAGTGGCAACTAGTCTTGTCTGGACTCTATGACGTTACATTATAGATAGTCAGCCAGTGGCAACTAGTCTTGTCTGGACTCTATCACGTTACATTATAGATAGTCAGCCAGTGGCAACTAGTCTTGTCTGGACTCTATCACGTTACATTATAGATAGTCAGCCAGTGGCAACTAGTCTTGTCTGGACTCTATCACGTTACATTATAGATAGTCAGCCAGTGGCAACTAGTCTTGTCTCTACTCTATCACGTTACATTATAGATAGTCAGCCAGTGGCAACTAGTCTTGTCTGGACTCTATCACGCTACATTATAGATAGTCAGCCAGTCAGTGGCAACTAGTCTTGTCTGGACTCTATCACGTGACATTATAGATAGTCAGCCAGTGGCAACTAGTCTTGTCTGGACTCTATCACGTTACATTATAGATAGTCAGCCAGTGGCAACTAGTCTTGTCTGGACTCTATCACGTTACATTATAGATAGTCAGCCAGTGGCAACTAGTCTTGTCTGGACTCTATCACGTTACATTATAGATAGTCAGCCAGTGGCAACTAGTCTTGTCTGGACTCTATCACGTTACATTATAGATAGTCAGCCAGTGGCAACTTGTCTTGTCTGGACTCTATCACGTTACATTATAGATAGTCAGCCAGTTGCAACTAGTCTTGTCTGGACTCTATCACGTTACATTATAGAAAGTCAGCCAGTGGCAACTAGTCTTGTCTGGACTCTATCACGTTACATTATAGATAGTCAGCCAGTGGCAACTAGTCTTGTCTGGACTCTATCACGTTACATTATAGATAGTCAGCCAGTGGCAACTAGTCTTGTCTGGACTCTATCACGTTACATTATAGATAGTCAGCCAGTGGCAACTAGTCTTGTCTGGACTCTATCACGTTACATTATAGATAGTCAGCCAGTGGCAACTAGTCTTGTCTGGACTCTATGACGTTACATTATAGATAGTCAGCCAGTGGCAACTAGTCTTGTCTGGACTCTATCACGTTACATTATAGATAGTCAGCCAGTGGCAACTAGTCTTGTCTGGACTCTATCACGTTACATTATAGATAGTCAGCCAGTGGCAACTAGTCTTGTCTGGACTCTATCACGTTACATTATAGATAGTCAGCCAGTGGCAACTAGTCTTGTCTGGACTCTATCACGTTACATTATAGATAGTCAGCCAGTGGCAACTAGTCTTGTCTGGACTCTATCACGTTACATTATAGATAGTCAGCCAGTGGCAACTAGTCTTGTCTGGACTCTATGACGTTACATTATAGATAGCCAGCCAGTGGCAACTAGTCTTGTCTGGACTCTATCACGTTACATTATAGATAGTCAGCCAGTGGCAACTAGTCTTGTCTGGACTCTATCACGTTACATTATAGATAGTCAGCCAGTGGCAACTAGTCTTGTCTGGACTCTATCACGTTACATTATAGATAGCCAGCCAGTGGCAACTAGTCTTGTCTGGACTCTATCACGTTACATTATAGATAGTCAGCCAGTGGCAACTAGTCTTGTCTGGACTCTATCACGTTACATTATAGATAGTCAGCCAGTGGCAACTAGTCTTGTCTGGACTCTATCACGTTACATTATAGATAGTCAGTCAGTGGCAACTAGTCTTGTCTGGACTCTATCACGTTACATTATAGATAGTCAGCCAGTGGCAACTAGTCTTGTCTGGACTCTATCACGTTACATTATAGATAGTCAGCCAGTGGCAACTAGTCTTGTATGGACTCTATCACGTTACATTATAGATAGTCAGCCAGTGGCAACTAGTCTTGTCTGGACTCTATCACGTTACATTATAGATAGTCAGCCAGTGGCAACTAGTCTTGTCTGGACTCTATCACGTTACATTATAGATAGTCAGCCAGTGGCAACTAGTCTTGTCTGGACTCTATCACGTTACATTATAGATAGTCAGCCAGTGGCAACTAGTCTTGTCTGGACTCTATCACGTTACATTATAGATAGTCAGCCAGTGGCAACTAGTCTTGTCTGGACTCTATCACGTTACATTATAGATAGTCAGCCAGTGGCAACTAGTCTTGTCTGGACTCTATCACGTTACATTATAGATAGTCAGCCAGTGGCAACTAGTCTTGTCTGGACTCTATCACGTTACATTACAGATAGTCAGCCAGTGGCAACTAGTCTTGTCTGGACTCTATCACGTTACATTATAGATAGTCAGCCAGTGGCAACTAGTCTTGTCTGGACTCTATCACGTTACATTATAGATAGTCAGCCAGTGGCAACTAGTCTTGTCTGGACTCTATCACGATACATTATAGATAGTCAGCCAGTGGCAACTAGTCTTGTCTGGACTCTATCACGTTACATTATAGATAGTCAGCCAGTGGCAACTAGTCTTGTCTGGACTCTATGACGTTACATTATAGATAGTCAGCCAGTGGCAACTAGTCTTGTCTGGACTCTATCACGTTACATTATAGATAGTCAGCCAGTGGCAACTAGTCTTGTCTGGACTCTATCACGTTACATTATAGATAGTCAGCCAGTGGCAACTAGTCTTGTCTGGACTCTATCACGTTACATTATAGATAGTCAGCCAGTGGCAACTAGTCTTGTCTGGACTCTATCACGTTACATTATAGATAGTCAGCCAGTGGTAACTAGTCTTGTCTGGACTCTATCACGTTACATTATAGATAGTCAGCCAGTGGCAACTAGTCTTGTCTGGACTCTATGACGTTACATTATAGATAGTCAGCCAGTGGCAACTAGTCTTGTCTGGACTCTATCACGTTACATTATAGATAGTCAGCCAGTGGCAACTAGTCTTGTCTGGACTCTATCACGTTACATTATAGATAGTCAGCCAGTGGCAACTAGTCTTGTCTGGACTCCATCACGTTACATTATAGATAGTCAGCCAGTGGCAACTAGTCTTGTCTGGACTCTATGACGTTACATTATAGATAGTCAGCCAGTGGCAACTAGTCTTGTCTGGACTCTATCACGTTACATTATAGATAGTCAGCCAGTGGCAACTAGTCTTGTCTGGACTCTATCACGTTACATTATAGATAGTCAGCCAGTGGCAACTAGTCTTGTCTGGACTCCATCACGTTACATTATAGATAGTCAGCCAGTGGCAACTAGTCTTGTCTGGACTCTATCACGGTACATTATAGATAGTCAGCCAGTGGCAACTAGTCTTGTCTGGACTCTATCACGTTACATTATAGATAGTCAGCCGGTGGCAACTAGTCTTGTCTGGACTCTATCACGTTACATTATAGATAGTCAGCCAGTGGCAACTAGTCTTGTCTGGACTCTATCACGTTACATTATAGATAGTCAGCCAGTGGCAACTAGTCTTGTCTGGACTCCATCACGTTACATTATAGATAGTCAGCCAGTGGCAACTAGTCTTGTCTGGACTCTATCACGTTACATTATAGATAGTCAGCCGGTGGCAACTAGTCTTGTCTGGACTCTATCACGTTACATTATAGATAGTCAGCCGGTGGCAACTAGTCTTGTCTGGACTCTATGACGTTACATTATAGATAGTCAGCCAGTGGCAACTAGTCTTGTCTGGACTCTATCACGTTACATTATAGATAGTCAGCCAGTGGCAACTAGTCTTGTCTGGACTCTATCACGTTACATTATAGATAGTCAGCCGGTGGCAACTAGTCTTGTCTGGACTCTATGACGTTACATTATAGATAGTCAGCCAGTGGCAACTAGTCTTGTCTGGACTCTATCACGTTACATTATAGATAGTCAGCCAGTGGCAACTAGTCTTGTGTGGACTCTATCACGTTACATTATAGATAGTCAGCCAGTGGCAACTAGTCTTGTCTGGACTCTATCACGTTACATTATAGATAGCCAGCCAGTGGCAACTAGTCTTGTCTGGCCTCTATCACGTTACATTATAGATAGTCAGCCAGTGGCAACTAGTCTTGTCTGGCCTCTATCACGTTACATTATAGATAGCCAGCCAGTGGCAACTAGTCTTGTCTGGACTCTATCACGTTACATTATAGATAGCCAGCCAGTGGCAACTAGTCTTGTCTGGCCTCTATCACGTTACATTATAGATAGTCAGCCAGTGGCAACTAGTCTTGTGTGGACTCTATCACGTTACATTATAGATAGTCGGCCAGTGGCAACTAGTCTTGTCTGGCCTCTATCACGTTACATTATAGATAGTCGGCCAGTGGCAACTAGTCTTGTCTGGACTCTATCACGTTATATTATAGATAGTCAGCCAGTGGCAACTAGTCTTGTCTGGACTCTATCACGTTACATTATAGATAGTCAGCCAGTGGCAAAGTCTTGTCCGGACTCTATCACGTTACATTATAGATAGTCAGCCAGTGGCAACTAGTCTTGTCTGGACTCTATGACGTTACATTATAGATAGTCAGCCAGTGGCAACTAGTATTGTCTGGACTCTATCACGTTACATTATAGATAGTCAGCCAGTGGCAAAGTCTTGTCTGGACTCTATCACGTTACATTATAGATAGTCAGCCAGTGGCAACTAGTCTTGTCTGGACTCTATGACGTTACATTATAGATAGTCAGCCAGTGGCAACTAGTCTTGTCGGGACTCTATGACGTTACATTATAGATAGTCAGCCAGTGGCAACTAGTCTTGTCTGGACTCTATCACGTTACATTATAGATAGTCAGCCAGTGGCAACTAGTATTGTCTGGACTCTATGACGTTACATTATAGATAGTCAGCCAGTGGCAACTAGTCTTGTCTGGACTCTATCACGTTACATTATAGATAGTCAGCCAGTGGCAACTAGTCTTGTCTGGACTCTATCACGTTACATTATAGATAGTCAGCCAGTGGCAACTAGTCTTGTCTGGACTCTATCACGTTACATTATAGATAGTCAGCCAGTGGCAACTAGTCTTGTCTGGACTCTATCACGTTACATTATAGATAGCCAGCCAGTGGCAACTAGTCTTGTCTGGACTCTATAGGCCTTTAAAGGTCTCACTAGGAGCGCTGCTGTCGATTCCAAAATGGCTGCATTAGTGCGGATAAGTTCGATGTCAACATAAGGTCTAGGCTTATTCCTGTATGGTTGTGGGTGCACTGTGAACGAAATGGCTATGCTTAATCCTTGTGTTGTTGAAATATACCAAATTATGGAATATATAGGGAACTTCCAACGCCCATTTATTGAGGGAAGTGAAGTTTTGAAGGCGAACCACTTAATGGAATGTGGTTTATTGTCGCGCACAGAAACTACACTCGAGGTATTAGCTTTGTGCCTCCAAACCTCGTGTCTGGATGGACGACCGCACGAGATTCGTGTCCAAATTGGTTTGGAATCAAGAAACATCATTAGTGCGAAGTGTTCGTGTAAAGCGGGATCTGGAAAATGTAAACACGTCACTGCAGTTCTACTGTTTTTAAACAGGTGAGTGGACAAGAGGTTAGGTCTAAACCGTATGGCCCTATAACATTGATTACAAGATTATTTACTTCTCATGTAATCTAGACTGATGAATTTTGTTAATATCATTCTCTATTTATTAATAGGCTAATTCAATGGCTCATTCTTCTCAGTGACACATCACACATCTATCATCATTCACCTCGATGGTCCCGCCACCACAAGCCCTACCTAGGCTCGAGCCTAGGCCTGACAGTTGGCAAATTGAAGCCTTCTAGGGTATAAGCAGTATAAGGTATGTCTATTATAATAAAACCATATTTTCTGGCAGTTGTGTAAGCTTGAAGGCATTTTCTGTGTTGTACTAGGCCTAGGCCTACCTGTAGGCCTAGCAGAAGTCCATGTTTGAAATGGATACACATAGGGGGTCTGGGCCTAGTGCTAGGCCTAGATCTACAAAGCCTATAACCGGGTATGAACATAAAATAGAAGTTGGTGTAGGCTAGGCCTAGCACAACACAAGCAACTTCCTTGATTCGTGAAATACAACACTGTTTCCGCATACAATCCACGTTATCACTCGTCAGTCCATGCTCTGTGCCAGTTAATTCTACTGATAGACCTACTGTTCACTTCATGTTTTGTACTTATGCTCTTAGTTCAAAGTTCACATCTGTCATCACTAACTCTATCCAAAACCTAAAGGAGACGTGTTTTAAAGGTACAAATTGGCAATGTTATTGGCTTGAATGAAGTAGGTATGATGTAAATCAGTTAGATAATGTATCCATGAAAATACTTTGCAGGCATGACATGAACGATCTTGAAGATTTGAGTTGTACAGATATAACCCAGCAATGGGGGAAGATCAAGAAGCAGACGCGAGACATGTACGAGGTTGTACCAACATCAAAGTTTTGTCACGGTCAAAACACTAGACCATGTCCATACAATGGGCGATATGGGCCGCAAAAGAAAACGCCAGGATTGATATCCGAGCTTCGACATATTCTGCTGTCAGGTATGGCTAGCCAATCAAAAGTAGTGGAGTATGCATGTGCATATGCCTTTCAAAATGTGGTGGCAATGATAAATTCAATCACATTTTTGGAAATATTAGGTTAAAGCACACAGTTTCTGATTCCGCCCAATCTGGTGTTGCCCCCAAGGTAAATTACTACACGTAGGATAGGTACCCACCAAACAAGTTACATTAAGTAACCGTATTAGATGTAGGAGAGCCCGGGAACGATAATGGGAAAACTAGGCCTAACGTAAAGGGCTTCGATGCACAATAGCCTGTAGGCCTAAAGCAGACGCAAGCAAATAAAATGCTAAGTTGGTTTAAAACCTGTATTTGTTATACTTTTAGATACCGCATGTGTGGCAGGTATACCTGGTAGTTTTTGACCGCGAAAAGATGGAAAAGTTTGCGATTACTATTTCATTTCATCTTCTTGTTCTTGTGTGTAGGCCTAGTAATTGGTTTTATTAAAGAAATGCAATGATGCAATTTTATCAGTATAACATGTAGGCCTAAAGCTACTGATCTTGGATTTCAAATTAAACTTTCTTTTTTAGGTTCTCAAGATTCTGCACTGGCACTTCATCTGGGAAACAGTCGAACGAAAGAGTACACTGCTGTCGAGGTCCCTTCCCGATGTCCAGCAGAAGAATTACGAGCATTCGCCACCGAGATGTGCATCTCAAATGCTCCACTGCTTGTGGCATCCAATACGGCAGACCATGCTATTCTCTGCCTTTGCAAAGAGGAAGAAATCAGGTTTTACAGAGAAAATGTGAGTGTTACTGCCGGTGAGGCTGTTGATATATGCCTTGCCACAACTGCCCAAGTGGGTGCTATATGGCATAGCCAGAGAAAGTTGCGTATCACTGGCAGTAGATGCTATGAACTTTATACCTACAGTTTGCCAGGTAATGTTTCTCGTAATTGGGAGTCAAAACTAAACGGGATTGTTTTTAGTTCATTTGTTGGCAACGCCCATACAAGCTATGGCATTTTAAACGAACCGAATGCTATCAGTGCATATACGCGCCAGACAGACACTGCTGTAACTGACTTGGGTATCGTTATCAACCACCATGCTCCATGGCTGGGGTATAGTCCTGATGGTGTTGTGTTGGACAGTAACCGTCTCATAGAAGTTAAATGTTTGGCTGAAGGGAAGACTCTTGGGGGGCTGGAAATGGCAAAGAAAATTTCATGTGTTGTTGTGGATGGTGATGGGAGAGTATCATTAAAGAAAAGACACAAGTATTATGGCCAGATTCAGCTGGGTATGTTGTTGACTGGCTGCAAAGAATGTGACTTTGTGTTGTATTCAAAGGCTCAAGATGAGAATGTTATAGTACCAGTAGAATTTGATGAGCCGTTTGCTGAGAAAATGTTAACTGTTCTCCGTGTAACGTATTTTAATAAAATGTTGCCATTTTTAATAATGAATTCCCACAAGTTGAAAAATTTACCAGCAGCACAAACCTAATCATAAGAAACGTAAACGTCAAATGTATTAATAAACCACAACAGGAAATGTTTTGTGTTCGTGTTCGTTTTATGCAGCTATGGTGGAACCAGCCTCAGTCCTGTTTCTGCCTGCACGAAAGAAAATATTAATCAGAAAAATAATGCAGTAGGCTACGCCACACACTTCCATGCATGTAAGATTTAATTCACACCCAAGAGATTTTGGTTGCACATCAAATTCAAAGACTGCTTGTCCGAATTGCTTGTGCGAAGGGAAGGGGCGTACTGTGCATGTTTTGGGTAGGAAAGCTCATTACGCCAGTTATGATTATGGTATCAGGATAGCACTAAGAGACCGGAAGGAAACGTAATAATCACTACTTCTTAAAAGGCATGTAATTCATTGTTCATGATGCATTTATTGTAATATAGTTATGTATATCTAGTTTTTCTCAACAAGAATACTTTGTACATTTATGTACATATTTATGTGCAATACTATATTTCACACCAAAGCTTGTTACAATACAACTTATTTGCAATACAGTACAGTAGTGTAATACAGTAGTGTAGTACTAGTAGTAGTGTGAAGTATTAAATATATATGTAGTAGTAGTAAAGTATATTATATATTAGTAATGTTTAACTATTAAATAAATTTAATATGTACAATAGGCACTACCACAAATGGATAAGATTGCTCGTAAGTACTGATGTACAAATGTAGATACCAATGTTGTAGATTGATCAAAAGCATTAAAAACTATTTCACATTGCACAGTTGTTTAATATTATTTTGTAGTGTACAGTAGGCCTATGGCATAATAACAAAACTAAACACCTGTAATGCCCGGTTCCCATGCTTTTACCACTCAGACGCTGGCCAATCGTAACCATTTACGGCAATGCTAGGCACCGCCCCCTCAATGTTCGCCGAGAATACTACGGGGTACGGTTGGCCAATGTCCCACACCAACGTCCGATGTAAAAGCATGGGAACCAGGCATAACTCCTGTCAATTAGTGTTCAGTCAATTCTGGCACCACACAAATTCTGTTCGCAGAGCGAAACGCTCGAGTGGGTCATTTTGTTATGGAGAACATTTCTTTATAAAGATGGTACCTAGTCTTTACATGCATAAAAACCTTTTGGGGCCTCAAAAACAGTTTGTTAATAGATCATTTTGTAATAAATAGGTTTGTTATTAAGAAGTTTCACTACGAAGTTTACTTTTCAGAATTTGTCAGATGCAAGAATTGGCTTAGATAAGTTAACTAAACCTACTATCACTGTCATTATGTTATCAATGCATGGAACTAGATTCCACGCAAGTTGATGTTTCAGGATTTTAAAAATCTTTAGCCGCTGGATTGCCCGCTCGACGTGGACACGAGCCTGGGCAATCTCAGCGGTTTGTTGTCCTTGTGCCATAGAAAATTGCTTAGCTTTACCTAAGAAAGGTGGACGAATCAGCTTTATTCCGTTCATAGTGCACTCGTGCTCGACAAGGAAACCTTTATCGGACATGATTGCATCTACATGCGGGTGTAACTTTCCCATTAAACCTGACTGCAAAAAGATTTTTTTGTCTGAAGCTCGACCCCCATACGCTTGACTTCTAAACGTTATGAGCCCCTCGGGAGCAACTCCGATTAAAAATTTGATTGTGTTTGTGCCTTTATAGTGTGAGTAAGTGCACAACCTACATTTAAGGCAACACGGTTTCTCTACTGCGATTTCCGTGCAGTCCAAAACTACACGAGTTTCCCTATATTTTGAAAAACAAACTGGCATGTTACGCATTATATCCTCTTTGGAGGGCCATACAATCATCTCTTCCATGAGACTGCTTAACAATGCAAGTGTCAAATGAAAATATTTAATTGTAGTAGTTATTGAAATATTGAACAGCACAGAAATACATTTGAAACTCATATTTAACTTGATTTTGACTAGCGTTAAAACTATTCTTTCTGTAATGTCCAATTGAAGGTTGTCGTCAAACCCACCATTTTTCACTTGAAGCATTTCTGCTGCTTGGGAGATGTCATCTAGTTGCCTGAGAGTTGCAATGCCAGTGAAAGCATTGAGATCTGAATCGGTGTGCATCATTGTTACCAGTGTTCCAGTTTCTTTTCGGTGAACCATATGTTCGGAGACCTGGCAAGCCACGTCTGCGAATGTCTTCGCATTTTCTCCACACATTTCTTCTCGGTCAGTGAGATTCTGCAGCTCCAACAATGCCTCGACCGCTGTTGCCTCCTTATCTTCGACGTTTGTGGTAGCGTTGAGGGTTGCCTCTTGACAGAATTCGCTAAACAAATAAAAAACACAACAGATTAGGTATCATTAATATTATTCACACCAACAACAGAATGGATGTGGGCCTAAAAAAATAAGATTTAAAAAAAATAGTTCTGTTACTCATGAAATTACTTGTGTTGCATTATGTGGGTGCACCTGCTAAGTACAGCAACTTTAAAATGATGGGCCTCCTCCAGCTGGGCAAGGGGCCAAAAAACTTTGACTCGACTTGACACATCTGACAAAAAGAGCTTTAGCTTCACTTCATCCACCAATTATTACATATCTAAGATTTACCATACTATAAAAATGTAGATAGACACAGTAGAGCACAGAGCACACAATTTACCAACAATTTAACAGTCAAAAGTTGTTGCTAGGCCTACTATGATTTTAACGATTTCTCACATTGGCCATTTCAAATAGTAAGTTTGATCTGTCGATCTAAATAATAACACATAAGTAGGCTTGCATGGAATATGACAGTTTAAAACACTTGTTACGGTAATATCATGTTAGCAGTGTTGGGTAAGTTCCTTAAAAAATGGACCTAGTTCCAGTTCCAGTTCCACGCAAGGAAAAAGGAACTCTTTCCAGTTCCAAGTTCCTCTAAAAAAAAAGGAACTGGGGCGTTCCTTAGTTCTTTTCAAAATGGAACTAAGTTCCTAAATAGTTCCTTTCTGCAAACAACCATTTTTCTTTGGATATTGCCGAGCGGGATACTAACAATCGACTCAATGGTTATTATGCGGGTTTATGCATTATACACCAAGAACATTGACTAAAAGTAAGAGGTTATTTTATATTGTTAATTCTAAATACATTACAAATTACATTAATTATTAATTACTTTTATAATTAATTTCATTAAAGTTTTTAAATTAAATTCAAAGCCAAGGGTTCGCAAATAACGCCTAAAATACGGTTGAGATTTGTAAGGAATCAATTAATGCATGTGCTTCTTTACATTGGCAGGCGATGACCTCGAAGCACCGATTACTTTATTAACTGGTAAACAAAGCAAGCATTTTGCCAAAAAAGGTTTTTCATCGCCGAAATATCACTTTCGCCCGAAAAAAAAATGGTCTGTATTTCAATTTTTTAAAGGGCAGTATGTTATTGCCACGAACACCATTATCGAAAGAGACAGCGATGTTGTCACATACACTTGTCGCGAAGAATTGAATAGATCAGTGAATTGAGATAGCTCCTTGCCCCTAAATAACTGCACCCCCACACCACTCGGACCACATCTTTCATCATCAAAGCCTTCCCGTTTCCAATGAATTCGAAGTGATGGGTTGACAAGTGATATATTTCATGTTTTGTTTGATTTCGCAATGACAGTCTGAGTTGCTCTCACACCTGTGTATAGGAGGGGTTGGACGGTTGGTCAGTTATAAGTGACATGACACGCTTATTCCGCACGAGCGATTTGGGATTAGTCACCAGTTTCGGGTCTTCGACTTGTGCCGGTGTGCAACTAATTGGAGACCCCACGCGGGGGTGGCGTAGCAGGTGGAGGGTTGGGATGGGTAGACAAGAATGAAATATTACAAAAAAAGTTGTTTTAGATTTCTCGTTTCTGTCATCTTGTAAGTAAACTATGTTTTGGCGCTTTCGTCCTTCAACTTATATAGTCAAGTAAAAATAAAAGGAACTTATGAAAATAAGTTACAGTTCCTGGAAAATTGGAACTATGGCGTTCCACAGTTCCTGGTTGGAAAAAAGGAACTTTACCGTTCCTTAGTTCCTTAAAAAGGAACTAGTTCCAAGGAACGGAACTAAAAAAATCCGTTCCTACCCAACATTGCATGTTAGCAACAAGTCTACGACCAAAACATCCGTAACGTTGTCTTGGGGTGCGTAGGCCTACATTGATAAAATGTTAATGACATGATGATTGCGGACTGCCAAAACAAAAACTTGTTTTTCAATTTCCTAAAACAATGCAACACCAGAAAATACTTACTCAGGTGGATGTACTGCAGTGACTGGCATGACTCGTTGCAATCGTTTTACCGCACGATTTGCTCGGTTTCTTTTTGAAACTAACTTTTCATTTGAAAGAGGCGTCTCGCACGTTCGGATGGGTAATTTGCAAGATGGAACTGCTGTTCGTTTCAACCGTCTCCTTTCCAAAGTCACAGGATCATCTGAAAATATGACAAGCCGTATGTAAAGCCGTGTGTAGCCGTAAAGCCTACGACAAGTTTTAAGCCCTATGTAATTGGCCTAGTTAGGCCTAGATCTAAAGCCTATGCATTGTAAGGTTTGGTAGGCTTGGCATACAATGACTAAGCCTGCCTTTACTTCGCACTTTAGTTGCATTGGAAAGCTGCGATGGGCGGAGGTGATTTAGACCTAAGGGATGGCAAAAAGTTTTGGGATTTAGACCAATGAAAAAATAGAATATATGAGTGGAGAAGAGATGAAAGCAGAACACATGTCCTGTACTAATGAGGTAAATGGAACATGGATCAAATCTAGATGAGAAGGAGTAGGCCTAGGCTAGGGCCTGGGCCTACATTGCCACTTCCATTGGCCTAATGGTCTCCTGGCTCCCACGTCTAAATGGCATAGGCCTAGGCATGTCTAAATGCCTTGATGGAATAGGCTGGGTCTAGGCTTTGCATTGACTGCAAGTGCAGAAGACCCTAGCTAGGCTGAGACCAAGCTTAGACTAGGCCTAGGCTAGGTTAGGTTAGGCCTACCCAGACCTGGACCCTACTTGGCATAGGCCTAGGCCTACCTAACAAATGTCAACCCTAAACAAATCTTGATCTGTAGGCCTACTAGGATAAGGCCTACCCCTATGTACTCATCCAATGATGAGTAGGGCCTAGGTACAGTAGGCCTAAGCCTATCTCTAGCCAGCACTGTAGGCTTAGGCCCTAGGGGGTAGGGCCTACCCTAGTCCCAAGCCTCTAGAGGTTATGGTAGCCTAGGTCTACGCCAAGTCTTCTGTGTAGGCCTACTTGTATGACTATGGACTGTATTTCAATTACTAATATTTTACTTACCAGTACCACAGTACATGTAGTCCTCTTTCTTAAAGTGGTCGCTGCATACAACCATGTACTTGGACACACTTTTCCCGATCCTCAATGCAACGACCCATTCTTGTTTACATTGAATATCTGCTGGAAATTTATGAAACGACACATTTGGAGCCGTCGACGCTTTGTTTCGACATTGCGGAACACTGCAATATCTGTTATTTTTAGTAACTTGCTCGCTATTTTGAGCATTATTCATTTTATCTGTAGCCTACACAATCAACACAGGCTACAACCAGTGACTATTGACTATTGACTATTGACTATTGATTATTGACTAAGCGAATTGAACCATAGGCGATACGTGCTGACGTTCACACAACTTTACTTTTGACTTATGATTATTGACTATTGACTAACGAATTGTAAATATCTCGAAGTCATAGTTACAACCAATCACAACGTTCGCGTTCAGCCAATGAATGTGGAGCAACGGAAGTCAATACCACTACTCAATTACTGTCAAGTGTATATTTGTTTTTGACTATTTCCGGCGAATGTTATTTATTTATTATTTCTATGAAGCTGTCAAACAATAAAATATTCTTATTTTGAAAACAAATCTTCAAAACAAACAAGAAACATACAAAACCTTCACAACTTGGTTGGCCATCATTAAACGTTTTAACTGGTGAACAGTTACTATCGCCATACCTCGTTTTCTTCATAATGTTGCAATTGTATTATTTTGACAGCTCGTTGTTTGTCAATCAGTTCGATTCATTTGTTCTAGGTGGCAGATCATACGTGTCAAAGAACTTAGTTGTGTAGTGTTCATATCTTTCTTTGGGTAGTCAATAATCACTAGTCAATAGTCAATAGTCAATAATCAATAGTCATTTATGTGAATGCGGCTTTAAGCCGCATTCACATAAATGACTATTGATTATTGACTATTGACTATTGACTAGTGATTATTGACTACCCAAAGAAAGATATGAACACTACACAACTAAGTTCTTTGACACGTATGATCTGCCACCTAGAACAAATGAATCGAACTGATTGACAAACAACGAGCTGTCAAAATAATACAATTGCAACATTATGAAGAAAACGAGGTATGGCGATAGTAACTGTTCACCAGTTAAAACGTTTAATGATGGCCAACCAAGTTGTGAAGGTTTTGTATGTTTCTTGTTTGTTTTGAAGATTTGTTTTCAAAATAAGAATATTTTATTGTTTGACAGCTTCATAGAAATAATAAATAAATAACATTCGCCGGAAATAGTCAAAAACAAATATACACTTGACAGTAATTGAGTAGTGGTATTGACTTCCGTTGCTCCACATTCATTGGCTGAACGCGAACGTTGTGATTGGTTGTAACTATGACTTCGAGATATTTACAATTCGTTAGTCAATAGTCAATAATCATAAGTCAAAAGTAAAGTTGTGTGAACGTCAGCACGTATCGCCTATGGTTCAATTCGCTTAGTCAATAATCAATAGTCAATAGTCAATAGTCAATAGTCACTAGTCATTTATGTGAACGCGGCTTTATCCGCACTGATCGAATGCCCGATTCTCTCACCAGAGGTCAGCCACTTCGAGTTTAAACGCGAATCACGTTACATTATAGATAGTCAGCCAGTGGCAACTAGTCTTGTCTGGACTCTATCACGTTACATTATAGATAGCCAGCCAGTGGCAACTAGTCTTGTCTGGACTCTATGACGTTACATTATAGATAGTCAGCCAGTGGCAACTAGTCTTGTCTGGACTCTATGACGTTACATTATAGATAGTCAGCCAGTGGCAACTAGTCTTGTCTGGACTCTATCACGTTACATTATAGATAGTCAGCCAGTGGCAACTAGTCTTGTCTGGACTCTATCACGTTACATTATAGATAGTCAGCCAGTGGCAACTAGTCTTGTCTGGACTCTATCACGTTACATTATAGATAGTCAGCCAGTGGCAACTAGTCTTGTCTGGACTCTATCACGTTACATTATAGATAGTCAGCCAGTGGCAACTAGTCTTGTGTGGACTCTATCACGTTACATTATAGATAGTCAGCCAGTGGCAACTAGTCTTGTCTGGACTCTATCACGTTACATTATAGATAGTCAGCCAGTGGCAACTAGTCTTGTCTGGACTCTATCACGTTACATTATAGATAGTCAGCCAGTGGCAACTAGTCTTGTCTGGACTCTATCACGTTACATTATAGATAGTCAGCCAGTGGCAACTAGTCTTGTCTGGACTCTATCACGTTTCATTATAGATAGTCAGCCAGTGGCAACTAGTCTTGTCTGGACTCTATCACGTTACATTATAGATAGTCAGCCAGTGGCAACTAGTATTGTCTGGACTCTATGACGTTACATTATAGATAGTCAGCCAGTGGCAACTAGTCTTGTCTGGACTCTATCACGTTACATTATAGATAGTCAGCCAGTAGCAACTAGTCTTGTCTGGACTCTATCACGTTACATTATAGATAGTCAGCCAGTGGCAACTAGTCTTGTCTGGACTCTATCACGTTACATTATAGATAGTCAGCCAGTGGCAACTAGTCTTGTCTGGACTCTATCACGTTACATTATAGATAGTCAGCCAGTGGCAACTAGTCTTGTCTGGACTCTATCACGTTACATTATAGATAGTCAGCCAGTGGCAACTAGTCTTGTCTGGACTCTATCACGTTACATTATAGATAGTCAGCCAGTGGCAACTAGTCTTGTCTGGACTCTATGACGTTACATTATAGATAGTCAGCCGGTGGCAACTAGTCTTGTCTGGACTCTATCACGTTACATTATAGATAGTCAGCCAGTGGCAACTAGTCTTGCCTGGACTCTATCACGTTACATTATAGATAGTCAGCCAGTGGCAACTAGTCTTGTCTGGACTCTATGACGTTACATTATAGATAGTCAGCCAGTGGCAACTAGTCTTGTCTGGACTCTATGACGTTACATTATAGATAGTCAGCCAGTGGCAACTTGTCTGTGTTGTGTTCTGTAACGATTGTGCTTCTGGTCTGCTGCCCAATGAACCGATCAGACACGACTTCCGTATTGTGATGTAAAACATGATGGTTAGAAGGACCCGTTCTTGTCCTCAGGGTATCTCAGCACTTCTACCGCACTTGGCTGGAAATATTATGACTACCCTGTGCTGATTTTCAAAATATTTCACACACAAATTTGCACTAAAATAATAAATAAGTAAGTAAGTAAGGAAGTAAGTAAGTAAGTTAGTAAGTAAGTAAGTAAGTAAGTAAGTAAGTAAGTAAGTAAGTAAGTAAGTAAGTAAGTAAGTAAGTAAGTAGTATATAAGTAAGTAAATAACCGAGTGAGTGAGCGAGTGAGTGAGTGAGTGAGTGAGTGAGTGAGTGAGTGAGTGAGTGAGTGATTGAGTGAGTGAGTGAGTGAGTGATTGAGTGAGTGAGTGAGTGAGTGAGTGAGTGAGTGTGTGAGTGAGTGAGTGAGTGAGTGAGTGAGTGAGTGAGTGAGTGAGTGAGTGAGTGAGTGAGTGAGTGAGTGAGTGAGTGAGTGAGTGAGTGAGTGAGTGAGTGAGTGAGTGAGTGAGTGAGTGAGTGAGTGAGTGAGTGAATGAATGCATTTGTATTTTAGTCTACTGACTCACATTTACAGGGGGGGGGGGGGGAAATTTTTACAATTTATTACGTGCTTCGTTGCTATGACGGCTCCAAAGTCACCGTTTACATACATACTAGTATCATATCGATAGAAGCCAAGTTCCAAAGCTAAAAACCTTCCTGAACTACATTGGAACGAGGAACCCCACTAGCCTAGACCACAGATGTGTCCATACTAGACTACTAAGGCGCCACACAAAACGCTCAATGCTCTGTTGCAAACTTTCTTGGCAGGATGCATGTATTCTGTCTTCATATTTTAATTTCTTTCGACTACATCTTAAATAGTTTTCCAATAAAAGTACAGTAAGACCTCGATTATCCGAGAACTAATTGGGACCGAGCACAGCTGGAATAACCGAACAATCAGTTAATCAGGATGTTTTCAGTTAAACAATGATGCATGATAAAAACTAAACATGCAAAAAAGAAACCAATCATTGCTGTGACGTAGAGATTACATATATAGCATTAGTTTCGATATTGCTGTCGTGTTTGATTTTATATCTTTATATTGATAAACTAATAAGGAAAGGCTCATTTTCTATTATTTATACAGCAGAAGAAAAAAATAGAGTAATCCAAAATCTAGAATAATGGGGTCTCGGTAAATAGCTTAGTTATATTCGGTATAGCTGACAAAATTAAGTTATTTTTACTGGTGTCAATTAAATTCAACTTTATTGTGATTTTCCTGCCCATGACAGGACAGGATAGCCAGTGTAGTGTCGGACAGTGCGTGATGAGAGAAGTGTGTAAACTGTTAATTTGTCTAACTAATCTCGCATGGTAATTAGCCTGGTGTAGTCTGGTGTAGCCTGTTGTTCGACGGATATTGTGTCACAACACTCGTGTCTGCGTCACGTGACGTCACTGGATGCGCGAAACACACGTGTAACTCGCAATTACACAGACCAATGATGGAGAAAATGGGCATCCGCAATTGTTGGCGTTGAGTGGCATCGCTAATTTCCTATGTCGGTGTCGCTTCTGCCGCTGCAATCATCCATCAACGCAGCGGGACGTGCGATGTTTATCAGCTCATCAGTTATTATCTACTGGGAAATTAGTTGTTTGATTCGGGTAATGTGCGAATCCCATTTAATATGAGAGCATAATTATAGTTGCCTCTATAGAGGAGATGTAGTCATGCGGAGGAGGGAATTATTATGGGTAAAGTGTTCAGTACCCATACAGACATGCAGGATAACACGACCACAGACACAGAACCTCACAAATGAAAAAGTGCGATTTTTAGATGAAATTAATTGGGGATTAACGTCATAGTTAATACTCTTCCATCCATTGTATTCATCCAAATTGTACCTTAAATCGAGATACACAGTATACAATGCGGCTCGTATGGTTTTGTGGGTTTATTCTTGTTGCCAATGCAGAAGACCCTAAGTTCGATTATCTGTTCGGTGACTTAAATCTAACGTTATACCGTACTATACTGGCGTACATTTATAGCAACGAAGAACATCATAAATTGTATAATGTCCCCTACTGGAAAATTAGTTTTTGTAACTGAGTGGGTGTATGTAAATAAACGATCAAATAGACATTTATTTATCATAACAAGACTATGTTTGATATATATTGTTTAGGTAAATAACATTAGTTTTAATCTAGGTTTTCGCTTTATGTAGAACTTTGTTGTAGAGTTGTTTTTTCAAAGTTGAAACATGTTGACTCATAGTCATAAGCAGACGAGACAAGAGCATAAGTTAATGTGGTCACCCATGTTTATTGGCAGTCAGCAGCCAATAGCATCGTGCAATATTGTATACTCGAGTCGCTGTGTCACAGTTGAAACACGTTGACTCATAAGCAGACGAGGCAAGAGCATAAGTTAATGTGGTCACCCATGTTTATTGGCAGTCAGCAGCCAATAGCATCGTGCAATATTGTATACTCGAGTCGCTGTGTCACAGTTGAAACATGTTGACTCATAAGCAGACGAGGCAAGAGCATAAGTTACTGTGGTCACCCATGTTTATTGGCAGTCAGCAGCCAATAGCATCGTGCAATATTGTATACTCGAGTCGCTGTGTCACAGTTGAAACATGTTGACTCATAAGCAGACGAGACAAGAGCATAAGTTAATGTGGTCACCCATGTTTATTGGCAGTCAGCAGCCAATAGCATCGTGCAATATTGTATACTCGAGTCGCTGTGTCTCAGTTTAAACATGTTGACTCATAAGCAGACGAGACAAGAGCATAAGTTAATGTGGTCACCCATGTTTATTGGCAGTCAGCAGCCAATAGCATCGTGCAATATTGTATACTCGAGTCGCTGTGTCACAGTTGAAACATGTTGACTCATAAGCAGACGAGACAAGAGCATAAGTTAATGTGGTCACCCATGTTTATTGGCAGTCAGCAGCCAATAGCATCGTGCAATATTGTATACTCGAGTCGCTGTGTCTCAGTTGAAACATGTTGACTCATAAGCAGACGAGACAAGAGCATAAGTTAATGTGGCCACCCATGTTTATTGGCAGTCAGCAGCCAATAGCATCGTGCAATATTGTATACTCGAGTCGCTGTGTCACAGTTGAAACATGTTGACTCATAAGCAGACGAGACAAGAGCATAAGTTAATGTGGTCACCCATGTTTATTGGCAGTCAGCAGCCAATAGCATCGTGCAATATTGTATACTCGAGTCGCTGTGTCTCAGTTGAAACATGTGACTCATAAGCAGACGAGGCAAGAGCATAAGTTAATGTGGTCACCCATGTTTATTGGCAGTCAGCAGCCAATAGCATCGTGCAATATTGTATACTCGAGTCGCTGTGTCACAGTTGAAACATGTTGACTCATAAGCAGACGAGACAAGAGCATAAGTTAATGTGGTCACCCATGTTTATTGGCAGTCAGCAGCCAATAGCATCGTGCAATATTGTATACTCGAGTCGCTGTGTGACAGTTGAAACATGTTGACTCATAAGCAGACGAGACAAGAGCATAAGTTAATGTGGTCACCCATGTTTATTGGCAGTCAGCAGCCAATAGCATCGTGCAATATTGTATATACTCGAGTCGCTGTGTCACAGTTTTAAACAATAGGTGATGGACATTTGAAATGTTTCTTGGTGAGTAATTAGAGGTCACATTATTAAAACACGCTTCGGGCACATGACTAAATATCCCTCTGTCACACTTCTAATAGCGCGCGCGTGCTTTACATGCGTTAGAGCACTGGAAGACCGACCTTCGATCAGTGATACGCGACCCAATACGACCAAATACCTATACCGCAATATATTTGGATGGAAGCTTGTATTGTCTTCTGTGGCCTTATTATTTGTATGTTGGGTCGAATAGGGCAATGCTCGTGGTTGTAGCTTGTATTTAAACGACTCAATATGTCGCTTAGATATGCTTACAATTTTGTAATATGTTGTTTATTAGATAAGCGTGTGTTCACTTACTATAAAGTATTAATTTCATTAACCGAGTAAATTGTTGGAAATTCGCAAGATCGGGAATCTAATAAAAGATTAAGATTGAACTTAACCTGTTAATGATTTTTAGGCTTGTAAGCAACGCAACCTATTAAAATCAAAGCCAACGGTTTAGCCGCGGTCGCTTAGCCAGTTCCCATACGAACACCGAAGTTAAGCAACCTCGGGCTAGGTCAGGAGGTGGATGGGTGATCACTCTCCTCTGAAACACTATAACCGTTGGTTAGAGCAGATTGGAGGGTTCGAAAGCTTGTGTTACAGCTTCGTTCTCTCGTCAACTGCTCGGCAGTCCAGGTTAGTGGAGGAACCTATATGACTTGTCAAAGTTCCACCGTCCTTTCGGATGGGACGTAAAGCCGATGGTCCCCTTGGTATTTTCCCTTATCGGGTAAATAGTTATATGTATGTAGTTTATTTATCGTTGGAGGTACAGTTTTAATGAAAATCTGAAATTCTACTTATAGTACAAAGCTATAAATCATTATCAGAACAGTTTCGATCACTTACATAAATTTTTAAATTAATGTTGTGTTTTTTTGAAGTAACTCAAAACGATTCATCATAAAGCTATCTGTGCAGAAATCATTTGAAACGAATCGAAAGGTCAATTAAAAATGGAATTTCAGTAAGCATCTATATATAATGTATTGTATACATCAACTTTCCACCAATTTGTTGAACACATAAATTGGTAGAATAAGCAATGCTTCATATGACAATGTGTCAACTTCAATTATTGTGACTTGACAAGTTATCAACAAACTCAAACTCATCAACAAACGAAATCAACAAACAACAGCTCTTTGTGTTCACCTTTCACAGTCCATACATTATCAACCACTAAAATCACGGCATGAAACATAACTTCTCTTAAGAGTTATGTCTCCATTCTCTCTCCTGACAGTTAATTTTGTATGCTTTACCTTAACCAGGCGTACATACTACAAGTCGCATAAATCGGAAAATATTATATGATATTTTTGACGTGGCTAAGTGACATAATCTCTTATATGAAATCGTGACATACAATGGCCAAGTTGAAGAAGATAAGACATATGAGAAACACAAGTTAGTAATGCGGTTATTGTGATAGGTCACTGTTGATCTTACTGTCATAGATATGACAGTTATTAAACGGTAGACAAGACGAGTTATAGGTGGCTAGCCGGTTGTATTGTGAAACCACAGTCAGCCATATTGCTTTTAAAGCTGTTATTTCAGTGCTGTAACAACCACGGAATTTATCTCTCGGTTTTTCTTGAAAGCAGCCAGTGGGGTTCGTAGCGTTATTCAGCTGTTAATCTCTTCAAAAAAGTTGAACTTTGCTAAACGTGCTGGGTGTGCTGATCTTTCTCTTATAACATCTTTATTATACAAGATTATAGTGTTATTGTGTGTCTAGTGAACGGTGAACAACCAAGTTTTATAACGCCGGAAAACTTGTGTATGTATAGTTAATGCAAATTTGAAATTTCATCGTAGTTACAACTGTATTATTATTATTATTTATATTGTGCTCAAGATTATAGCACCTGTAGCCGGTGTATTACATAGAAGGGGGTTGGAAATGAGCCAATGTGCAGATGCGCCCCGTGAATTTGATATCCCGTTCTCTTGCAGTATTCTATTTTCTTATGAGTAGTGATTATGATTATGATTTACTGATTTGATGGCTCACAATGATCATAATGTAATAATGTAATAATTTAATAATATGTTTAACATTTTGTTTTCTGTTTTTTTGCTACAAGCTAGATAATATTATACAACTTATTCCGTATTGTAATTAGTTTGTCTTCTAGTCTAGTTTAGGTACCCGTTTGGTATATAATTATGTAGGGCCTACCCTTACACATTTTCTTTAACAATAACAATTCTTGTTAGAAAATGCAAATATCTTGCTCCATAATTCGCAATAACAAAAATTAGAAAACATTGTTATAGTTGTATTTACCTTTGTCTGAGTCTTACATTTCGCCCAAGGGTGGGCCTACTTTAGCAACGCATTTAACTAACAGGCTTATGTACATAGTGTTTATTGAATCATATATAAAAGCGTGTACATTTAAACAGTAATTGTATATGCATTCTAAACTATCATACGGTGCTTCTTGGGTAGGGGGGTGGGCTTTAGAATGCCGAATGCCTCCCTGGATAATACCCTTGAGCAGTGCATACTGTAACAACCTCTGTTTGCTCCGCTTACAGCTCACGTGTACGGTGAAGACAACCAACAAGAAGCGAACCATCCCCGTCATCGTCCGTGTCTCTGACGTCAACGACAACGTGCCCGTGTTCGTCAACACCCCCTACGAGACGACGGTCGCGGAGGTGAGTTGCTGCAGAACCGAGTCAAGTGTGCATGGACCAATGGCTCGAAATGTCATCGAGCGCTTATGGCACGGCGTCCAAATCATTGCCCCCCCCCCCCCCTCAACTCCTCCAACATCATATGTCTGAACTATACTTGACTTGACCCCTTACCTACGAAAGTCTAAGGATTTATAGACTCAGTTATGAAGGGTCATCCGCATGTCGCACTTTTTAATGATATTGATATCATCACTTATTATCACTTATTATCACATATGATTGATATTATCACTTATGTATTTCTATCAAGGTATACGGTTGTTTTAGTAGAGATTTGTGGGCGCTGCCATCTTTGCTCTGACGTCACGAGCGGCCATGAAAGTGCTGCTAAAACTAACCACTCCCCATGCAGCACATGATAAAGGATGCTATGAAACACCTATTTGATTTATTCATCTTGGTAATTTGCGAAATTTTGTAGGAGGTAACAGCATCCACGTAATTAGAAGATGTTGAAAATATATGCTACTATAATACCTACCCTAAAACTCGTTAGATGAAATAAATAACTGTGGGAGGGACACAGCAACTTGTTTGTGCTGTCATGTAGGTTTTGACTTTGCCTTCCTAGGCCTAGGCTTAATTTATAATTGATAAGGATATCACCGATATTTATGTATGTTAGCACGTAGAATTATTTTGCATGGGCATTTTTGTAAATTGGAAGTTATTTAGGCTAGTCCTTCATTTTCACGACAAAGGATAGGGCCTCGGCTTCAGTAAGCCTAGGCCTAGAACCAGTCATTTTCCGTGAGTCGACGCGATGATCTACGCAAGGATGTTATAATTTGAACTATCTAGGCCTATGTTATTTGGTGTCAACACTGCATGTGTACACGGTACACCACATCATTATGAGGTTCAATCTTGGCGAGGAGCCTTTTAGCTGCAGTACCGGTAGGCCTAGGCCTAGGTCTTGCACAGCTAGAATTCACAAAACTAGAGCCTATAGGCTAAGGCCTAAAATGTCAGTGTTTGAGTTACATTTGATGGATATTCGATCAAAAACCAATAATGGACGGGCAAATAAAGCCTATATATACCCTATGGTTGTTATGGTCTAGGCATTGATTAATCAATGGTCTAGGTCCATAGGCCGACCCTTGGTTCACAAACTAAAATATCTGGATTCTTTTATACAATAAAACGAATCTACAGTTGAGATTTTACTAGAACCTGACATCGACAATATCGTCGAGATAATATTTAACAAGCAAAATAAGCTCAATCACATAAATATGGATAGTTTTAAGCCTCTGTTTGCGGCTAGGCGTAGGCCTACTACCTAGGCCTATTTACATTTGACAGATTGGTCACCTCACTTCTCTGCAACTTTCAATGTTCAATTACTGTTTTAGAACCGCTATGGAGTGTAAAAAGAGCCATAACGATCATATTGATGCTACTAAAGCAATATAAAAACTACGAGTTCGGAATAAAATATCGACAGACGCTAATTATGGGACCGCGTACACCCACTCCCATGCTTATCAATAGGAAAAACAACAGCAACAGCACACGGCTAGCAGCACAGTCATGGCGGCCGAGCAGCTGACGCAACTGTCATGGCGCCAGCTAAAACAACCGTATAAGTGGTCATGAAAAAATATTGTATAGTGAAACACTAAGTCGCCATATGTATTGTACTCGTACAGTCATGTATAAGTACATAACAATTGCAAATTACAAACAAATACATGGGTATTTTTATTAAAATATCATTCAATATATATCGATACACCTGTTTCCAAAATAAATCTGGTCAGGGAGTGGTTAGCTACCAATATTCTTGGGCGCTCGGAGTTACGGAGTTTGCCACATCTTCCACTTCTTCCACTTTGTATTTCCAGCTTCTTCCCACTAAATATAAATATTTTACTAAATTGCTGGTAATCTATAATTTGGAGAGTACTCATATTAATCCAATGCATGAAACACAGCACGCCTTTGGACAGTTAACAAACCATGGATTTATAATAGTAGGTACTCTACAAACAAAGGAAAAAAGAATGTATTTATAAATTCATACTGGGAGGGAACAAAATAAATCCTATTTTTTATTTATTGTCAAATGTTATCTTTATAGAATGTATATTTATTGTTTATGTTTACTGAGAAGTATTCCAATAAATGAATTATGCTTGCGTATTTAGAACGAAGTCAGTATATACTATATAGCTTCAATAGTAAGATATGAAAATATTTCTGGGACGTACGGACTTACGGAGTGGAATTTAGATTGTTATTAAAAAAGAAACTACAGCTTTATTTTATTTTCCTTATTTTTACTAGTTACAACCTTATTCAATGTAACGAACAGAATATTATATAAAATTGTGAGATTCGAATTTTTAATAAAAGTTCTCATGTAGACTAAAGACAGAAAACGTATGTACGTTATAAGTCCGCTTTTACTTGAGTAATATTAAGAAAGCATTCCGTTAAAATTGTATAAATAATTTAAGTAAAACATGCTTTAATGTAGGCTTAATGTGTCCCTAATTTGTTGTGAATATGCTAATCCATTCTGATTTCGGAAATGTTTAGAGCTGTAGGTTTCGTAGTATACGGATGATTTACTTTTGTTAAAAATTGCACCTTTGTTTCCATTAAACGACCGTAGTTTAACATTTACTGTTGTATTCTCTCACAACCACAGTTTACAGTTGCATGTCTGCGGTTGAGTGCAATGCAAGTGCATGCATAGTTAATAGTATTTTGGCTGAGGACACTTTACAGCTTGGTTAACTCCTAGGAATGTGAATTGATGCAGCTGTTCTTATGTGTGCTTTGGAACGTGTGCGATCAGTCACTGGGTTATGCGTTACTCTGCCAGCGGTATTTGGACAGCAGCATTGGTTCTGTGAACATGTTGCTTGTATCTCATGGCGTAGAACGTGTTTTAATGTATACTATTAATTGTGTGTTGACAACCACCAAACAAATACCAACTGTACGACTTTAATCCAGGGGGATTTTTCCGGCTTGCGATGCAATGCATGAAGTTCCGGGCATGACAAAGTGTTAACTGCTACTTTGGAGCCACCATAACTACGAGGCACACAATCAATCCACTGAGAATCAGTTCTTGTAATTTGTGGAAGACAGTAAATGCATATTCATATAATTTAATAAATGACAAATTTGTCTTGTGGATCTAATTTCGTAGTGTACAGAAGAATTTTAATTTAATTTAAATCTAATTTGTTTATTGACTATGATTTGAGCTTTTCCACTCTAGTTACATAGCATTTATATATAAAACAGCATTTATACATAAGCCTAAATATAAAGAAAGAGAACATATAGATAGGCTAGATATGGTACAATGCCATAACGAAACACATAGTTTGTATGGTCTACTCTTAGTCGTAGCATAACATTTACACTTTTGGGACGAGCAGTGTTTGAACATAAATTTTGGTATGTGGTCAAGTAGTGGGGGCAGCACACTGATCAAATCTGGATCTGCTTCGCGAGCCTCAGTCTAAGAAAACCTCTGATATTGTCGTGCCACACAGTTATGATTCTTTTGCAATTAAGACTATTCGGAATGGATCCGAAAAAGTTACACATTTTTTTAGGCCTAAATGTTATTGATCAGCCCCACTTACTGCAAACAAATAATGAAGTGACATACACCATTTTGGTTGTATGGAAATGATTTCAGTATGTTAGAAATTGTGAATGGTCTATCGGATAGCAAGACTGATGTGATGGATGATACACGTACAACCAGCCCAATTGCTCTGCAGGTGGTTTGTCCAGTGTTCTGAAACATCCTATACTTGACCTGTTACGAAGTATAGAGAGAAATCTATTTTTTAACAACACTCGTTGTGATAGTTTATCTGATTGTCCAGAGCCATTTATTAGCGTCTTGAGTGTGACACCTTGGAGACAAATTGCACAAGTTGCCCAGAAAGGAAATTGAATAAATTATTGTGTAGTTCCCCAAAACAAATATTGTAATTATATCGCTTTATGAGATCATTATAAGATCACTAGAACATTTTATTTCCCGAAGACTGGTTTTAATTAATGGTTCTGCTGAAGAATAATCCGAAGAATGAGGCAACATTTTCCCCTCGTGATGCAGGAGCGCAACACGCGTCTAGGGAAAGACACACACGTGTCAGTGAAGGAACCCTCAACCCCATGTCTCTTTGATTAGGCTCACGAAAGAGGTCAACGGTTCGTACTTACAACAACGTGGGTGCAATCAATGCATCTTACCATTCATCTCCTTCAGAGGTACAACTTACTTGTTCGTATTTCCGGTAGGCGTAAGGCTTGGGAACTACTTAACATATAAAACAAGTACTCAATGGGTCATCAGCCAAGGTACACCGTACTTATCTTCTTGAAGAAACACGAATATATTATAATTCACTCAGTTTGTTGTGTGTAGGTCTATAGGCCCACTCTCTTGTAATCTGAAGTTAATAGAAAACCTTGCATTAGTCTTGCAAACTTTTGTCTTTGTATGTCACTCTTTTATGGCTCGTAATAAAATGTGGGGAAGGCAACTGAGTCTGAAGAAGCTCGTGGTGCAATATATGGTGTTGGTTCATAGCTGCCCGCCTCCATAAATGTAAATTCGATTGTATTCTTGTACAAGTACAACTCAACAGCATTTAAGAAAATTAAGTTGATGTGTTTTCCGTTGACAATCTCATGAAATAAGTTGTGTCAATTAAATACAATATTTTCTAACTAGTGTCTGTCAGAGCTAAAAAATCGCGAGAATACTTTAAAAGCGAAGTGGGTAGATACCGCAGCAAGATATTATCAGGGTGTACAGTCAACGAAACAAAATATATGCAACATTTATTACGTTTGGTTAAATCCGATGATACAATAATATCTCAATGATCGGATTTAATACAAACGTAATGAATGTTGCATATATTTTGTTTCGTTATCTGTAGATCCCGAAAATATGTGCTGCGGTATATTTATACACAATTTCATTTTTAAAATTAGTTTTATAAAGATACGGACGGAAAACATTATATCTGTGTTGGAACACGGCAACACGTTTTTTCCAGACCGGCAAGTCAGGTGAACCAATCAGGGCAGGCACGGCAAGTTTCTGATTGGTTCACGTGATCTGCCGGTCCGGAAAAAAACGTGTTGCCGGGTTGCTATGAAGCGAGGTTTACTCTCTTGTGTTGCACTTACACATACAAAAATAAAGTGTCTACAATAAACAGTAGATTTAAAACTGAAACGCATCTTGTTTTTTTGAGTTAATGGAAAGACAAGCCTGTTACATACTTCATTAATAACGATAGTCGATGATCATTGATGTTATGCAGTTATAAATATCACACGCTTCTCTTTTAAATTCGTCTTTAAAATTCCACTATCTGCAAAAACTGATAAACGCCATTCATAAAAAAAGAAATTGCCCGTAGAAATGTTTTATAAAAGGTGCCATTTCATAGGGACAAACATAACAATCCCTCTAAATTAAATCATTATTATGTACACAGCATTGCATCTTAAATGAACCAGTTATATTAATAAGATTACTTTGGGACACACCATGCTTTCTGCCCGATCAACACTAAAACTAACACTTATATTGGGTGCAACACAGCTTATTGGATGTGGCCGTAGAGTCGTGGACCATTGTACCGGTGTTCCAGTTTCGAATCGTGGCTTTGGTATAAATGCCATGTGGTGGTTTTTCATCTTCATATACGTCACTCTCATCGCATCGAGTAGCACATTTGCCAGAATATGAGACGTAAAGCCCCATTATAATAAGTGTTTTGGCTTTGGTATAAATGCCATGTGGTGGTTTTTCATCTTCATATACGTCTCTCTCATCGCATCGAGTAGCACCTTTGCCAGAATATGAGACGTAAAGCCCCATTATAATTAGTGTTTTCCATAATGACATCTTTAAAGCTCAAGAAACGAGGAGGAGGGGGTAGGGGGAGGGGGGCTCTAGTTATATTAGGGAAGGGAAATCCCTCGAGGTCCCTTATTTTATAGTCTATAAATCGCGATATCAGTTTAGTTGGGAAAAACTTCGCGTTTGGCGAAGAGGCCTCCGGTGGCTGGGGGTCTACCCCAGACCCCACGTCACGCGCATCGCGGTCAGGCTGGGGACTGGGGCTCTACCCCAGACCCCACGTCACGCGCACTGTCCGAACCAAGGCAACACGCGCCTCGTGGCCTGGCCAGGCCTGCAGGTTTGAGGCACCTTGCGGTCGCCGCCATGCGATGCACCTACACTTCCGGCTACCGGCCTAACCGGAAGTACAGGCCGGTGATTGCAGGATCGGGGGGAATTAAATCACGAAGAGTTTCAGTCTAGGAAACAATGGTTTGGGCCCAACGTTGCCTATCCGCACAACCATAACACGGATCACCGCAGGTCACCATAGGAAGACATATCCACCCTCGATACTTTGATCACTGCTTTGATGTTGCGCTTTGGGGAAATGATGCGGCAGTCAGTGTTTCCCTTTCTCCCCCTCTTGCGTCTTCTGGAAGCGTCAGCCAGCTAGATTTAAACTTAAATCCAGATATTTTATTCTATGTATATTTTGTTCCATATTTTTAGTGGCGGTTTTCGTAAACACGTTGAATTATTACTTTATTATTATATTGTTATAAATAATATATAATATTAAATAACAAACAGTTTAGGTGAAATTCTGTTAGGAAAGTAAATTAATGTGAAGACAATATTACGCATGACAACCACCCCTGATATACCACTACTTTAGCTATATACAGTAGGTATATACATCTAGGGTTAAATTCACGTTTAGATGGAAGTTACATGTTATATTAAATTAGGCCTATCATATTAAAGAAGATTAAGATACGTGGGATGTAGTTTGACACTGATCACTATAGCACATTTCGACGCTGCTATATTAGCCACAGCTCTGTAATATCACGTGCTTGGTGTAGGCTTTAAACAACACGTCGTGACATGCGTGCGTGATTCTTAAAATTATGTCGCCCGTCAGGCTAACGTACCAATTCGTTGGACTTCTCGAGAAGACGTTCCAAACGTGATTCTGTTGAAAACCAGCATTCGTAAATAATCTGTTTCAAGAAGTGAAGTACTAAACCTGTTAAACACGGAGCTTGTTTCGTAGTGACCTGATTGTATTATCTTAGACTGTCTCGAGTACTAAGTGTTGTCTTCAATGAAATAGCTTTCAAGAGTAATAATCGAAGCAGGCTTCATGATTTTAATTATTTCCTGAATGTTCTGAGCACAATTAAAATCAGCTATCACAAGAATATGAAGCGCAAGAACTAAGTACTCATTGGTGTATGTATATGATCGGTAGTGACGTTTCCGTCCTTGTGGTCGAGTCTTATGTTATCATAAGAATTTATACCAAAGCTTTCAAGTCTGACCGAACAACCGTATTATACTTTGTGAAGAATCACGATTAATATCATCAGGGAATAGAGTGAAGGCTAACACAACATTGGGATGGCGGATTAGTTCAAACTAGGCCTGCAGTATAATGAACGTATGTGGGAGGGGGGATTTTTGAGGGAAATTTTAACTGAGGAAAATGCAACAAATAATTTGCACGATAGCACTGTAGCTGGTTATAAGACCTTAACTGGCTTTAAAATAGTGGTGTGGACATTTCGATATTAGGGGCAGCGGCGGAATTCTCTGCCCTTCCATATCAATGCCAGAAGTCTCTGCACTTCCATATCAATGCCAGAAGTCTCTGCCCTTCCATATCAATGCCAGAAGTCTCGCACCAAAAGCGCGACTCGGATCAAGCCCTGATACAAGAGTCGGGACCGAGTTTACGACCATCTCCCGCCTCGGATATCCCTTCCCAATATCCCACTATCATAACACGCTCAAGAGAGAATATTAGCCATACAGCAAGACCAGCTAAATGCATAATATGATGTATTGTAAAGCGAATATACTGCGATGTATATAAGTTCATATAGTGACTAAAAGTAAAAACCTTTTGTATAGATCAACCCTTGAAACTTGTGCAACAAAGCACCGTCTTGTCCCTTTGGATATCCCTGTGTCGGCCTGTCTCGCAGAAGAAGGCAATAATATCGACTTGCTACTGGGTCCGATGAACAGCCGAATGCATTGCTGCAACATAATGCAAGCGGACAAGAGTTGAGATTACTTTCTACATTGAAGGAAATGAAAACAAGGAAGAAGATTTCACATTGCTCAGATGAGATGTCTGTGGGGGATCTGAATCGCTCCTAGTCCTGTGGCCTCCATCATAGCGAGTATTAGCAGCCATATCTTATATAAAATAAAAAATGCTGTGTTGTAACCGCAGTACTCTCTTATAAGCAGCTCTTGACTGTTTTGTAATTTGTAGGCCTACATGACGGGGATTGCCTTATAAAAGTACTTGTAAATTATGAATTCATGTTTTGCCTTTCAGTGCTCAACTTTAAATCAGAAATTTTTAAGTAAGAGGGATAGGTTGAATACTAAGTATGTTTTCCAACTTGTTTTGATTGTAACACTCCCTCCATTGCACTGCTCAATGAGATGTGTGTATAAATAATGTTCTGTAGCATAAGTACATACGTCGACTCTTTTGACCGACAGGGTATATCTTATTATCTTTGCTTTTGACCCACTGGTTCGTTACCATGAACACTGATCATTCTTGTTACTGCAGTGTTTCGCGTATTATGTCATGCTTCACATTTCAAGGTCATCTCCATCTACTGCGTGACATGAACTGAAGCAATTAACGTAAAACTTGTTTGTTACTAATTTCATAATGGATTTGTTTCCCTATGGCAGTTATTGTGTCAGTGAATCAGACGTGTGTTCTGGGAAGAATGACATGTCCATGAAGGTTGCACAACAATCACGTCTAGTCTACGCTGCGGCCTACGGGAGAAGACATTAAGACGTTGCGGAAGTGATCTAATCCTGAAAATATTTCTCTTGTATTACCGATATGGGTGTGTTAGACATGACGGGTTAGCGTAGACTCGTGTAAGATACAGGGAGATACATAATAGCGAAAAACTCAACGCTGACTCGAGGTTCTACTCCGACCAATAAGAATAACTAATAATCGCCCAGGCATCCAGTAAACGTATAGAACATACTAACGGATTCAAAAAGGTATTAACCCTAGATTTTAAAAGCTATCAACCAATCTACGTATAATAGTGAACAATACGACAAAACGTTTAAAATTATTTTATAATATCTTAAAAATTCCTTCGATTCTTCGTTTGACGTCATCTGTGTTGTTAGTCATTATTGTTGTGCAAAATGATTACAGTACAACGACACCTGTTTTATCGGGTAGTCAAGGGTACGTCAACAAAACATTAACCTACATGAGGGTTAACCTCTGTTATTGAAACAATGCTTATTTTATCGGGTAGTCAAGGGTACGTCAACAAAACATTAACCTACATGAGGTTAAACCTCTGTTATTGAAACAATGCTTATTTAAATAATATAACAATCTGCCCTTGATGTAATCTGCGTGTTTTCCAAAATCACAAACTGTCCATTTGTCATTTTGTCGTGATCTCCGTGGACCACATCGCCAGGAGTGGTGGGGACAGGCGGACAGCGAACGTGGTTCAGAATGTTCAGACCAGAGTACAACACATGGCTGTGCTTATTATCACTGGAAAAGATTTTATTAAAACGAAAGCTCGAAACGAACTATGTACCAAGCTCTCAATGTCAATTAGAGCCAACGGTTTAGCCGCGGTCGCTTAGCCGGTTCCCATACGATCACCGAAGTTAAGCAACCTCGGGCTAGGTAAGGCGGTGGATGGGTGACCACTCTCCTCTGAAACACTCGTTGGTTAGAGCAGATTGGAGGGTTCGAAAGCTTGTGTAACAGCTTCGTTCTTCTCGGCAGTCCAGGTTAGTGGATGAACCATATATGACTGGTCAGTTACAGTCCGTCCTTTCGGATGGGACGTAAAGCCGATGGTCCCCTTGATACTTTTCGACGGGAGTAGGCTACGTGCCGGTACCAGGCTTCTCCTCCTCTCTTCCTCATTATCATTCATCAATCATCACTCATCAGGCTAAAGAGGGTATTGTGCCCTACACTGGCCTAAATTACAATAAAATTAAAAAAATGAGTGTCAATTAGAGGTGGTAGTCCACGGCGGCGACTTTCTGTGACTGACGTTACATGTGAGAGCAGGACTACCATCAGAATATACCACATTTAAAAAAGTTAACTGAGGAAAATGGCATCAGTATATACCACAGTATTGTTAATGGTGTTATTAAGCAATATTTGAAGAGCGATGCTCTCATTGGAAAGTGATTAAACAATCTACAAGATCTTCTAAGAACTAAAGGTGGAAGGAACAAATTTCTGGCGTACTTCAAAGTTATTATTTTCGATCAACGTGGAAACATTTCTTCTGTTTAACAATGATAGAAGAAAGTATCGAAGTTTCTAGGTTTTACGTTGAAATCATAACCGACATCATTATTCATGTGTTATTTAGCTTTCTCGGGAGATGCTTGGAAAAGATTAATTTCGAGCAGTTGTAATAGCGCCCACGGAAAAACATCACTTAAAAGTTACTTAAAACCACACTTTTCTCCCCCTTATATGTTATTATTTAATTCTAACGAATACAACACGTTATTCAAGTGAGATCGTTTGCGCTTACAAGTCTTCTGCTTTACAAGCGAGTTTATGCTTCGTATTATCTAATCATAAAATGTGCCTTTAGTGGTTTACCGTGGTATGGATGGCCTGTCCACTTTTATTGCACTCAAAACAGGAACAGCTGACTGTCGCTACTATATTTTATTTATGGATTTAGGGCGCTTTGAACAGCGAAGGTTATTCGCGCACTATCGCTACTCGCTACTATCATGAACCGAGAGTTTTCAAAATGAGCACACGTAAAATAATGTTTAATGAAAATAAGTTTTTAACACATTCGTATCCCAAACATGATAGATTAGGTTAGGACGTAGGTCTCGTAACGTTAGTCAACTGTAAACATACTACTGCATTTTGTGGTAACTAACCCTGATTTCGATTGCGAATACAAATGTTAAAGAAGTGCTCAGACAAAAGCAAAAACTAAAATAAATAATGTTTTGTATTTCCATCGGTGACAGAGAAATATATACACCTAAAAAGGGGGACATCAAAATCAAGCAGATCGCATATTTTGTGCTAGTTGTTCAGCAAGTTTTTTTTTACGGGAATTAATTTGTACGTGGTTTCATCCCTGAGCAACAAGACAAAGTAAAGATAAATTGAAAGAATTGCGTCTTTATTATGATTTAAGAATCTCTTTTTCTTGCCAAACATGAAATGTGCATTCAAATATTGCCGACATTAAACGGTAAAATTGAAATACCAATGAATTAATATAGCCAAACACCAGGATGAAATTCTTATGGCCACTCCGAGCATTACTTCGCTACGCGGGGTTTAGCGGACGACTGTCTACACTCTACACTCTACACTCTATCTATACAATACAAACTTGACATTCTTATCAGGTCCTGGTACAAAATTGGTTGATATTCCAGTTTTCCTCTCGCATTCTATATAGACTTAATAATTTGTAGTTGGCTTGACTAATAAGGGTTTTCGATCAAATATGTGCATTATTTAGTTGCTTGCCTTAAACTCTGTGTAACGCTATCTGTATAGCTCAATTGCATCTCTCGAATTCAAAAGACAAAATGCACCTTATCTTTAACAGACGGTTAAAGCATTGGTTGAAGCCATAACAATGCGAATAGCCTTGGATTTTTAACGTGCGGGAATAAACGCATTCACGATTTTAGCTTGATAATATAAGTTGAGCTCGTCGTTCGCAGCACTCCAGTGTAAATTTCATTTTCAAAGGTTACATATATATAATAACTGTATGAATTCCGTTTGTATTGGACATGCCCGGCGGCCCTTATCGTTGGACTCTCCTCGAACTCACTGACTCTTTGAAGTACTGGTACGTTATTGAGGCAGTGATGACACAAAAAGCTCGTGCAGAACATCGAGATAACGAGTTGCCCAGAATATAGACGACGAATTAAAGGGAAATCTCTACAAACACCAATCACCTTATCTCGTCATATATCCCATCGGCTTCCTAGCGGGGCATCGTGATCGTAATCATAATCCGTCGCTGCTCACAACTAAACCATAATGTCGTAATGATTTAGCCTGTGAAAATGTACGAAAGTGATCCCGATTACGATGCCGACAATTGTGTTCGGGGCTTCACCTTACCTTGTATCGACACCCGCCATTTTGAACCCAATAGTACCGGCATGTACCTTGCGCGGTGTCCAAGGCTTTGTGGGTGTGGGTGGGTGTCCCCGCCAAGGCTCGTGTCGACGACTTTCTCGCGCATTTGCATTCGCTCAACCGCCAAGATGGCTGCATCGATATCATACAGAACGTTGCCCAATCAATCATGCTTATGGATCTGGTTCGATTTGTGTTCTATCTGTCCATCATGCGCGAAGACGAGCAGAATGGCTCAATGCATCTGATCATGACACAATCCACTGGGAAATGCCCCCTCAGTCTCATATTCATTAGATCCCTGAACGTTAATCATAATTAATTAAACATGCTGGCGCAGAAATCAAGGGCGTCGGCTGTAATTGCCACCTGCATGTTCGATTAACTAACATAATAGCTCGGCTTAGGTTTTAATAACCAAATACGAATAATCTAAATGGTTTAATTTATAATTGGCGAACACCTAACACCGTGTTCTACTATAAGATAATGCAATTAAATAAACTCATTTCGCTTCAATATATTTCCGTAACAAAATTCGTACCATGTGGTCAACCGATTAATTTGAACTCGAACCCTAAAAGTGATAAAACGAAGATATTATTTAGACTGTTAACAGTACCAATATATGCACACCGTGGTGACTCCACTGACTTGACTATACGGCTGCTCTGTTACCTGTGTCTCCGTCTAGTACAGGAAGTCATGCACAGAATGGGGCAAGTCTATGACACGCCCCCATCATCCCATCCGTCACCGTAGTGGGACAACAAGGCTACACCAACATAACATACAATACTCTAGTACCACAAATATTGGGCACTATACCAATAATCAATGCTATTACACACTCCCGATACAGTACGTTATTTGTTTTTGTTTCTTTTAATGACGTGTAGTTGATAATTTGTCACAATCGCTTTTATATTATTGAAGTTTCTTGCGTACAACTGTGAAAAAGGTGGAGAAAATCCAACGTTTCGCCTATATTGCAATGAGCTTCTTCAGGGACCGTTGGAGAGTATTGACATTGGAATGGCAAAAGCTTTCTCAAAGGAACCTCTGGAGGGCTGGACCACGGATAACTAATGCTGGACCATCATGCCTCTGGACCGCGCTGTTATCAGAATAACACAATGTCGCAAAAGCATCTTATACTACAGGCGCGCTAAGAGTGAAGGGTACCTCTACATCAAAAACGGCAGAACATTTTCATTTTTTTTATATCTCAAGATTGGTACACAAAATCGCAAATCTGAGTGTATAGCACACTGTGTTTTGGTAAGTCCTACAGACTGAATGAAATATTATAACACTTGACGATTAATTTATTTTGATTATTAAATCGATAATTAGTAATAAAATTATTTAGAAATAAAATCCTAACTGATTATAGTAATGTAAGACCAAATTAGAGCATTCACTATGTATGACTTACCAAACCACAAAGCGCTATTGATTCAGATTTTCGATTTCGAAGTCCATTCTTGAGATATAATTTAAAAATGAAAAGTTTGTGCTGTTTTGACGTAGAGGTATCACACGGTCCAAAGGCCCCTTTGTGAAAGTTGTTGCCATTCCGGTGTCAGTACTCTCCAAAATCCAAATGTCCCTGAAATAGCACAATTGAAATATGGGCGAAACGATGGATTTTCCTCACCTTTTGTCACGGTTGTACCCAGAAACCTCAATAGTGTATGATCTCTTGTCTGTCGGGATACGCCGCGTTGATAGACACTAGATAAAGCAAGCGATAATACTGACTCGGATGGTAAAGCCTTCATTAATAAGGTCTCAATTAGTGTATGATCTCTTGTCTGTCGGGATACGCCGCGTTGATAGACACTAGATAAAGCAAGAGATAATACTGACTCGGGCCGCGAAAGCCTTCATTAATAAGGTCTCAATAGTGTATGATCTCTTGTATGTCGGGATACGCTGCGTTGATAGACACTAAAGCAAGAGATAATACTGACTCGGGTGGCGAAAGGCTACATTAATAAGGTCTAAATAGTGTAGCTGACTCCGGCTGTGGGAATCTCCTCAACAAACTACTAACCGCTTTTTTCACGCCAAACAAAGTGTGAAGCAGCGCTTGATCTACCGTTGTAACCGTTTTGTGTTTCTCGTTCCTGATTGACTTCTGCTGGCATGTCAAATTTAAAAATTTAAATTCTCTTTTGCATAGTGTGTAACAACTGCAAATGTATAATACATGCATATATATATATATATATATATATATATATATATATATATATATATATATAAAGTAAGGATACATTTTACGGTTTAACCAATCCAAATTTTATTTAAAATGATACTTCAACGTTTCGACGACTTTAGCGTCGTCTTTTTCAAGATTTACAAACATAAAAAACAAATAAATAAAAAACCACAACAACCAAAAAACACTTGCATATAAAATGGAAAACACTGCCACAGCGATACATCACTGCGTAGCTCTAGCAAGCTCTTTGAATCTGCTTCTGGTTATGGGTCCCCCCTGAGACACTGCTGGAAGACATTGCTAGAGCTACGCAGTGATGTATCGCTGTGGCAGTGTTTTCCATTTTATATGCAAGTGTTTTTTGGTTGTTGTGGTTTTTTATTTATTTGTTTTTTATGTTTGTAAATCTTGAAAAAGACGACGCTTAAGTCGTCGAAACGTTGAAGTATCATTTTAAATAACATTTGGATTGGTTAAACCGTAAAATGCATCCTTACTTTACATATTGCAACCAACAAAATCTAAAAAATCACATATATATATATATATATATATATATATATATATATATATATATATATATATATATATATATAACAAAAATAACGACAGAAAAGTAAGCTCACAGAATTTTGTTTTTAAAATTTGACTGAAATATGTATTATATGTAAGAGCAAACCGATATTAAACGTACTTTACGTTAAAGATAAGTCTCTGGTTCTATGTTTCTTTGCGGAATAGGGTGGAACCAAAATTAAAACCTAGATTTGATTTGATTAGATTTGATTTGATTTGATTAGATTTGATTTGATTTGATTTGATTTGATTTGATTTGATTTGATTTGATTTGTTTTGATTTGATATGATTTGATTTGATTTGATTTGATTTGATTTGATTTGATTTGATTTGATTTGATTTGATTTGATTTGATTTGATTTGATTTGATTTGATTTGATTTGATTTGATTTGATTTGATTTGATTTGATTTGATTTGATTTGATTTGATTTGATTTGATTTGATTTGATTTGATTTGAAGCCACAATGGCTCGCACTACGGGAACTTGCTAGTGTAATAGGTAATGTATCATTTGTAAATTGTTTTGGGGTTAACAACGTTATACAAACGTTTGATAGTTACAAAATACAAACAAGTTTAAAACTAGACGTAACCTGGGCCAACCTCACCTCACCTTAACAGGGAAGGATACCTCTACGTCAAAAACCGCACAAAATTTTCATTTTTAAATCATATCACAAGAATGGGCTTTAAAATCGAAAATCTGAATCAACAGCGCACTGGTTTAGTAACCCCTTCACATTGAATGCTCAAAGTCGTGACTTATATTATAATCAGTATGTGTTCTTATAAATAATTAATTTTATTACTAATTATCGAATTATATTGAAACTACTACGCTAATGGTTATAATATTTTATTCAGTCTGTAGGGCTTACCAAAGCACAGTGCGCTGCTGATCTAGATTTTCGATATCTGGTTGCAATATAATTTAATAATGAGATTGTCTGCGGTTTTTGACGTAGAGATTATCCTTCGCTCTTAACTCCAGCATTCCACCTTGTTACAAAGCCAGAACATGTTAGTGATCACCCCCCCCCCCCCCCCCCCCCCACCGCCCACCCCACTTCAACGCGTTGTTCGTTCCAAATAACAACTAACAAGTAATGTTTCAACAAAAACAAAAAACTCTCTACAGCACAAAGTTATGCCGTGTCTTGGCTACAACAAGTAAGACGTTGTATTATGTGATTTTCTTATTGAGATTCAAGATATTCTTAGAGCAATAGGCTTTCTCACATAATATAAGGTTAGTTTATTAGCTATTGAAAGTAAGAAACAAATGAGAACAACTGAACAGAACAGAACAACTGTTATTGTTTCCAACACATACACAAATAACGAATGAAAAACTGAATGGGAAAAGACAAAATAAAATAAACGTCTTATCTTTCAAAAAACAACTTTTTAATATGAAACAAAGGAAGGAATCAATTACGTTTAGTTTGATATGTTCAAATCAAATAGTTTATATACAGCAGATCAATTTACGCTTCCGTCGTCAATTTTAAGTACACGTTGGATGGAAAGACTTGATATGGTTGATATATGTTTTGTTGGTCTGAAGCATCCACCACCCACTCCCCAACATATCAAGTAAAGTAAAAGCTTTCCCTTTGACATTTCTTCTCCCACCTTCGCAACCCTGTTTGCCTCGTCGCGCTTTATCTTTCTTCCTTTATATACACTTTCTCGGATAACTTGTTTTCCGCGACAACCAATCAGAAGCATGGAAGTAATACTATTCGACAAGCAAATCGTTACTATTTGAACTTATTGTAGGGGAACATCTTTATGTATAGATTATTATTACTGCTGAAATACCTACGTACACCCAAGATTACATTACACGTTACGAACAAAGAAAAGTTTCGATTCGGTTAGGTTTCCATTTGTGTGGGCCGTACCATGTATGCATTTCAAAAGCCCGGATACGCTGCCTGAACGGCCTCACCACTATACTATAGTAATATGAAGTAATATGTTCAATGGAAACATTTTAATAAATATAAACACATTGTTTTCCGTCCCAGCTGGCAGCAGGTTGTTGTCAGTTAAACGTAAAAACAACTTTCACGCTTCATTCATGTTCCTTCCTAGATCTCCTTGATCGCTCTATTGATAACGACGATAACAATCACGCTGGCAGCAAGACTCTGCTAGAACAACGTTATTACGTCATGACTGCGTTGCGTTCGCGTTGAAAGCGCAGCCGTGATGGTCGTGGTCTAGATGATCGTATCAACAGATTTCGGTTTCGTTGATAGTAAAATGCTGCACGGTGTCTGCCTTTGCCTGTCCGAGTCCGAGTAGTCCAAGACGCGGACGCGCTTGGCAAACCAAGTAGAAGACGAAGCGAGGTGCGGTGCGGTGCTAAAACCCGGACGGACTATCTGGGTTCAATGCCCGGCTGCACGTTTATCGTCATTGATTTGGCCGAGGTTTTTGGACATAAGCTTTAGGTATACTCGCATTGTTTAGTGGCTGCTTCAAATACTGTGCAAATATTTACCACCTTCTATTATGAATAATGCTATCAGCGCTTATCAAGGTCATCTTAATCCAAATAGTATAGTATAGTTCTAAAGGTCCTATAACTCACCGTCAAACCTTACGAAACAACTATTTTGAATGGAATGATATTAGCAAAATATGAGCGTTCCAATATGAAGTGTTGGTACACAGCGGCAGTGGTAAACAGCGGCAGTGGTAAACAGTGGTTCTATGCCTGTGCTCATAGGCCATACTTTTACGCGCCTTCCTCGCCATTTCACGTCACGTAAAATTGCCTATATGTTTTGTTTATTACACATTACTTTACGCATCGTATTGTTTACGCATCAGCTGTGACGCAGTATTAGTGAATAAATAGTTAATATGATGACACATCACACACCATGCAAGGACAATGCAAATAAGTACATACATGATGGACGTGCCGTCCTTCTGTCTATACATCATCACTCGTGAGTCACTTGCTTATCGTTTCGATAAGTCTCGTTGCATGACTACAAACTGCAATGAGTAATGTTGGATGGTCGTGAATGTGTATTGAACGAAAACATAGTAACAGATAATTGTTAGCTTAGGACTGCTATTATTATTATTCTTGGAGTTTTAAGGCACAAAAAAGCGAGGTTATATCAGTGCCTATTTAGGACTGCTGCATCACTGCACTATGGATCAGGGATTAAGCGGATATTAGGTTGGTCTGGGTGACGTATATTATGTGATTGTTCTGGTAAGGTGCGGGTCATGGGTGCGGCTTATGTTCTTCGCGGATCCTGGCCAAGTGGCGGGCTAATCTCAAGCCTATACGTATTTTAATTCTTGCAATTTTCTATAAAAAACTTCATCTCATCTAATGTCGTACATGATATAATCATATTACAGATATGTTTTTGTTTGTATTTTATTTGAGGGCATCATCAGTTTATACCGGTTTGCGCTTTGATCGCGTTAGCTTGAGTGGAAGTAGAATTTCGGTGAACGGTTCAGGTTTCTAAAAACCTCATACAGTTTAGAGCCAATACATAAAGTTAGATGAGTTGATTCTAATATTTTGTATTTGTTGGCCGTTTTATCTTCAAGCTTGGTGATAAATGCGAACCACAGCTTTGTGACCGTTTTTTTCTCAGCACTCAGTGGTAAAAGAACAGACTAGTCTTGTTATCTAGTTCCTTGTTTAGGTCACCGCAGCCGTAAAACATAACTTGGTTTGGACTCTCTCCTGCGACAACGCTCTGCAGCTTGCTGTGTCGTAAGAAAAGCCAAATTAAGTTTTAGGTTGAAAATAATTTATTGCGTCGAAGTCCTGGGAATAGAAAGGTCCTTGCATTGAAATGTTCCGACAATCCTGCGGTTATTATCTAACATTGTTTTCTACTTGAGTGTTTTGGTATAATGTGAAACGAAAAGAATAGTTGACACCGTCTCTATAAAGTGTCATACTACTTAGAACCCTTTTAAACGTAAACCTTGTTATTATGTTATTCTTGTCAGTGAGACAACGCCCTACCGCAGCTGTGCTTCACTCATGTTGGTGTAGGTTGTACGCGTTCGGTCTCCTACCCAGTGCAAACAAGTGTCACTTCGCAAGTACAGACGCGCTTGGACGTAAATGTGGGACACTGACAAAATTGCAAAACTCTATCTGTGTTCTTGCCAAAGAATGAAATTGTCTTTTCTCGTGTGAGGCCGGTTGTAATATAGGATACAGTAGAGGTATGTATGGGTCTAAATACAGAAGTCCAGCCCGGGCCCGCCTGAAGTGTACATGTTTGTAGTATTAGGCAAGGGATACGAAGGGCATAGCGGGAATAACAAGATTACGTGTAATGACTGAGAGATCCAAACCTCCCAATGAAAAGGCCGGCTCGATGCCAACAAAACTGTTGTGACGTAGGAAGATTATACTTTTTTGGAAAACTCAACTTTTTTAATTTTCGGTACTTTTGCTAAAATAAGATTTCTTGGGTTGCAAATACCGATTAGAAATTACGAGAAAAAATAGAAAAAAAACGAAAAAAGCCCGCCTCACTTAGTGATATGGACTCAGGCCCGCGGGCCCAGCCCGTATACCCGTGCAGACCTGTAGGATGCAGATTGTAAACATAATCCAGATCTGTCTATCCGCGATCCACTGTAGTTCGTTGTGCGGATCTACGTTACAAAGTTCATCTGTAAGAGGTAGAATCACTGTACAAATAGCGGTTTCCTACTGAACGAGTGAACTTGTTCTTGTCACAAAAGTGATAAACATCATCGGCGCATAGTCAGACCATGGATTTATTTCCTGCGACGATTCTGTCTCACACGGTCCAAAGGCCCCTTTGTGAAAGTTGTTGCCATTCCAGTGTCAGTACTCTCCAAAATCCAAATGTCCCTGAAATAGCACAATTGCAATATGGGCAAAACGATGGATTTTCCTCACCTTTTGTCAGGGTGTTACCCGGAAACCTCTATAGTGTATGATCTCTTGTCTGTCGGGATACGCCGCGTTCATAGACACTAAATAAAGCAAGAGATAATACTGACTCGGGCCGCGATAGCCTTCATTAATAAGGTCTCAATTAGTGTATGATCTCTTGTCTGTCGGGATACGCTGCGTTGATTGACACCAAAGCAAGAGATAATACTGACTCGGGCCGCGAAAGCCTTCATTAATAAGGTCTCAATTAGGGTATGATCTCTTGTCTGTCGGGATACGCTGCGTTGATTGACACCAAAGCAAGCGATAATACTGACTCGGGCCGCGAAAGCCTACATTAATAAGGTCTCAATAGTGTATGATCTCTTGTCTGTCGGGATACGCTGCGTTGATAGACACTTAATAAAGCAAGCGATAATACTGACTCGGGCCGCGAAAGCCTTCATTAATAAGGCCTCAATAGTGTATGATCTCTTGTCTGTCGGGATACGCTGCGTTGATAGACACTAAATAAAGCAAGAGATAATACTGACTCGGGCCGCGAAAGCCTACATTAATAAGGCCTCAATAGTGTATGATCTCTTGTCTGTCGGGATACGCTGCGTTGATAGACACTAAATAAAGCAAGAGATAATACTGACTCGGGCCGCGAAAGCCTTCATTAATAAGGCCTCAATAGTGTATGATCTCTTGTCTGTCGGGATACGCTGCGTTGATAGACACTAAATAAAGCAAGAGATAATACTGACTCGGGCCGCGAAAGCCTTCATTAATAAGGTCTCAATTAGTGTATGATCTCTTGTCTGTCGGGATACGCTGCGTTGATAGACACTAAAGCAAGAGATAATACTGACTCGGGCCGCGAAAGCCTTCATTAATAAGGTCTCAATAGTGTATGATCTCTTGTCTGTCGGGATACGCTGCGTTGATTGGCACCAAAGCAATCGATAATACTGACTCGGGCCGCGAAAGCCTTCATTAATAAGGTCTCAATTAGTGTATGATCTCTTGTCTGTCGGGATACGCTGCGTTGATTGACACCAAAGCAAGAGATAATACTGACTCGGGCCGCGAAAGCCTTCATTAATAAGGTCTCAATAGTGTATGATCTCTTGTCTGTCGGGATACGCTGCGTTGATTGACACCAAAGCAAGCGATAATACTGACTCGGGCCGCGAAAGCCTTCATTAATAAGGTCTCAATTAGTGTATGATCTCTTGTCTGTCGGGATACGCTGCGTTGATTGACACCAGAGCAAGAGATAATACAAGGCTAAAGAGGGTATGGGCATGCCCATAACCCTACACTGGCCATCCTGTCCTTCCATGGGACAGGAAAACAACAATAAAATTAATTAATTAATTAATTAATTAAGAGATAATACTGACTCGGGTGGCGAAAGGTTACATTAATAAGGTCTAAATAGTGTAGCTGACTCCGGCTGTGGGAATCTCCTAAACAAATTACTAACCGCTTTTTTCACGCCAAACGAAATGTGAAGCAGTGCTTGATCTATACCGTTGTAACCGTTTTGTGTTTCTCGTTCCTGATTGACTTCTGCTGACATGTCAAATTTAAAAATTAAAGTAGATTCAAGTAGATCGTAGATCTCTGGGCTGTTCCATTGTGTCGGTTAACATGAACATGACGTCACACCCCATGCAGGCATCAACCACTCCTTATCCTCTGTCATTTAGAGTCGGTGACGGGACACCAATCCGTCATACTCCGTCAGATATATACGTATACCACCTGTCTCTAGCGTTGTAACACGTCGTTTCATTTTACTCTACATCGAATCAATCAAAGATGGTCATTGTAGGGCTAGCAATGCCTTTTTCAGCCTACCAGGCTTGTAGAAAAGTTAGCAAAGAATGCACGAGTCAGTTTATGGAAATAAATCACACATAAACTCCGTAGTACCATTGAGTCCCCTCAGTCAGGCTTGTCAGTGTGGGTAATCGAACTCGTGACGCCCGAGTGAGAGGCTCGACTGTTACCTCTGAGCCACCTCTGGCAGTAGTACCACAGATAACTAATTAACTACGTAGTTAATTAGTTATCTGTGGTAGTACCGTAGATATGTGAGGCTTCTGGAAAACGTTTTCTCACTCTAGGTAAAGCAAAACACCGCAGTATTTAGCCAGTACGCGATCAAATAAACGAGTAGTCTTGAGTTGTTGGAGATATGAACCAAGGAAGGAGTTATCTTTATGGTTTAGGACGCTGCTAGAAATAATACTAAAAGACAACCTCCATGTAGGCATATCTATATGAATAAGCTCTCTTAGCGACCAGAAAGCAAGGCGCGCTGCTTGAATTCGCATTGACCTTATTTCCAGTATTACGAAATGTAGCTCAATTATTGGAATTGATCTGCGACCTATCGAGTAAAGAATTCTTCTGGCTTTATGGAACCATATGGAACCGAGTGAAGTGAGCTAAGCCAAGAATGTTATATATCTAAACTAAAACTATATACAGTCTCGTACGATTTCGTCTATAAAAATGGATGCAAGACGGTTCAAAAACGCTGATATTGCAAAGATAAAGTAGTTCTCAGCTTGTCGAGCTGCCGAATACGATGATAAAATTATTCAACAGTGTGCTACTTATTTTAACAAAATTTTGGTTGTTTTCTCTAACTGAACACCCTATTATTGGAAACGATAAAATTTGGTTTGATTCAAGCGGTGGAAGACATAACAACGACGTTGAGATATGAGATTGTTTACCGTCTAGTGATGTACACACTAGGCAAAATATATGTAGTTATAGATAATTCTCAATGATGGCTGGAGTCTTTAGTACCTACTGTACTTTCTAGTAGCCCTGACTTGAGAGTCTCCTTTCTCATCAGGAGTAAACAACCGTGGCTTTAAAGTGCATTTTGCAATGTCGTGTTGATTATTATCACTTTATTTACGAATAATTAAATAAATAAGATTGCGTACAGGTATTTCAGTGTTTTACAAACTAATTTGTGAATATTTCCGCTTACTGTATACAGTTTACAGTTTAGTACAGTTTGATAACTCTATTCCTTGTCGCAATATCATCACAATATTGTAGAATGTAGAAGGTAATGTAAGCATGTTACTTGTATCAATAATAATAACTAGGCAAACGCTCCGCGTTGCGTTGCAAGATGAGCTATTTTTTATTTTTAGTAAATAAAACAAATCATTTTCATATCATATTACTCTTACCAAAAAAAAAATACCTTTATAATAAACACGATTTTTTACAAGATGGCGGTTCAAGTTACAACCTTAGATTTTGTGTATATTATTTCTCGATATGTTTCTAAAAATTGCACGAACTATTATTTAAATCCGCTAAGAAGTTTTCTTAAAATAAATTAAAACCTTCCAGTTGATTTTCAATGGATTACCGCGTAATTTCATTCAACCGTGCTCTTCTAAATAGGCTCTAATTCATGAACTATTAAACTAATCTGTGTAGATAATAATGCATCAAGCTAGACCTAAACCGTGCTATTGTTAAATCATACAATAACCGCATTTAAATTATAATAAAAGCTATTTAAATCGTCGACATAGTTTGTTTGTTAACTTTTGCATGTTTGCTGTAAAAGTCATCAAACATACCACGCTATTGTTGCCATTCTATAACTGTTATCGAAATTCTAGATCCCCCTTCCCCCCTTCCCTTCCCTAGATCCTTCCTAACTGGAGTACCCTATAGTTGGATGTGGATGAAACATGTAATATTAGCCGAGCAGTGGCCTTCACTGTTCAATATACAAACAGGCTCCTATAGCCCTTCCCTAGATCCTTCCTAACTGGGGTACCCTAGTTGGATGTGGATGAAACATGTAATATTAGCCGAGCAGTAGCCTTCACTGTTCAATATACAAACAGGCTCCTATAGCCCTTCCCTAGATCCTTCCTAACTGGAGTACCCTATAGTTGAATGTGGATGAAACCAGTGGCGTAGCGGTGACCCAAGCCGCCCCCGCAAGGCTTGGGGGCCCCCCGTCAGGGGGGGCCCACCGGTCAATTTGAGTTCATGAGTTAAAATATGAGTTTATTGATACTCGCGTGTAGAGGGTACAAAAAGTGAACACATTTTTTGGGCTTAGTATCAAGCGATGGGAACTGCTCAATAATTGCAGCAATAAACGCACCCTTAAGAATCTATGTCCAACTCGATGGTCATCAAGAAATGACTCCTCGATAGGCTTAAGATTCCGATATACAGACGTCATGATCGCGCTCTCTAAAATTATCATCACATCGAAAAACAATGAAGAGAGAAAAGAAGCAAAATCAATTAAAAAAAAATTGGCACGTTCGAATTTGTTATGATGGTTGTCATACAAACTTTTATTTTAGAAACAATCAATATTGTTTCTAAGTTGTTGCAGTCGAAAAGTATGGACTTGATCTACGCTTGTAGCTTATTGAAATCGGCTTCAGAAACACTTTGTGACTACAGAAATCAATATGATGACGTTAAGGCTACCGCAAGTGCACTTGCACAAACTTGGTGCATCGTCCAAAAGTTTCAAAATAAGCGTCAGGGGCAAACGAGGAATAGTTCTGACTTCTGATGAGCTCTTATATAAGATTGTCAGATCGGATCCAGAGAGGAACTTCAAGATTTCGGTCTTTTACTCAAACATCGATGTGATCACGAGCCAACTGAAAAACCGCTTTCAAGGAATGGATAGTGTTGCTCAGAGGTTTAATTTCCTAACTGTAAAAGAGTTGACGAGTGCTACTGATGACACATTATTCAAATCAGCCGAATCATTCCTATCATTGTACAAAGATGATCTAACCGACGAGTTTCCGTCGCAGATGTTAAGTTTTCGAAGTGTTATTAAAAACCAATAAACAACGCCAAGTGACCCTAATTCGATTATAGAATTATCAGAACTTTTGATAGTTAAGAACAATGCCATAACTTCGAACATCCCCGACGTCGTCACTGCCTATCTACTATTTTTAACAATACCTGTCACTGTCGCAACTGCTGAACGTTTATTTTCGAAGTTAAAACTAATAAAACATTATCTTAGAAGCAGCATGTCACAAGAACGTTTGAAGGGACTTTCCATTTTAAGCATTGAATGCGAGCAAGCTCGAAAACTTGCAACTGATGCAATAATCAACGAGTTCACCAGGAAAAACACCAGGAGAAATAAGCGCTTCTTATAATGTAGGTTGAAAAAAACAAACTAATGCATTTTTACGAATTTTTGCAATTTGTCACGAGGTATTTTTGCGGGAGGGGGGCCCACACATAAATCTTGCGGGGGGGCCCTGGGACTTTCCGCTACGCCACTGGATGAAACATGTAATATTAGCCGAGCAGTGGCCTTCACTGTTCAATATACAAACAGGCTCCTATAGCCCTTCCCTAGATCCTTCCTAACTGGGGTACCCTAGTTGGATGTGGATGAAACATGTAATATTAGCCGAGCAGTGGCCTTCACTGTTCAATATACAAACAGGCTCCTATAGCCCTTCCCTAGATCCTTCCTCACTGGAGTACCCTAGTTGGATGTGGATGAAACATGTAATATTAGCCGAGCAGTAGCCTTCACTGTTCAATATACAAACAGGCTCCTATAGCCCTTCCCTAGATCCTTCCTAACTGGGGTACCCTAGTTGGATGTGGATGAAACATGTAATATTAGCCTAGCAGTAGCCTTCACTGTTCAATATACAAACAGGCTCCTATAGCCCTTCCCTAGATCCTTTCTAACTGGAGTACCCTAGTTGGATGTGGATGAAACATGTAATATTAGCCGAGCAGTGGCCTTCACTGTTCAATATACAAACAGGCTCCTATAGCCCTTCCCTAGATCCTTCCTAACTGGGGTACCCTAGTTGGATGTGGATGAAACATGTAATATTAGCCTAGCAGTAGCCTTCACTGTTCAATATACAAACAGGCTCCTATAGCCCTTCCCTAGATCCTTTCTAACTGGAGTACCCTAGTTGGATGTGGATGAAACATGTAATATTAGCCGAGCAGTAGCCTTCACTGTTCAATATACAAACAGGCTCCTATAGCCCTTCCCTAGATCCTTCCTAACTGGGGTACCCTAGTTGGATGTGGATGAAACATGTAATATTAGCCTAGCAGTAGCCTTCACTGTTCAATATACAAACAGGCTCCTATAGCCCTTCCCTAGATCCTTCTTAACTGGAGTACCCTATAGTTGGATGTGGATGAAACATGTAATATTAGCCGAGCAGTGGCCTTCACTGTTCAATATACAAACAGGCTCCTATAGCCCTTCCCTAGATCCTTCCTAACTGGGGTACCCTAGTTGGATGTGGATGAAACATGTAATATTAGCCTAGCAGTAGCCTTCACTGTTCAATATACAAACAGGCTCCTATAGCCCTTCCCTAGATCCTTTCTAACTGGAGTACCCTAGTTGGATGTGGATGAAACATGTAATATTAGCCGAGCAGTAGCCTTCACTGTTCAATATACAAACAGGCTCCTATAGCCCTTCCCTAGATCCTTCTTAACTGTAGTCAGGATTCGCGTCCTGATTAGAAAGTTGGATCAGCTTTAACTAAACCGTGCCCTCAATATCATATAGGGTATTCACGTGACGTCACATCGGCCATATTGGAGGCCACCTACAGTACTATTTCAAGTTTCATTTAGCTGTCAAAATAAAATGAACAATTTTGTTTACGGGGAAATATGACAAATTGAACACGTATATCCCCCGATAAAGTGTTCGTAAATGATTATTGTATGCTTTTGTAAACGACTAAAAGAGAAATCGAGACAAAAGGGTTTGTTTATGTTGATGTTGATTGTAAGTAATAATAGCAAACCAAAGTTAGAGAACAGTTGAATTTGCATCAAACGCCAGCTGAAACATAGTAACAATGAACTACCAATCACATGCCATTGTGGCCTCCAATGTGGCCACTGGCCACCATGCGCAATACGTGAATACACCCTATTGGTCGTCAACGTAAACTTACAGTTGTTCCCGCAAGAGAACAGCATTATGTACTACAATAACACAAGAACAAGTAATTTGGTGAGATTGTGAGATATTACATGCCAAGATGTAAGCCCAAACGAATAGGTTACTTTCTAGGGTCAACAAATAGAAACAATTCCGAACAAATATAAAGATTTTATTTTATTATTTGGTGTTAACGAGTAACGACGTACTCGACAACTAGGTCATACGTCGTTGGGAACATATGTATAAGAGGAGTGTATGATCATGATGTAACAATACTACATTTAACTGCATTACCGTTTTCAAAATTATTTTAGCGATGTCGTATGCTTTTCTTATATGAAAAACATGTTCTATTTCCATCAATTTTACACGGCTTGTGCATCGTTCAAATAGTGACTGTTTTGTAATTTACTTTGATGATATCTATTTCTTATCAATAATTTATCATGAGGTATTTTATACAATGTGGACTTCAGCGGATACTGGATGGGCGTTTGTGACAAACCGGGGCTACTAATTCCAAACTCAGTATAAATTATACAATGAGATATCGGACCTGTCAAATATAATCTGCTCTGTAATCTTAATCATGAAGGTGGAGGTGAAGTGGCTGCCCAAAGAGCGGTCGTGCCTGATTTGTTCCACTGAGTAAATGACCGCAATCACCTTTGTACTGTCACGGTCACCGAAAGGTCAATGCGTCTCTTGAGATGCACAGTGTCGTCACCGATGGTCATCAGAAGTGAGTGGCTTCACTGAGTCAGTGGTGCCGTGCGGTGGAGAGTGGCGCAACCTGGTAGTCGTTGTTTGTACTGCTGCCTGTGGACAGTTTTTATCCTGCTGAATGAACCCATTGTCTGAATCTCGAGTCGATAAAGAAGTTCTCGGAGGGAAACTACTCTATCGATTCTGGTCTGAATCAAGGTCTGTAAATCCCCTAGCGGAGGCTCGTCAAACTCCCAACCGTTGGCAGACCTTGTGCAAATACCTTACAATTGTAGTAAGGTACTTGCCTTGTGAGTTGTGTCTGAATGACATACTCGGTTATGAACTTAACTTTACAAGCCGAACCTTGTCTAAATGACATACATGCTCGGTTATGAACTTAACTTTACAAGCACAGCAGACCTTGTGTCTGAATGACATACATACTCGGTTATGAACTTATGAACGTGATTGTATGTGCTAATGTGCATCACGTTTTTTTCTATCTCGTGATATAAGACGTATATGTTGTATGGATTCTCATGTGATGAAAATATATAATGTATAACAATAATAATCATAAAACTCCCGGGCGTTAAGTCATCTAAACATTGATGTAAATTAATCGGAGCACATTGTTTAAATTTGTCTAGAATTAAACAGTGAATCAATTTATGCAAAATGGAATGAAAATTATTATTAAGCGAGCGTAGCGAGCGTCTCCATTTTACTCTTAAGCCACTCCTGTTACGTACGGTGTTGTTCACGGTGGCGGACCGCGTAGAAAACACTAGACGAAATGACAACGAAAAATCTTAGCAACGCACATTGCACAGCATTCAACAAAATGTCGGGAAGTATAATAGCTATGGAAATTATAAAAAATGTTTGCTATGCGCATTCTTGAACTTTTCACCAGAAAGTTCGTAGATATGGGCGCGCTCGTTTATCAACGCGTCATACAGAGCTTTTTCCTTGTTATATTTTCAAGGCACGACGAGAAAGTATTTACGTTGGTGGATGAACATTAGAGCCCCTGCAGTGTAGACATCCCAGCATCACCACTCACTAGGGGCGACGTTATTTACCCCCACCCTCGCTCGTGCGCATTCTTGAACTTTTCACCAGAAAGTTCGTAGATATGGGCGCGCTCGTTTATCAACGCGTCATACAGAGCTTTTTCCTTGTTATATTTTCAAGGCACGACGAGAAAGTATTTACGTTGGTGGATGAACATTAGAGCCCCTGCAGTGTAGACATCCCAGCATCACCACTCACTAGGGGCGACGTTATTTACCCCCACCCTCGCTCGTTTGCACCCACTATCTTTATGGTTGCACCACGCACTTTTGTGTTCTTTTTTTTTCGTATTTCGTGTTTCATCCACTCCACAGTAATTACGTCCCATTATACACATTTTCCATTAGTTAATGATTTTTTCTTTGTGTTTGGAAACTTGATCTGCACACAGAAGATAAGCTCGCTTGGTTTTGGTAGATCATGGATGAATACCTCTCATCTCCCTCAAGTGTAGGACTCATCAAAAGTGACTACGAACCTTGAAATACAATTATTATTATTGATATATATTAGATTCAAAATTGTAACTAGTTCCACGTGTATAGGAAATTCAAATTTGAAGAGAAAATTGCTTTCTGTGTAAATAAATAAAGAGTAATTCTAACTTTATTCATTGGATAATGAATAACATCATGGGTTGACATTTACTCGGATCCATAGTCTGGCGCTGCGTGTTGTGGGACGCTGAAGGTGAGTCAGCTTAGGTTGGAGAAATAAATGACTGCAGGTGTAAGAAAGGAAAAACTCACCTTTGATAGAAATTCAATATTGTTTCCATTTGGATCACAAATAGTTGATAATCGTCACGTTGTTTAAAGAATTGACATTTTGAGTTTTTGGAGGTAATTGTCTTAGAGTTAACGTAATTACATAAACATAAGACATTAATACCTATGGAGATGTTAGAGAAAGGATTGTAGAATTCGTCAGTGTTAAAGCACAAATTGGAGAAGCATAAGTGGTAAAAATTTTTACAATTAAGTCGAACACTCTTAAAGGAGTATTTCGCTTTATTAAGTGCATAGCCTAATTAGTCAAGCCCACTTGATTTGGGGTTTTCAAACCACCAGTCACGGTCACAAAGCGTATCACCAATGCAAGGTCCTCTGAGTCTCGTCGCATGTTACTCAGATGGGAGAATCATTGAGGAAAGCTAATGCATTGATTTGTCGAAACAAGCTATGACCCACATAGACAAAATAACAATTTGTAAAGAGTTGTTTTTGTCTTCACATTCTATATCGTTTTGTACATTAAATATTGTTCAATGTCTTATCACATTAGAAATGCGTTTTTTTTTTTAATGGAACCCATAATAGTAATTTTCGATCACATTTAACTGCCTACTTTACGCGTGCAAGCAGTTAGCGGCGATTCAGGTCCTAATTCATTTACTAATCTCGGATTGGTTACCATGGTTTCAACAAACATTACATACAAGGTGGCTTCTACGGGGTGCCATTTTTGATCTACGATTAACAGAAAATCGCCGGATTAAAGCAAAATAATTGCAACCATAATTCCTAATACACAGCCTTCTCGAATATAATTCTTAATTTCAATAATTTTGCCGCGTTACATTGGGACACAGCCATCTTGTACGTCGGTTAAATCCGAGGTTCTATTGAGCAAGGTCCGCTTGATCTTCGACTAGCAGAGATCAAGTTGACCTTGCTTTTGCGGATTGACCCATCAAGAAGACTATGCATTGAAGAAGAAGTAGTATGGTGGTAATGGCGGCCGCCCAAGATGTCGGCACCCACTAAACGGCGCGTAAAATTGCCTATGGGGAGGCGTACAACAAACAGCTACACTTGCTGCGAGCATGGACATAAGTCCATGCTCATGCAGCTGATTCAAGTCCAGCTGATTCAAGTCCAAGCAGTAACTTCGTTACTGGACCTGAATCAGCTAACAAATCAATGTACCAATTAAATAGCCACGATAGAAGGCGGTGGGCAGCCATTTTAGCCCTTAGGTTTCGTATTTTGACATTGTTCACATTGTTGTTGTGACTGTTGATGTGTAATTGGTTGCTTAGCGATAGGGGCTAAAATGTCCGAAAATGTCAAAAACCGGAAATGAAAATCGCAGACGCGTATTCCAATCATGTTGCACATCCAGATAGTTGTAAGTCCATGCTGCGAGCGTTCCGGCCAATGAGCACTGCCTGATGGAAGGCACCGAAAACCTCACTAGAAGCCAGTGCACTATGGGAAAATATCCATCGATTCCAAAGAAGTCAAGTAGTCTTTCTAACGGCTTTGAAAGTCGTATCGTTGATAGTTGTGTCAAGGTTGTGTGTTTCCAATATTCAATGACCGTTGGCCGGATCGCTCGCAACGCTCTCTGTGCACTTGTTACGCTTCCCCACTGGACACTCCAGTCTTGATGCAGCCTTAACACGGTGACCTATTGATTACAGCTGACGCCGGTGGGGACGACGATCTTCCAAGGTCTGCAGGCCCGCGACGCCGACGCCGGGGTCAACGGCCTCGTCGAATACTTCGTCGTGCCGGGCGACGGCTCCGGCCTCGGCATAGACGACGGCGTCGGTCGGAACCGCGTCACAGTGGCGGACGGGGCTGGGTTCTTCTCCATCAACCTCCCCCACCAGGGACAAGTGACCGTCAACCGCAGCCTCGACTACGAGCGGACGCAGCGCTACTTGGTTACCGTCGTCGCAGCCGTAAGTACCCTAGCCTTGCTTGCACGGCATAGTGCTAGCTGTATGTCCCGCTAACCTCCCCCACCAGGGACAAGTGACCGTGACGTGACGATTTTTTTCTTTTATCTGGTTGATACTATGTAAGTCAAGTGGGTATTCGAGGTTAACGACTCATGTAATAGTGACTGTGTCTGAAGAAATTCGTTTAGGAATTGCTTAGCAAAGTCGCATTCAAATGCACACATAAGGGTCCTGTCTGAAGTTGGCAGACGATTGAAGTAAAATGATCAATACATGTTAGGGCATCATTCCTGAACTAATATGATACAAGTTAATGGCGAAACATTATTCTCTACCGAATTAATGTTGCATATGCATAGATTGCGTTCGGCTCGGTGGAGGGGAGAAAGCTAAGAAATACATTTTGTTGGACTGTAACCATCATGCCGCTATCTTGCACATTAATATAACCTATAAAACAATATTAGAAGACTCCCATACACAGGACTATAATCCTAGGTGGGTTTTCTTCCTTTTGTAAACTACTATGTACTAAAATGCAGTTTATACTTTATAATAAGGAAAAAATAAAGTTCTATTCTATTCTATTCTATTCTATTCTATTCTATTCTATTCTATTCTATTCTATTCTATTCTATTCTATTCTATTCTATTCTATTCTATTCTATTCTATTCTATTCTATTCTATTCTATTCTATTCTATTCTATTCAAAACGTCAGATTTGTCGAGTGTGTGGACTCCTTATGATGCATGCCCAAACTATGTTCTCGACTTCGTTGCCTCTTGCTATAGTTGTGGTGTAACATACTATATTGATCGCATTTTGACAACAAAGTAAATTTGGCATAGCAGCCAGAAAATATTCACAAAAAAGCAAGCAAAAAATAGTTTCAACCAAGAGAGCAAGGAGATATGAATTAATGTTGAGGCGAAACTCGGTGCATGATTCATTGAATTTAATTTGTAGATAATTATGACTAATTTGTAGATAATTATGACTAATTTGTAGAGAATTATGACTAATTTGTAGATAATTAGGACTAATTTGTAGATAATTACGACTAATTTGTAGATAATTATGACTAATTTGTAGATAATTAGGACTAATCTCTTGAAAATGTGTAGTCGTTTATTTTATTTAATTAATAGAGGTGGCTCAGCAGTAATACGCGAGATGTTAATTCAAGTAAGAATAGAAAAGGTTTAACTATCTTGTCCCGTGTTTTTATATATTTTATTTTCAATTTCAAAAGGATGGGATTCTTAGGAATCTAATAGTAGCATTTAAGTTAAGCCTGGCTAAGGTATAAAGATTTTATCTCCAAGTTTCACTATAAGCGCGAAACGTAACCATGACGTAACTGACGTTCTTGCAAGCTGTTCTACGGAAACGAATTCGAACCAGTTGTGTCTGAGTATAAGTTGACTTGATCTTTAGAATGACTAAAGGATACAATTCCCTCCCACCCTCCTCGTCCATCAATCTGGTTGCTACTAGTTACGCTGACGTAACATTTGCAACACGAGTACGCACCTCCCCCTTCCTTTTTTAGCAGGTAAATGATGGGGTAAACAACCAAAGTGCCAATTAGAAAAGCACTTCACGAAGTGGTTAGTTTTACTCATCCCAACGCAACCATTGATAGCCGTCTGAGGGAAATTCTAAGAATTGTCTTCAATCTTCAAGATTATTTCTTATACATATCAAGTATGTTTAAACTTGTTCGCACACATATATGATGGCACGTGCTTTTTATCAATAACTAGGAATAGAAAATACGTATGTGCTTTAATTTGTTAATTTAAATAACAATGGATAAGAAAACACTGTCAGTACTGTGATATTGAGTATGACGGCATGACGGCACTTGTCAGTATTGTGATATTGAGTAGGACGGCATAGCTCCCGAGATCGCCAACGCACGTAAACCTGTCCACATTGTTAAAAAATACTAATTGTAAAAGTTTTAATAGTAATAATAGTAAAAACTACATATCTTCAGTAAGCAAAATTGTGTATTGCCCTCTATTTAGTAATTCAGTAGGAATTTGGGAACTGCTTTCTTGTTCTATTTTGTTTTTGATAGTGTGAATCTACTCATCTGCATGTAACTCTGATACCAAAATATAACTTACAGTACTATATTAGTATAATACTTAAAAATGTTTTACATTGTTTGTACGTGGAATGTGAGTAGTCTAGTTGCGTGGCATGACCCGTCTATGCCAGTGAAGGCCTTCGACCTCCTGTGTGTACTGCGTGCACACGTATGAGAGAATTACTTCAAATGTTATTATTTCCGTTGCATATTTTAAATATTATCATTTCGATAGGTGGAAACTCGCCGGTGTTGCGCGTTGCGTCGTCAGTAAGTGGAAGGCCGTGGATAAGAGACCTACTTATTGTCGGATAAGGTTGGTTAACGAGCTAGTTACTTGGTCGTTTGACGCCAGTGTACGAGTGTCCCCCCCACGGCACAGTTTGGTCGTAGTGTCTGCAGGCCTATACGTATACGTTTATTTCATTACTTAAAATGAATAATTTAAATGTGAGTGTTTTTATTAACAAGTGTCGGTGAACTGTTTGACTCGGGATTTTGTGCCGTAGGTGTTGACATCTGTGTTAAGCCTGAGCCATTTATGTGAATGCTGTGTATAGTAAAAACAAAAACTCTTTCTTTGAGTTAAAAATAATTAATTAACAGAAAAATATACGTATAAGTTGCGTTTAGTTGAATATTGTTTATAATATCTTCAGTGAACCGATTGATTGGACATGTTGCCTTCGCGTGTTGCCGTGTTCCTCTGGGCTACGATCGCAGCTCCAGTAATGGCGGCTCGTCCTGCGAACATCTCGGTCGGGCTCAACGGACTCATTGTCACCCATGTTAAGCCAACCGACAATGGCGACGTGATACTTGTACTACCAAGGAGCTACAATACGCCTGGTGTATCGTCCTCTTACGTGGCACTGAAGCAGGATACAATGGCAAACTCATCGACGAATCCGGACAAATCGCTGGTTTTGAATACGGTGCCCACAGACTCCCATAATTCTTCTCCTCAAACAGTGCGAACTGATTTAGGAGGTGAACCGATTGCAGTGTTGAAAGGTCCTCAACCAATGCGGTCGGGAAGCTCAGAAAATACTACAGGAAATCCAATAAATGTTGAGGTGAAGCCAAACCATTACGTTGATTTGAGCAGAGCCTTTACCAGAGTTAGTTTTCATGAACACCAAACACCATCGGCCAATATCCAAATAGCTTCAGGTAGTGTTCGGACTGAAAATTCATTAATTGATGATAATTTTAGCCAGAATAAAAATGTTACGAACGTTATATCCAATGCAAACACATTTACCAAATGGATTCCTAATATTGCCAGTGAGCACACATTTCCTCAATACGGAGCTAACTCAAGAAACACTGCCATGAACGAGTACCCGGAGGGTGGGCCTATATATGCCGCAGATACGGTACTAATGCACAGTAACGATACTAATACCAAGCCCACTCCAATTCCAATTGCAAGTAAAGTCAATGGTGACTCACTTGATTTCGACAACAAGGAAGGAGCAATTGTTTTGCAAGAGAATGCAAATATCCAGATTAATTCAGAGATAATTGGAAATAGTGAGCCAATAAGAGACTATAGTAGTACAAATAGAGAACTCGTACAAAATGTAAGCAGTAAAGATGAAGAGAATCACCAGATTTCTGAACAAAGTTCGAGAAGCCACGAGGTTAGTGAATACTTGATTTTACAACCAGACGTGCCCGGTGAGAAGAATGTACCTTATCATGAAACTTATCTTCTTAATGTTGAGCCATCAAATATACAATTGTTGGGGGATGTTTTTAGAAGTGAAAATCTACCCGAAAGTAGTGAGGGTAATGTAGAAATCGTGGATGATGAAAAGCTTCCTGGTACACACTCTAAACTTGATTCAGAACAAAGCCCAGATAATATTATATCCAGCAAGTTTGGTTTACCTGATGTTGCTGAATCAAACATGCGTGATGGAATTAAAGCTAGTTATGGAGAAAACCGTGATAATTTTGATGTAGAAGAAGATGAATTTACAGAGCATTTTCCACAAAGTCAAAACTTACACGAAACGTTCAAACAAAACTCAGATATCAGAGAATTCAGCCAAGGAATTAACGGCGATTTTATCCAAACACCAGACTTTTCTGATATTAATCGGCAGAGAAAAAAAACATTGTCGGAACATGTTGATTCCAGCATTAACTCCAGTGAAAATGGTGGTACTGCATTCGACGCTAGAGAAGTTTTCAACTACAATTTATTGAAGTCAGTGCCACTCATTACAAAACGTTCAGAATCACGGTTAAATATTGATTCAGATTATGCGTACGGCGAGGATAGTGTATTTGATAAATCAGTTCTAAGTCCGGTAAGTTCTAAACTCGTTCCCAACAGCCGGGAGTTATTAGAATATGAAGGTGTGAATGAGCCTGTATTTGACAGCGAAGAACCCGGTCGAAAAATTGCTTCAAAATTAAGTTCTTATGATTACTCAACGAACAGTTGGGAGTTATCTAAAAATCTGGAACCGAAACCAACTACAATATTTAGTAACCAAGAACTATTTATCGATAATGAAAGTATAGGGGATGGATTATCTGAAAATGGAGATTTCAATGCACAACTACGAAGCCGTTCAATTGAAAGTTCTAATTATTATGACAATAAAGAAAATATAATGTCGACCAGTTCATCAAACCAAGATTTGTTTGACAATCCAACAAACAGCCGTGAATTGGCCGGGGAGTTCGAATCGAATCCGGAATTCACATATGACGACAGAATTTCTCTTGGCCCTTTACGATTTGATAACGGTATCGATAAATCACTTGGTTCTATCTCAAATATACAAGACATTGTTGCGAAAAGTTATGAGCTAAACTCGAAATATGACATTAAACAAAGTTCAAGAAATGTTTCTACTGTATCTTCACCAGAATATGTTGATGGTGACTCCAGTATTGGCCGATCGGCCACTACTCTTGCTTCACCCCTTCAAGACGCAAATGCAAATGAGGAATCTACTCCAGATACCCATAATAGTGGCCAAGGTTCAACTGATGGCCAATATCTAGATATCAGTATACCAATTAGTGCAGAATTGTTAACGAACGTTGGAGCTACTCTTGATGATAATGATACCAGCCATGATTCGTCTAAAATCAGATATTATGTTGGCCCGGCCACACAGATTCCAAAAAGTGATCAAAATGTAAATGATAGTCTAGTTCCAGATCAACAAGATAGTAAACAGTTCTTAAGTCTCAACCAAGAACCAGGAAACGATGATGAACAAGTTTCAGAACAAAAATACCAGAACACAAACTTTGATTCTACTCCTGAGCCATATGACGTTGAAGACACTCCAAGTAATGTTCAAAAGTTGCATTACAATCTCGTAAATGGGGTAAAATGTAAATCGACACCTTCAAAGTGTAACCAACGGCTTACAGAACAAACTCATGCTAGTAATAAAGATGCTGGTATCATTCTTGCATCAGAATTGATTAACGCAACTCGCCATGCAATTGACTGTACGACGAAATGTTCAAATACTCATCTCCCCTTTGAGAAACATGATCATAAAACCTCTAATGACAACGAAGAACTTATTGGTAGTGCGCCACATCTTTCTTCAAGTGACAAACTCTCAAAAGATCTTTCTTCGAATGAAGATGATAGTAATGAGACATCTAATTTATCAGATCCTTACCAAGGACCTGACAGTGGCGTGCATAATGATCCTGGAAGTGACCAAGATGTCAGTCCAACGCTGGATGATCGCAGTAGTGACGATCAAGAACGTACAGCAAGAGTACTACAAACTGCAAACATTGGCTCGTCGCAATACGAGGACGGAAGTGATCTGTTCTCAAGAGACGATGAAGAACATGCTGCAAGTGTCGTCCATATTTCGAGAGACGAATACATGGCATCGAATCTTGAGTCAACTCAAGAACAACATAGTGAATTTGTTTCAAGTGATGCCAATCAAGAACTGATCGACAGCAACGGATCATATCCAGATCAAGACCTCAAGGAGGCACCGAGCAGTTACTTCGAAACGAGTCAAGAGAGGAGCCTCGGCGAACATGCCTTATATGACGACGAACCCGTTCCTTCCAGCAATGATCAGTTATTCCCGCACAACGTTGAAGAGCCTGAAGATAGATCCAACCCTATCGATACAGCCGCGGTTCCACTGTTCAACGAAGACGTCGCCTTCAGCAACCAGTTAGGTGATGGTACCGATATTACCACGGATGCCCAAACCTCTGACGTCGTGACCTCGAACCAGACAACAACAGTTGACACAGCATTTCCCACTTATACTGTTACTGCCAATGACACAGTAAGTAGCTCGAAAACTATCAATGTGAAGTTTACATTTCGTAACTTGTTTAATTTCCCCTTCTTGGTGACGTTTGTTTCGTCATCATTGTTTTATTGCAACTAAGACAATACGCTCAAGTGAGTTTAATAAACGCTGTTCTCTTTGTTTTCATTGGTTTTATAAACGTTTCTCGCACTCGACATTTTATATAAACATTAATCTTCTAATAGGTGAAAGCGCAAAATTATTAGGTAAGAATCAGTTCTTCGTTGTTAGACTTACTTTATTTTTACCACAGATCAATCAGAACTATGTCACTCTACAATAGCTTATTAATATACAGGTTGTTGGTGGAATGTTTTACGTGTAGAGTCATTTAAATACAGAGAAAAGTCGTAGAAACAAGAAGAAAAATAAAATGTAAAATGAAAACTCAAAAATTTGATTTCAGACCGCGTATCATAATATATAAATATTTCCAGGAGCGGACTGGCTTAGGCCAGAGATCTAAGGGCCCCCAAATACTTTAAATTAAACTTAAAATAGCTCTATGAGAGCCCTTAATCCCAAAACATAAGAAAGCTCCTATTTTGTAAATACTTCTCAGTGTATTGATAAACACTCCAAACCCAATCGATAAGTATTATTTTTAAATACCGCGCGCCGCGACTGAAGGCTGAAGGGCAGCACTAGCATTTTGCGAGGGACAATTTAATACTTACCTCGAATATCGTTTTCCTGAGATTTGAATTACGCGCCTGAGGAGCGTTACTGGTAGTGTGGTCTCTGTTAATCGCGTCCTAAAATCACGTTTTATGCCCTAAAATTCAATGCATCCTATAAAAAATGGTTACGCCTTCGGCGTAATTCCTCCGCCGGCTGGGGCTTCGCCCCAGACCCCAGCTATGCCGCACTACCTCGGGTGAGCCCCCCCGACACCCAGCATCCCGGGCATTTTAACCCCAGTCCGCCCCTGAATATATCTAAGGATTGACGTTGCTTCGTTTGACAAGTCCTGATTCTGATACGCATTATTTACCGACTAATTGTGTAAGAACTTGCGTCTATTTATACGATCCATGGATGTACATCCTACCAAACGTAAACTGCAACAGTGGTTCGTAAACTGTGATCCGCATACCAGGTCCGCGACTATGTTCCTACTGGTCTGTAAAGAATTCTAGTTTTTCGTTAAATTTATAAAGTAAAAACGTCCAGCCTTAAGAACTTTGTAAGGTACTATCTTATTTTCCATTTGTCTGGAATAACAAGTGGCAAGATTTGTTCAGGCCTATTCTTATTGCATGACGTATGTTTGAAGTTATTGATAAGTATATCGTGAATATGTTATCCTGTGCATAGGAGGCAATGTATAGTGAAAGTATGCGAACTACCACAATACTAAATATATGAAGTGAGACACTGAGTACCGGTACCAGAAGACATAGATATTAGATTTACAACAAAACGACTATTTAAACCCAGTTTGTTAAGATGACGTAACTAAAATGTTTTGTATGTAAAATGTACACTGAACTAAAATAGCAATGACGAAAACGTGTTAAAAGAAAAACGGTTTCCAACACAACCGAATTCGTTCGCAAGACTCGAGCTCTAATTGGGTTGAAATGACGTCATCGTACCAGTCTGAAACCGGTTATCTCCTTGACCTAGCATAGGAACCATTTCATGACACTTGTCAGTGATTGATTCGCATGTGTCTTACGATTGAGAGTCAGGTAAAACAGCAGACTGTGGAATTACTTGCGGGAGAAAGACGGTATTTAAAAAACCAAACATCGTGTTCCTTGAATGGAATTTACACTTTTTTTAGCTAGCTTATTATTTGATTTAAATTTTACATAAGGGTTGGCCTAGTAAGTGAAGTTTTTCATTGCTCATTTCTTACAAAATTTTCCAAGATGAAAAAGCTATATAAGTCTGCTATCGCCCGGAAAACACTCAAAGGCACATAATAGTTATTTAATTGCGATTTTAATTTAACAACCACTCGAAGCAAGCCTTCAAATGTGCATACTGGATGGAAACAAGGACGAGGTAACTTTAAACTTATGTATACGAAAAATTACCTCATTGAAAATTGTTAACATATGAAAACTCTAAAATTAGAGTTACCGGACTTAAGTAATATTTATGTGTTGTAAAATATTTTTTATTTATTATTTATTAATCATTTCCATTTACTACAAAATAGAATGGGGGTTGGCAGAAAAGAGCACAGCTCCAAACACCAGAGTGACTGCCAACCCATACTAAAATTAAAATATAATAATGAACATAATACAAAATACAAAATATAAAATACAAAACAAAAAACATGAAAACATAATATGAATGAAAATATAATTATAAGATACAACTGTTAAATATGAAGTAAAAAAGAATAAAAAAGAATAAAAAAATGAAAATTTACAAAACAATGTTTAAAAAATGCTCCGTTAAAGAGGCTTTGAAGACATCTAATGAGCGTGCCATCCTGATCTTGAGTGGTAGGGAATTCCACGATTGACAAGCCCTATAATAGAACCCTTTCTGGTAGGCTGCTGTTCTGGCAAAAGGTGGCCTGAACAATAGACCCCTACCAAATTGGGCACTACGATTACAGGCTTGTAGTCTTACATATGGATCCAGGTTTGTCCTACCATTTAACATGCCCCACAAAAATTGCAGCTCTACTTTTTTCCTGAATGTTTCTAGAGATGGAATCTTCAATGATGCACGTCTTGCCGTAGCACTATGAGTGGTAAATTGCGACCTAGCAGCAATAAAGCGTGTAGCTCTACTTTGGACACGCTCCAACTTCATCTTGTTGCTTATAGATGTTGGGTCCCACGCTGGGCAGCCGTAGACGAGATGAGGTCTAACGAGCGCTAGGTAAACAGCCCTTTTGGTGCTAGGCTGAGCATGATGCAGATGTCTAGCAATGAAATATAAATGCCTGGTGCTTCTATTTTGGTATAGTAGAAGACGAACTTGAATCGAGGATTATTCGGATTTAAAGCAGCAAGAATTTATTCGGCTGATCTCTTAGTGTGTCATAATACATTTAGTTCAATGTGTGTAGAAGTGGTACGACTTCAACAGTTTGTGAATACCCCTTATTCTTCATGAGTTCCTAATACCGAATCTTCCATTGCAGGATCGTGCGCGCAACGCGTCCGAAAAGTTCTCTGCGACGACGACGCTGACAGTGAATATCAAGGATGACGACGACCAAGATCCGTCCTTCATCTACCAGGGCTGCATGTTGCACGACGGCGCCTGCATCAACCCCGAGTACACGGCGTCGGTAAGTACGCGGCGTCAGTAAGTACACGGCGTCGGTAAGTACGCGGCGTCGGTAAGTACACGGCGTCAGTAAGTACACGGCGTCAGTAAGTACACGGCGTCGGTAAGTACACGGCGTCAGTAAGTACACGGCGTCAGTAAGTACACGGCGTCGGTAAGTACACGGCGTCGGTAAGTACACGGCGTCGGTAAGTACACGGCGTCGGTAAGTATACGCGGCGTCGGTAAGTACACGGCGTCGGTAAGTACACGGCGTCAGTAAGTACACGGCGTCAGTAAGTACACGGCGTCGGTAAGTACACGGCGTCGGTAAGTACACGGCGTCAGTAAGTACACGGCGTCAGTAAGTACACGGCGTCGGTAAGTACACGGCGTCAGTAAGTACACGGCGTCAGTAAGTACACGGCGTCAGTAAGTACACGGCGTCAGTAAGTACACGGCGTCGGTAAGTACACGGCGTCAGTAAGTACACGGCGTCAGTAAGTACACGGCGTCGGTAAGTACACGGCGTCAGTAAGTACACGGCGTCAGTAAGTACACGGCGTCGGTAAGTACACGGCGTCAGTAAGTACACGGCGTCAGTAAGTACACGGCGTCGGTAAGTACACGGCGTCAGTAAGTACACGGCGTCGGTAAGTACACGGCGTCAGTAAGTACACGGCGTCAGTAAGTACACGGCGTCGGTAAGTACACGGCGTCAGTAAGTACGCGGCGTCAGTAAGTACACGGCGTCAGTAAGTACACGGCGTCAGTAAGTACACGGCGTCAGTAAGTACACGGCGTCGGTAAGTACACGGCGTCAGTAAGTACACGGCGTCAGTAAGTACACGGCGTCAGTCAGTACACGGCGTCAGTAAGTACACGGCGTCAGTAAGTACACGGCGTCAGTAAGTACACGGCGTCAGTAAGTACACGGCGTCGGTAAGTACACGGCGTCGGTAAGTATACGCGGCGTCGTTGTGCGTCAATGTCCTATGAATCTTCGGGATGATAAGTGTTTTTTTGTGTCTTATCTGTTATATTTTCGCGAGTGCAAGTAGAGAAGAATAACAATATAACAGATGTTATAGTATGTGTTGTAATGTTATTCTGTGTCTATCTGTTATATTTTCGGGACTGCAAGTAGAGAAGTATAACAATATGCGCTAATCAGAAAACGACGAATTGTAAAGGTTTGACCAATAGAAAGGCTTGTATCCAGTCACGTTTGGACGTTTGGACGTTTGGACGTTTGGATGGTATGGCAATAAGGCTCTATTTCCTTTTGCTTTTTATTCTCGACCGGACAGTGTCCTAAGAGAAGAGTGATAGAGTACACAGGTGATGAATGTGTTGCTGAAGGCAGAACGTTTGGAAAAAGAATGAAATGGCCCGAAGGCAGAATGAATTTAAACTTTAAAGCGATATTAGTATGAAATTCATAGAAGGGGTTGGATTAGCATCTACTAGGAATAAAATTGGGAAGTTCAGGAAGGGTCCTGGGAATGAATAGAGTTACACCTTCACCCGTCTTTTCTTGGCAAAGAGGGGAAGGCGAATGTTATGGTGGCGTTCACATGCCTTTGGGTTGGAAGGCCTGAATTCATAGGATGTATCCAGTCAACCACCGATAATGTTTTATTTTATATTCCATGATGTCCAAAAAGACACAGAGTGATATTTTCGAAAATAATAGCCAACTGTGTCTCAAATGATTTAAAAAATAAGGAAATAATATACATAATTATAACCTTACGTCAAACTAACTAATTTCTTGCTAGATGTATTATTTTGACCAAAGTCTTTGGACACCCCTGGTTGGCTGTTCCACCAAAGTTATGTTGGCTAACAAGTGAAAATCAAAATTTAATATTAAGAGGTACACAAAATCACTTTCAAACGTTCCGCCCAGTGGGGGGGGAGGGGGGGGGGGGTTTCTATTAGCTGGTCCATGGTCTATCTATACTGTTCTGACGTTCAAACAATACAAATTGGACGCCGGTAGAGGTGGGTTAGTGGCTTAAAGCAAAGATTACAAACTAGTTTGTAATCTTTGCTTAAAGGTTCTCTTCGATAAAAGAGAGGTGAATCATATGAAAAGAGTAAGTTATACAAAACTCCCTGAAAATTATTATCTTCATTCTTCACACCACCGCATGCATACCTATTTTATTTACTAAAGAGGGGCAAGTTTTCCCTGCTAGACATATTTCCTACGAACAATTCAACTGCAATCAAATTTTACGCTACGTTAACTCTCATGAACCCAAGCCCTTATTTGGCTTAATGCATATTTTCTCCGTGGTTTTATATTTCTGAGACATGTCTAGGGCAGGCCTATACTTGTTTGTAAGAAAAGTGTTTTGTAACTGGGAATTTAAAAAGAAACCACTCGAATAAATAAGCTAATTACTTTCAGGTGTGTCATAATCTCCTTTTTAATCTTCACAAATCTTTTTTGTGTAAAAATAAACGTCTTTCAAATCATGAAACGGATAAGTCGCGGTATATTTTAATTTTCGCTGCCTAGTTAAATTTGCTTTTGATGCTGAGCGATGAGATGCGGCGAGGAAACCTCAAGTTATGAAAATGAAGAAACCCGATAGGTCTGCGTAAGTTTAATTAAACATTTAAAGCGTGGCTGATAATTAAAACTACGTTCACAAGAGACTCCATTAATGATGTGGGGTCCTATATTGTTACTGGGCGTATAATACCAGAACATAATTATATTTGTATACGCTATACGTCACGACGCGCACTTATACGGCTATTCCACCCGTTTGTTTAAGATATCCATACAAGTTAGACTTGTAGTTGAAGAAGAGTGAACCTAAGCCGTGCCATGTTAAAAGATGTAACAAATACAAAGTTTGGACAACGCATTACATTTCGTATTCACGTTGCGGTATCACATTATTAGCGAGCGTGATGGAAGTGAGAAGGTATATCTTTTGAATTGATTTAGCACACCTTTGTTTATGGGATGACTTTTGGGAAAAACGTTTGGGAAAAACTCGATAGTTGTTGGTAGATGAATGTTTTCCTCTGCCGCTATAAAACGACGTTTGTATCGCGGTCCACGAAAACATGCGTATAGGAAGAACTACTGTTATAGATATCGATATCACCATCGCCTGGCGTATGTTGCTAATATTGCTGGCTAAAAAGAAGGTACGCGAGTCCGAGTACACATTTCAATGCCCATTTATCATAAAGGTGCCAATAATAATTTCTGAATGTACAAAATGGCTGGCGTTCCGAGAGTAATCTATTGTGAGTCCCAAAAGGGAAATGGTTTTGTATGTCTAGATTGAGTGAGCTACGTATATTATTACGGCTATGCGCCGTTTGCAATAATTGTTCGTTGATGTTTAATTTTTCACCGAGCGTACTTACAACATTCATTTTCATAAACATATATAAATTAATCATTAACATTTCCTAGGTTTGGATAGAATAACATATCATTAAGATATTTTGTCTTGTGATTTTGGTATTTCACCAACATTTTCAAAACTGAATATATGTTTTTAAATTTAACGCATCCATTATTTTTCATCCTACATAAATTTCGTAAACATCGCTACACAAACATGCAATTCATAACCGTTCTATAGCTTCTTTAAACCTTTGGGAATAACTTATTCTTTTCATTTCTTCTCTATATAAAAAGGTTACAGCGAAACAATATTATTGACAAACACGATGTTTGTATATTAAAAACAAAAAAAGACATAATTATTATGGGTTGAAACCAATATTTGTATATCTCCTACATTTTTGTCACTATTTAACCGATAGGCAACATCGACGACCCTACAACATATCATTTTTCAGACTGAGGCATAGATTGACGTCGAAAATAGTATTGGGTTTCAGTATATTATTATTTTTACCAATTACAAAACCTTCATTCATATCAGCTCTTTCATTTGGGTATTAAGCTGCTGACAGTGACACAAAATAAAACGGGCAAGTTCCGTCCGCTCGATATTTAGCTCCGTTTCCTGGTAGTAATGAGTTGTTTGTAAGGCAGTTTCTCCCCGGTTATGTCTTATCACTTGAGGTGACAATCACGCAAAACGTGCCTTCTTGAAAACAGTTTTCCACTGTTAAGATTACAACTGATGTATGTGACTGAACTACTTCCATTCTTGATGGTTCGTGACTTGGTATACGGCTACCTAGATTGACAAGTTACTGCTTTCAGGGAAAACCAATATAGTTCCTTCATTTTAAAGGTGATTGTATTTTTATTGAAATTGATTGATTCACGTAAGACTTCAATGCAGATCAGAACGAGACAGGATATCCTAAAATACGCAACACATTTAGGTATCGTATGTAAACTCGTCGATATGAGTAAATAGGGTCGAACAGAATATATCTTTACCCTAACAAATCTCCTGCATCCTACCTACTTTTATTTTTTGCTCAATCTTATTTTCGAATGTATGCAACATTCGTTGATGAGAAATAACGATCAGTAACTATGTCGGATAGTAAAATGCTTCATATATCGCATACCTACCGTACATATAAAAGAGGAATTACATATTTATTTATCAATAACGCACGAATAATAAGTTATTGACTCACGATGTAATATTAAAAACTGTAATAAATTATAAAGCCATTCTTGTTATTATAATTTTCATAATGGCCTACAAACACAATGATGTTTGTTATCAACCAACCAACCAACCAACCAACCAACCAACCAACGGTTTAGCCGCGGTCGCTTAGCCGGTTCCCATCTATACAAACATCAAAATTAAGCAACCTCGGGCTAGGTCAGGAAGAGGGTGGGTGACGCTCTCCTCCGAAACACTAGTTACCGTTTGTTAGAGCAGATTGGATGGGAGGGTTCGTAAGCTTGTGCAACAGCTTCGTTTTTCTCAACTGCTCGGCAGTCCAGAAGACTGGTCAAAGTTACGCCGTCCTTCGGATGGGACGTAAAGCCGATGGTCTCCTTGGTACTTTTAGACAGGAGTAGGCTACGTGCCGGTATCAGGTTTCCCCTCCTCCCTTCCTCATTATCATTATGAATCATCATGTGAAAGTGTATTAAATTTGCACTAGTCGGATCTCGGTCATGTTGCAGATATAGAATACATAACATAAAAATAGCACTGTATTTGAATCGTTGATAGGCGGAGTAAGTAACGCATAACTAAGAACATGGACTATAAAGTTGAAGTAAATAAGAGTTTAGTCACGAGACCCAAACCAAATGTTTGCTGTTGTTTAGGTGTCGAGCGGCAAACTGGCCGGCGTCTTGAACATAGCCCCTGAGAAGATCCAAGCCGTGGACATGGACTCCATCAACTCCGCGATCATCTACAGCTTCCTGAGCGGGATGCCGTCCTCTTACAAGGACTTCTTCGAGATCAACCCTCAGTCGGGCGCCGTCAGACAGATCCGCGCCGTAGACACGACCGTCACCAAGAAGTTCGAGATCATTGTCAAGGCCGAGGAGGCGTCGGAGCTGAAACGGTTCGCGACGGCAAAGCTCTTCATCAACGTCAAGCCCGTCGACAGCAACCCCCCCGAGATCAAGGCCACGGCCGTCGAGGGATTCACGGACGAGAACGCCCCCATCGGTACTAAGGTCGTGGACGACAACGGGGACCCCATCCAACTCACGGTCACGGACGCAGACTTGGTAAGTAGCGCCTTCCCTTGTGGAAATACTACTGTTGGCTTCGAGAAAGGGATGACGAGGAGAACTAAGAGATTGGGTCAGTTATCGCAGCTACGAATTTAAATTACATATTTTAGTTTCAAATCATCGATATTTTTAACAATTTGTTTTAAATGCCTAAGAATGGGAAAAGTATATCATGGTACCTGTAAGATCAACTGTGTAGGCCTACTCTCGATATTTACAAACGTCTATCAGATACCTGCTTTTGTTGAAACTTACAATATTGTCTCCTTAGTAGGCCAATAATGACAGCGCCCTGAACGCACTAGAAAATATAAACTAGTGTATTGTGGTAAGGACAGTGCAGGAATCCAGAGCGTATATTGCCAACCGCCTTGTTTCAAGCAATAAATACGTGCACTACCCAAAACTCTAACATACTCTATGATGATTGGGAACTTACATGAATAGTTGGCAATGCGTCAGTAAGCAGCGTTCAAGGCGCTTTCTATCTTGGAAGTTCATTTATTAATTTAGTGTTTAACTGGGCAGCTATATATTTTTAAAGCAGTCTTGTCCAAGTCCGATCGTCCCTTTTTCGCCAATTGATGTGGAGAAAACCAACTTTTGTTGCTGATTTTTTCATGGTAGATGCGTAAACTGATAAAACAAGTTAACTATTTAAGAAATCAATACATTAGGCAACCTCGACATAGCGCTACTCTCTTTGTCCACTTGGAGCGTGTAGTTTCTTTTTACCCCCGATTGGCAATCATCATAGTAAACTGAGTTTGGAGTCCACCACGAACCCCTTTCGGGTGCAGCGGTCATGCTAAGATGATAGCGTGAGTCTGTATCAAAGGAGTCGGTGATAGCGAAGACTTAAATAGTAACGATTAAAACTCAGCGTTTTTATTGGTGCTTATTTTTGGTAGTGGTGTGGTTCTAACCTGATCCAGTCGCCTGTGGAAGAGACGATCTAGAAGTTCTCGCCGGAGAAACTTCTTTAATCGAGCTGAGCCGCGTCATCCTCGTGGCAGCCTTGTTGCCATTTTGGCGCCTTTGTATAGTCGACACTCTCCCCACTAACAATTATTTATCTGTGCTTTAACAAACCATAGAGATGGATAGGTACTGGGTACGAAGTACCTATCCATCTCAATGAACAAACTGCGCGCGCGCGGTATTGAAATGTAGAGGGAAATTCCCTATCTGTCATAGAGGCACAGACAATAAGTGAAATTCCTTATCTGTGGTAGAGGTTTCAAAACTTGGAGCGAAAGTTCATTATCAGCTTCCATATTGTAACACAATAATGGTGCAAATTATAATTAGTGTACAATAGTAACATTTATTACAATAAAGCAAATTTAACAGTACACGTACAAATTCTTGACTAAATTACCTTGGCTTGGCACCAACGTAATTATAGGTTTTATTAGCTTATATTTGTTAAAAATAAAATGGTTTTATGCACAAGCAAAACAAAGAGCTATAAGGATTTCATTTTTGCGATCCAAATTGAAAAAAATTGACATGTTCGAAATTCATATCAAAACTAGCGTCATACTTTGCTCAAGTCTTGGCTAATTTTGCACAACCACTTTTGATTTTCAAAAGGCCAAACAAATGTGTTTAACAACATCAAATCAAATTGAATCGATTTGACGAATTCGAAGTTAATGTGAAAAGTTACATCGTATTTTGCACAATTTTAGACAATTTAAATGGATTTTTCACAACCAAAACCAAAACATTACGGCAACTTCATTTTGGCTATAGCTATTGATTTTACTTGGGCAGAAATAAAAAAACAAAATATGATAATTTAGAAGTACTCTAAAGTGGTGTATATAAATAAATACGTTCTCATTGTTAAAATATGCTTTGTGTCAAAGTTGTGTTTCTATTCAATACAAAAGACTTTCTATTTCTTGTAACGAATCCTGAAACCCGACGTAAAAGAATCAAACAAAAGTCTGAGAATAGCTTGTTAGTTATTGTTATTATGAAACGGTATCTCATAACTTATGTCATTTAACTATTACAAACAAGAAACAAGAGTTTTGAGAGTATCTATTTGCACCAAGGAGATTTTATTATAATATTATATAATACTATATGCTGACTCGTAGGTTTACGTGGACCAATGGATGTATATTGTTGCACGTGTTCGGGTTGACTGCCGCGCTCTTGCTTGAGACACCTTTGGTCCTTACATTTTGAGTTGGGTCCTTAAGGACCACAATTGTCTCAACAAAGAGCGCGGCAGTCAACCCGAAAACGTGCAACATATATCTATATATATATATATATGTATTGTAAATGCATTTTTTTTTTTTCAAGAAAACCTCTTGTAGGTGGATTTATGAAGAAAGCAGGATAAATTTGGGGTTAGTTTTTTTAACATCTGGTTATCTTCATATATATAATAGCCTACCTATAAGTTACTACTAATACTGGAAAGATTGCTGGGCTACGAAACGCGTCGTCGAGTGGCGGACAGGCAGGCATGCGTGCGACAACTGCCACAACTTCATCAATGCCGTCTGGGTACCGAATAAACTAAAAGTTTGGAACACTTTAATTTTGCAAGTGATTTTACAGACTGCCAAGGCATTTAATGTGCATAAAGACTTTCTCTTCAGCTGACTCTTGAGACTGTTATCAATATCAATGTCGGGATGATCTTGTCACTCTTCGTCTTTCTGTTGTCAACTACTTGATACGGTTAGCCGTAATGGTCAGTGATTGACGCTTTACACTTGCCCACAGTTGAGGCACTTCCAGCCCGGTTATCCAGGCATAGATAGTTTACAGTTCTACACCAACACACTATTTCTTAACCCAAGTCCAAGTTCCTAGTCAAGGTTCGGTAAACCTCAAAATCTTGGGAGCTCGATGTGCCCCCGCCAGAGGAAATAAATAGCTTGTTCGTATACGAGCTTTTATCATTGTGCATATTTTGCAGTGCAAACATTACATTATTTCAGCACCGTTTAAATAAGCGACGATTTACCTCAACTGAACACCTTCGGAATCTTGTCACTCTCCCGAAACATTTCAATCGATCTCTGACATACGGACCCCATTTACTACTTTATCGACTGTACCCATTTTCACTCGGCATTCCTCTCTGGTGAACTATTTACCGTACTCGTCATAATGTACTTCAATCCATAAGTTGTGTTCATGTTATGTGTGGTTTGTTTTGGATTGGTTTCAAAATTCAAATCGATCTCCATTCCTTCCTTTTTTCTGTCAGTATGTTAATTCCTTCATACCCATTTCCATCATCGGCGCCGCCATGAGTTGTACCGAGAGGTGTGGTCGGGGGGAGGGGATGCACCAGTAAAACAGCGTACGTACAGGTGGAAACACTATTTGGGTTATAATAAATTACTTTTTAGGAAATAAGTGACCATATTGATTTTCAACTTGGTCGTAGTTATGGAGGATATTTCAAGTCCAAGGAGGGCAGGTGCCACCCCTCCCCCGGCCCCCCTCACCCCTTGCCACCTCTTGCCGGTGGCCATGATTACAATGCTTATCCCGATCATCTGTGCATGTATTAAATTCTGTGTTTTCCAAGCTTTCATAGGATCAGTTTCAGTGGTTCTAATTGATATTATTTTACACATTCGAATTCCGTATTGATTTTTTGTTATTCCCAAAAGGGGGAACATTATGAAGTACAACTGGGCTTTTAGCATGTATGCCAATGAATAGCTTTCTAACTTCACAAGCTCTTTTCACTTATCTAACTTAGCCGTGTACAAGTTCCGTGCAGCGCGCTTGTATGCTCTTTTATTAGTCGCGTTGAAGTTTCCTCCACGCTGACAGACAAACTTGCCTTTACAACCGGGAACATAGAAATCCTATAGTTTCAAGGGTGAGCTGAGTCATTCGATGCGATAATGATTATGTCCTTTGATGTTACCTGTTTGTGGTTGATGCAGTCGAGGCACTGCCAACCATACGACACAGAAAGGAGAAGTTTATTATTTGTGACCACACTACATAGAGTTAGTGCCACACTAACTCATGTACGTCGTTATGTATAGTTACAACGTTTCACGTGTGACATTTACTTGCTGTACATGCATGAAATCCTGGATTGCAATATGACTGCAGTAGTGGTAATGTTATATTATTAACAAAGCCAGTGCTGCGGTTAATTTTACACATTAATTATAACTGTAATTGTCAAGTTAGATGAGAAAACATCCGTTGCCATTTACGCAATCAGTTTCTCCAATATATGCAAATTGCTTGGGTGTAAAGCCGGTATACATAATGTCATGTGGACATGCGCTAAAGAAATTTACTAATTATATGTTTATTTTTGTGTTTCAGGGTCCTGAGGATCCGAAGCCCAACTATTCATTTGAACTGACCACCAACTTCTTCCAAATCGACTCCAACGGTATTTTGACTGTAAACGAAGAAAACTTGGACAGAGATCCACCGAGTCCCGGAAAATTCAGATTCCAGGTATTTTCCCGTTCAACAAATACTCGTTTTAAATCTTCGCGTGGGCGTGATGCAAACTTGACAACACGTCTCAACTCAACCATGACATTTCATTTCCTTGGTACTTCTGCTTAAATTAAACTGCCATATAAAGCAACGTACATTAATGATAATACCTCTCCGTTAGAACTTCGTATAGTTATGGAATATTGTGTTGGTCCGGCGATGTCGTCTTCATGCTCTTCATGCCCTTGCAGGTTGTCGCCCGGGAGATGAATGGCAACGCCGCGAGTGCGCCTCTCTCCCTCACTGTCTCCCTGAATGACGTCAACGACAATGCGCCCAAGCTGCCAATGATTCCCCCCCTCACGGTACAAGCAGGAGACGGAGCCCAGCAGGTCATCAAGGTAAGAACATCTTATCTATACAACTCCCAACGTAACCAGTCACATGCCGACCTCAGATCCTTATCTTCTGCCCCTTTGGTGCACGCTGTTTCATCGCAAACCGGCACAGTCCTTGCGTTCTGTCACACATTTATAAAGGCGGTCTTCAGCTTATTAGACTGCACATGCCTCATTGGTCATTGGTGCACGCTGTTTCATTGCACACCAGCACAGTCCTTGCGTTCTTTCACACATTTATAAAGGCGGTCTTCAGCTTATTAGACTGCACATGCCTCATTGGTCATTGGTGCACGCTGTTTCATCGCAAACCAGCACAGTCCTTGCGTTCTTTCACACATTTATAAAGGCGGTCTACCGCTTATTAGACTGCACATGCCTCATTGGTCATTGGTGCACGCTGTTTCATCGCACACCAGCACAGTCCTTGCGTTCTTTCACACATTTATAAAGGCGGTCTTTAGCTTATTAGACTGCACATGCCTCATTGGTCATTGGTGCACGCTGTTTCATCGCACACCAGCACAGTCCTTGCGTTCTTTCACACATTTATAAAGGCGGTCTACCGCTTATTAGACTGCACATGCCTCATTGGTCATTGGTGCACGCTGTTTCATCGCACACCAGCACAGTCCTTGCGTTCTTTCACACATTTATAAAGGCGGTCTTTAGCTTATTAGACTGCACATGCCTCATTGGTCATTGGTGCACGCTGTTTCATCGCACACCAGCACAGTCCTTGCGTTCTGTCACACATTTATAAAGGCGGTCTACCGCTTATTAGACTGCACATGCCTCATTGGTCATTGGTGCACGCTGTTTCATCGCACACCAGCACAGTCCTTGCGTTCTTTCACACATTTATAAAGGCGGTCTTTAGCTTATTAGACTGCACATGCCTCATTGGTCATTGGTGCACGCTGTTTCATCGCAAACCAGCACAGTCCTTGCGTTCTTTCACACATTTATAAAGGCGGTCTACCGCTTATTAGACTGCACATGCCTCATTGGTCATTGGTGCACGCTGTTTCATTGCAAGATCATATCATTATGCAGTGTATACAATGAACAAGTACTAATAAGACAGTAACGACTGAAGTTGAACAAGGTACCTCATGGAAATACTTGACATTACATCTGTATTGTCCGTATAACATGTAAACACCGGCTTTGACCGAGATTGATGACTGCTTAAACTAGTAACATATGATTAGCCCTAGTGAAGTTAAATAAGGTAGACACATGGAAATACTTGACATTACGTCCGTATAACATGTTAACGCCGGTTTTGACCGAAATTGTATGATTGTGATACATTCAATAAAATAATAATAATAATAATTGTATGTCAGCAATGAAAAAGATCAACATAACAACGTGCGCACTGTCTACTGTCCGCTCCGTTTCTGACTTGTGCGTTTACATGGCGCTAGTGACTGGCCGGTCCAAAACATCCCGCGACAAAAACATCCCGGAAACATCCCGGGAACATCCGGTGGGAGAAGGCCAGTGGCCAGTCGAAACAAAAATATTTGAAGTAGCTCGCCAGGCGAGCTACTGACCAACTCGCACTTGGCCGACCTGTTTACACGAAGCCTCCAGCTTCTGGCTCTATCAACTCGCACGCCAACTCTCACCGTGAGAACCGGGCATTACTGGTGCGAGTCTTTACAAAAACCAACAATGGTAAAAAATTCACTAAGTTAAGTCCAGCCCACCTTTAAATTAATATTAATTGTTTACGTTTTTAAATGAAAATTAATAGCATTAATAACAAAGAAGAAATCCAACTTGGCAAGTAAGGTAAGGTAAGTAAGGCAAGATTTCATTTGTGTAAGTTTATTATTACGAGGCTACCTAAACATAATAAAAAACGTCACAAATACGTAAAAAATAAACGCATTAATAATAAGCTTTCTTTCAAATTCAAAATTTGTGTGATTAGTAATGTAGTGCCTTCCTTGCTCAAATCGCTCTGAAGGCTACTTTGAGACAATTTTCACTTCCGGCGGCTGGGGCGACCCCTAATGCGCCGCGCAGGTACATGATCACAATCTCAAAGTGTCCCGGTTTTTCGTTTTGGAATTATGGTCACCCTAGTCGAGACTCGAGATGACTATTTAGCGTACATCGCTGGAAACATAGATTCTTGGCTTTGGTTAACAGGCTTTCAACGTGCCTGATTGTTGTTTGTTGATCGTAGTGGCGTTAACATTGTTTTGCCGTATTAATATTGTAAACGCTGACGCTATCCACATTCTCTTTGCATCTCGAATTGAGCTTAAATCGGGTAAAATTCATGGAGCTTTTTCGTCACTGCTGAAGGGGTTCGTAGCTGTTACATGATACATGATATGGCAGCAACCGCAGCAGGATCGTGTTTTGAAGGGGTTCGTAGCTGTTACATGATACATGATATGGCAGCATGATCGTGTTTTGAAGGGGTTCGTAGCTGTTACATGATACATGATATGGCAGCATGATCGTGTTTTGAAGGGGTTCGTAGCTGTTACACGATACATGATATGGCAGAATGATCGTGTTTTCAATGCCGAGAATGTTGACCAGCGCCCTCTGGCGTTCTGCCAGTCTTTGTTATTCACTCAATTCTGCAACAGGAGATGTATTGAGTTGTGTTGTCTGTTTCCTTGAAAACAAGGCAAAGTAAATAATTGTTCGAAAGTAAACTTCGTTGCTAACGCTAATGAATACGCTAATGAGCCCTTGATGAACAGTTAGAAAATTTAGATAAACAGAGGGATAAACGGGAACAATACGAATGTGTGAGTTGCTTCGAGAAGTAGAAATTAGGAAATGATGCAGTAGCGGAAGGAGGCAATACTGGTATTAAGAGTAGCTATACTTGAATAGAAAAGATCAAACGAGATATTTATTACAGACAGAGTATTGCAAACCAAAGTAGTTTTGCTTCCAGAAGACAGATTATGACGTCAAGTCGTCGAACACATTTTGAGATCAGGAAGAAATACACATAAACATAATAAACATATAACATTGTAATGAAATTTATTCATAGGAATGACTGAGGAGGAAAGGTTTGAAATTAAAAATGTCAAATAGTTGAGTTGAGAATTCTGCAGTAGGAGTTGTACTTACTTTTACGGGAATGTCATGTCTACGTATGGGTGTCATGTCATGTCGTGTCATATGTCATATCTATACGTATGGTTGTAGCTACATTTGTGACAAACCTGTCGAAACCGCGATATCGAAGTTTGCAAGTGACGTATCGATATCTGCGATATTAACGATATCGGAACTTTTCTCGTCAGCTTTTAGGATTTCCAGACCAGCCGAAGGTAATTCATTATAATCAATATTGTGCAAATAATCTAACTTCGAAATATGTGTGTCAATTTGTGTGTGGTATTATTCAAAATTTCAAATATGATTAATCATGTTTTTATAATTTTCATTCACCACGTATATCACAGCCTTCAATCCGTTTTAAATGAATACGGTTAAGTTGAACACGGATTGACTTGCGAGTGTATACCACGGACATTCGAAGCGCTATCCTCAATCCAACTGCGATTCGACTTGAATTGTTGTTGTTGTTGTTGTTGTTGTTGTTTTTGTTGTTGTTGTTGTTCACTCTGACATACGCTTCTTCTTCCAGTTGCCTCTTCATTCCATTCCAACATGGTGAATCGTACAATTATTATCCTGTTACGTCGCAAGGGTGATACGATGTACGTGTACGCGCTGCCATCAGCCCCCCCGCTATTCGCAAATTGTACATTCAAGGTGGCGGTGTTGATTCGGGTATTTCAATCCGCGTTACTCGAGTCAATCTGCTTTGGCAAGTGGATTGACGTCAACACGACCAAGTTCAGTTCGCCTTGTATATCAAGGAACTGAATCCGTATTGACGTCAAATCGCATCCACTCAAAACGAACTGAAGGCTGTGATGATTTTAAAACGGCGAGGAAGAATCAGAACCCCAACAATGCCAAACTCTACAGAAGAAAAATCGTTTTTCAACAATGGCGCATGTACGATATCGCGGAATGAACGATATATTAATTAATTCAATATCGGTATCGAATTATTTTTCTATTGGTGATAAAGTGTCGAATTATCGATACCGTTCGGCAGCCCTGATTAAATGCACTTATACCCATACGTAGATAGACGTTCTTGTAGAAATAGGTAAATATTTATAATAGTCTTAGTATTAGTATAAGAGTATTTATAGCCCCGGTATTATGATTGCCCGCTAAACATTTTGTCAGGGGCTAACAATTGTTTTCTCCACTAAAACAATGCTTCCAACCGTTGGGTCATATGATATTCTTGGAGGGGGGGGGGGGGGGGGGGGTGAAAGCGGAGGACGTCATTTCGTCGTCTCTCACGACTTGCAGAGTCACCCTGTGTGCCCAATTCTACCCCGGGACAAGGAGTTGTGATTTCCCAAAATACTTAGTCACCATTATTTTGTGATCTGTAAATTTTATGTCCACATCTTGAAATCACTTCAGACTGGCGTGTAACCCTATTAACATGTAACCCTCTCCCCTAGCTTCGATTTGTTTACCATACCATACATTATCCTCTGGTCATTCACCATGATCTCGTCCGCGTACCACTGTCGCGCCAACGTAAACTTCATGGCCACATTTTTTTCTGCAACAAACACGTTACCACAGATAACGGATTGTAGGAAACGTATAACAGTATAATTACTTATCAGTGACGTTACATTGGACGAAAATAATTATTCTCTATAGACATTCATGCTCTTTTCTATGAATTTTTTAATGTGGAGGTAGTGAAAGTATATCATTGATGGATTACATTGAGTAGTTGTAGTAGATGAGAATATTTTTTTTCCCCACAATTTTTTTTCTTCATGTTCTTTCTTATTTGCATACTTCTATTTTTATTATTTTATATGTTGAATTTCCACTTCATTTGATTTTATTTCATTTCTCAATTATTTTTTCTTGTTCTTGATTATATTTTATATAGTTCAGTAGTTTGTTTTGTTTTTGTTGTTATTGTTATTTATGATGTCATTATTATTAATTGTTTGCATAGCTTAGTTTGAAATCAGTTTTTATAACTGAATAGGATAGACGTTAAATAAATAAATAAATAAATCTGTCAAATGTAGGTAAATAGATTCCAGACGCTGTGAAGTTGTTTGACCAGTTCTATATCATTATAAGAAAATATAAACTATTTGTGCGTCTGCGTACCAACCATTGCAGCCGTTAGGAACAATAACACCGATGGCCTGTCATAACCTGATACTCTTGCTATCTAGATATGTTACCATTGAAAAGGCCACCTAGCGAACCAACTACGAGATAACGAGAAACATTTTTAGAATAACGTGAAACCCTCGACTCATTATACGCAATGTCTGTGTTGGAACCAATGACTACTGACTTCGGTTGAATTGAAACCTTCATCAGTTCACGATGCTCAGTCGGCGCCAAACACGATTTCTATCACTTCATATTAACTTCTAATGCCTCAAAATTGTCATAAGTATTAACCAATTATCTCATTCCAAGATAATTAATAATAGTTCGATCTTGTGTACGTTGGTTTATTTCATTCTTATTCATAAAACGAATACATACACAAAACCAATAAAGAATATTAATTTAAGAACAAAAGCTGTTATGAAAACATAATAGATGAACAAGATGAATAGGACAAAGCATTCAATCATCTCGTATATTTGGTGTCGTCACTCGTTATGGATTGTGTAATATAGTGAAGTCTGAAGTGACGTGACAGCTACCAACCTAAATCTAGTTGCATGTCGTTCTCACGCCTCCGATATTGTTCTTAGTGATGATGCATGTGTTAGGAGGCGTTGTCTAGGCACATTCCAAGCAAATAGACAATAACAAGCAGGTACCATGTAACCCTGTGGCGAATTCCGTTTAAATTGACAGCGACTGTTGTTTCGTCTGAGAATTGAACATACAGCTCACATTATTATACGACATGGTTTGCACACACAGGGATGTTTGTGACCTTGTGACCTTGGGTTGCAGGTGGAGGCAACTGACGATCTCAGTTTGCACACATCAGGGATGTTTGTGACCTTGTGACCTTGGGTTGAAGGTGGAGCCAACAGACGATCTCAGTTTGCACATACAGGGATGTTTGTGACCTTGTGACCTTGGGTTGCAGCTGAAGGCAACTGACGATCTCACAGTTTGCACATACAGGGATGTGTGTGACCTTGTGAGCTTGGGTTGCAGCTGAAGGCAACTGACGATCTCACAGTTTGCACACACAGGGATGTTTGTGACCTTGTGACCTTGGGTTGCAGCTGAAGGCAACTGACGATCTCACAGTTTGCACACACAGGGATGTTAGTGACCTTGTGACCGTGGGTTGCAGCTGAAGGCAACTGACGATCTCACAGTTTGCACACACAGGGATGTTTGTGACCTTGTGACCTTGGGTTGCAAGTGGAGGCAACTGACGATCTCAGTTTGCACACACAGGGATGTTTGTGACCTTGTTACCTTGGGTTGCAGGTGGAGGCAACAGACGATCTCACAGTTTGCACACATCAGGGATGTTAGTGACCTTGTGACCGTGGGTTGCAGCTGAAGGCAACTGACAATCTCACAGTTTGCACACACAGGGATGTTTGTGACCTTGTGACCTTGGGTTGCAGGTGGAGGCAACTGACGATCTCACAGTTTGCACACACAGGGATGTTAGTGACCTTGTGACCGTGGGTTGCAGCTGAAGGCAACAGACGATCTCACAGTTTGCACACACAGGGATGTTTGTGACCTTGTTACCTTGGGTTGCAGGTGGAGGCAACAGACGATCTCACAGTTTGCACACACAGGGATGTTAGTGACCTTGTGACCGTGGGTTGCAGCTGAAGGCAACTGACGATCTCACAGTTTGCACACACAGGGATGTTTGTGACCTTGTGACCTTGGGTTGCAAGTGGAGGCAACTGACGATCTCACAGTTTGCACACACAGGGATGTTTGTGACCTTGTGACCTTGGGTTGCAAGTGGAGGCAACTGACGATCTCACAGTTTGCACATACAGGGATTGTTGTGACCTTGTGACCTTGGGTTGCAGCTGAAGGCAACTGACGATCTCACAGTTTGCACACACAGGGATGTTTGTGACCTTGTGACCTTGGGTTGCAGGTGGAGGCAACTGACGATCTCAGTTTGCACACACAGGGATGTTTGTGACCTTGTGACCTTGGGTTGCAAGTGGAGGCAACTGACGATCACAGTTTGCACATACAGGGATGTTTGTGACCTTGTGACCTTGGGTTGCAGGTGGAGGCAACTGACGATCTCAGTTTGCACACACAGGGATGTTTGTGACCTTGTGACCTTGGGTTGCAAGTGGAGGCAACTGACGATCACAGTTTGCACATACAGGGATGTTTGTGACCTTGTGACCTTGGGTTGCAAGTGGAGGCAACTGACGATCACAGTTTGCACATACAGGGATGTTTGTGACCTTGTGACCTTGGGTTGCAAGTGGAGGCAACTGACGATCACAGTTTGCACATACAGGGATGTTTGTGACCTTGTGACCTTGGGTTGCAAGTGGAGGCAACTGACGATCACAGTTTGCACATACAGGGATGTTTGTGACCTTGTGACCTTGGGTTGCAAGTGGAGGCAACTGATGATCACAGTTTGTACATACAGGGATGTTTGTGACCTTGTGACCTTGGGTTGCAAGTGGAGGCAACTGACGATCACAGTTTGCACATACAGGGATATTTGTGACCTTGTGACCTTGGGTTGCAAGTGGAGGCAACTGACGATCAAAGTTTGCACATACAGGGATGTGTGTGACCTTGTGACCTTGGGTTGCAAGTGGAGGCAACTGACGATCTCACAGTTTGCACACACAGGGATGTTTGTGACCTTGTGACCTTGGGTTGCAGGTGGAGGCAACTGACGATGACCTTGGAGAGAACGCCGTGCTCACGTACAGCATCTATCACGTGTCCAACAACGGGCGCGGTAAATTCAAGATCGACCCCGTCTCCGGCGTCATAATGACTACGGGCAAGATGACTGCCGGCGAGCAGTACAGCATCACGGTGCAGGTACGTACGGCAGTACACGGAACTGCTCGCACGTAGAGCAACCCCTTGAGAGAGTGTGTTCCATATAGGAGTTATTCCGGTTGCGTATTACGTAAATTAGGGTGTATACCGACTAAAACAAAATCAATATTAAGAGGACGAAGGCATTACCCGCTCCGCGCGACTCTACCCAGAGATCGCGCCACCGTGGAACGGCACATTGGCGGTTGTAGGTGCGATGCGGTGAGGCGCGGGGTACGGTAAAGCACTCGAGGGGAGGCAAGGCGGCGTAGTGGGAAAGCATGAGTCACGTGTCCGTGCGGTATATCGTTAGGCGGTGCCGCGGCCACGCAACCTTAGTTATTTCCTGATCAAGTTACACGGCGGTAAAATGCAAACTCAAAGAGAGTTGTTGGTATAGGGACAATAATTGTAAATCATGACTATCTACGACGTACTAAAGGCTATGATTATTATTATAATTATAATTATTATTATTATTATTATTATTATTATTATTATTATTATTATTATTATTATTATTATTATTATTATTATTATTATTATTATTATTATTATTATTATTATTATAATTTTTTTTTATTATTATTATTGCTAAGCTACTATTGTTTTCACTTATTAATCACAGGTTATCGATCCCTGGTCCGATTGTCATTTCATTACACATTACAGTCACAGTCACACAACAGTATCTAGGTAGTCTAAAACAAACCCGCTCTCCGCGCATCCAGGATCAGGATGCGTGGTCTGGCAGTCATTTCATTTGACATAAATCACACAACAGTATCTAGGCTAGTCTGGGACAAACCCGCTCTCCGCGCATCCAGGAGCAGGATGCGTGGTCTGCCAGTCATGACATTACAAATCACAGTCACACAACAGTATCTAGGCTAGTCTGGGACAAACCCACTCTCCGCGCATCCAGGAGCAGGATACGTGGTCTGACAGTCATGACATTACACATCACAGTCACACAACAGTATCTAGGCTAGTCTGGGACAAACCCGCTCTCCGTGCATCCAGGAGCAGGATGCGTGGTCTGACAGTCATGACATTACACATCACAGTCACACAACAGTATCTAGGCTAGTCTGGGACAAACCCGCTCTCCGCGCATCCAGGAGCAGGATGCGCGGTCTGACAGTCATGACATTACACATCACAGTCACACAACAGTATCTAGGCTAGTCTGGGACAAACCCGCTCTCCGCACATCCAGGAGCAGGATGCGTGGTCTGACAGTCATCACATTACACATCACAGTCACACAACAGTATCTTGGCTAGTCTGGGACAAACCCGCTCTCCGCGCATCCAGGAGCAGGATGCGTGGTCTGACAGTCATGACATTACACATCACAGTCACACAACAGTATCTAGGCTAGTCTGGGACAAACCCGCTCTCCGCGCATCCAGGAGCAGGATGCGTGGTCTGACAGTCATGACATTGCACATCACAGTCACACAACAGTATCTAGGCTAGTCTGGGACAAACCCGTTCTCCGCCCATCCAGGAGCAGGATGCGTGGTCTGACAGTCATGACATTACACATCACAGTCACACAACAGTATCTAGGCTAGTCTGGGACAAACCCGCTCTCCGCGCATCCAGGAGCAGAATGCGTGGTCTGACAGTCATGACATTACACATCACAGTCACACAACAGTATCTAGGCTAGTCTGGAACAAACCCGTTCTCCGCCCATCCAGGAGCAGGATGCGTGGTCTGACAGTCATGACATTACACATCACAGTCACACAACAGTATCTAGGCTAGTCTTGGACAAACCCGTTCTCCGCCCATCCAGGAGCAGGATGCGTGGTCTGACAGTCATGACATTACACATCACAGTCACACAACAGTATCTAGGCTAGTCTGGAACAAACCCGTTCTCCGCCCATCCAGGAGCAGAATGCGTGGTCTGACAGTCATGACATTACACATCACAGTCACACAACAGTATCTAGGCTAGTCTGGGACAAACCCGCTCTCCGCCCATCCAGGAGCAGAATGCGTGGTCTGACAGTCATGACATTACACATCACAGTCACACAACAGTATCTAGGCTAGTCTGGGACAAACCCGTTCTCCGCCCATCCAGGAGCAGGATGCGTGGTCTGACAGTCATGACATTACACATCACAGTCACACAACAGTATCTAGGCTAGTCTGGGACAAACCCGTTCTCCGCCCATCCAGGAGCAGAATGCGTGGTCTGACAGTCATGACATTACACATCACAGTCACACAACAGTATCTAGGCTAGTCTGGGACAAACCCGCTCTCCGCGCATCCAGGAGCAGGATGCGTGGTCTGCCAGTCATGACATTACACATCACAGTCACACAACAGTATCTAGGCTAGTCTGGGACAAACCCGCTCTACACGCATCCAGGAGCAGGATACGTGGTCTGACAGTCATGACATTACACATCACAGTCACACAACAGTATCTAGGCTAGTCTTGGACAAACCCGTTCTCCGCCCATCCAGGAGCAGGATGCGTGGTCTGACAGTCATGACATTACACATCACAGTCACACAACAGTATCTAGGCTAGTCTGGGACAAACCCGTTCTCCGCCCATCCAGGAGCAGGATGCGTGGTCTGACAGTCATTCAATAGGGAATGTGCATGAATTTGCTTTAGCTCTAAAGGTACGTGGAATATATTGTTATTCATCTAAAGACATCACAAACCTAATTTTAAAGTTTTAAAATTAATTCATTATGCTTCTATACATGTTCAAAGAGTTTAATTATCTGTTTCCCGCACTATTATTTTTAAACGGTATGTGACGTCACAATTCATGAAAATCACTGCTTATATGAATTACTTTGCATATAACCTCCTTGGAATTCGCCACCGCCTCCTAGACGAAACAACCAAGTTTTCAAGGTTATCAAGCTAACCTTGTCAAAATTTTTACTCAAGCCGTTGTCAAGTCTGCTTCAGATGAATAACAACACCCAATATTTACTGATATTCTATGAAAATAGGTTTGGTATAAAGTAATTGGGCTTCAAAATTTATTACTAGGCGTACTAGACATTAATTCGATTTTATATGATTATGGATATGATAATTTACAAATAAGCGTTATTGTATTTATCATTTTATGATTGGTTGATTGCTGATATAGGCCGGACGCCGTAACAAAGAAGGTTGTGTCGTCACAACTAATTACTCTGGCCGGCGTAGTGATATGTGGACGTTTACGCAGTGATCATCCGCGCACTATACCTGTCAGAGAGAAAATACACTGAATGGCAAGGCGGTGTTAGAAAATACTAGCTTTGGTAGGCTGTGACTAAAAAATACTACCATCAAGAAAGCTTTGACGTCTGTGTGTTGCTAGGATACTTGATGTATTTCTTTGTCATTTGATGGTCTGTTGTCTTTATTGCCGTTTCGTGTTTGACAGAAGTTGAGTTCACGTGGGGAAATAATGGCGGCGTTTTACGCCCGTGTTCGGTTGATTTACCCTGTAATATTATTTATGAAAATTTATTACCGATATCAAGAAACATTGACACTGAAAACATTACTCGGGATCTTTCAGAGTGGTCATATGCGTTCCCTGTGCCTTTAGGGTACGACAATATGCAGACAGACAAAGCAATTGACAAAGGTAGGTCGTCCGTAGCTGTTCCTTCTTCATATCTTCATGCCTAGCATGATGGGACGGAACTACTTTAAATTTTCCCAAACATAATTAAGCAATTGTTAATTTATAAGTGAATATAATAGGCTAAATTAGATAATAAGAAACTAAAGTTTATTCCTGCATAATTAAACCGCAAACACATACCAAGAAGGAGAAAAATAGCATTTAATCCAGGGCCCATGTCCACCAACCTATGAAATAACAATACATGTTTACTTCTGGTAAGACAATGAGTAGTAGTCTACATTTAAGTTGGTATTACAAGGTGTGAGGTCACTTGCTATTACATCATCCGTGACGACACAACCTTCTTTGTTACGGCGTCCGGGCTATACATGGCAGGTGACGTATGCCCCGTTTTTCCCGCCATAAATATGTGTGAAACTTTCAGCTCATTTTTATAAATGAAACTTTATTCTATGTCATCGAAATAAAATATTTTTGTATTCATGAAGTCAATCCTAATCTAGTAAAATGCTAAAAAAAAATCATGCATATTCCCCATTACACATCACAGTCACACAACAGTATCTAGGCTAGTCTAGAACAAACCCGCTCTCCGCGCATCCAGGAGCAGGATGCGTGGTCTGACAGTCATTTCATTACACATCACAGTCACACAACAGTATCTATAGGCTAACAGATAATAGAAAAATAAAATTGAAGTAAAAGGGACAGAAGTATCAGTGAACAGTTTACGGGATAGGGCAATTTGCTAACAATCGAGACAAATAGGACACTTCAGTCCAGGGACACCTTCTCTTTTTAGCGGGGGTTTTATACGGTACTTTTAATAAGAAGTGACGAGGTGACGATAGATAGATAGATAGATAATGGTCTTTATTGAAGGCGGGATTAAGGCCAGCTAGGCCTTATCTTCCATCCAACGTTTTAACAAATAATACATTTTTGATACAGACAAAAAACAATATACAGTAGTACAACAATATTAATAATATAAGGATAAGGGTACGAACATTAAACTTCTCAATACATATACTAAAATACAAACTCATAATGAGAAACAAAAAATTAATTGCAATTAAGGTTAACCATTCATTCGAAAACTGCATTATAGTTTAATTTAAAGTTAGCGACAACATTTTAGAATATAATAATAACGCAGTAATTATTTTATCAGTGTCTACGATCATTCATACATATCATTTTAACAAAACAAACAAACAAAAGAAGCAGGAAAACAGGAAACAAGCTTATCATTCATACACACCCCATTCATATGGCAACAAGAAAGTTTTACGAAATTTTAGTCAATAATATATATCTTTATACGAGAGAGAGAGAAAGAGAGAGAGAGAGAGAGAGAGAGAGAGAGAGAGAGAGAGAGACCGCGCTGAGCAACAAACATTTGCGCCGCAAAGCAGTCGGGCCACCTGCATGTGTGCAGCGTGGTTGTCGAAGCTTGTCACTTCCCCTCCAACACGTGCGACGTAGCGACTCCGCGCTCGCAATACAAGTTGCAGGGGCAGCGGTATACTATCCGGCTATACACAAAACTGGGGATAACTGTAGAAGCTGTAGTTATAATGCGAAAATTATGAATTTTCTATATGTTTCGCAAGAGAGACTAAAGGACAGGCCTACTAACACGAAATTTTGTTATCTGATTTAGAAAAATATTTATAATATCACTAAGTTGAAAAAAATTTTAATCGAAAATCGGTATTATTAGGTATATTTATAATTCCTTTAGTAACATTACGCAAAAAAAATAAATTGATTATCTCAAAAACTGCAGAATTGGCAACGATTCTTCTGAAGGTCTGCACGCCCGCGTCCTCTTAAACCGTTGAGTGAGTAATATACATATCTTTCTCTGACAGTCTGATCATTGCGCCGGGTCAGTATGTTCAAGCTGATAACATGTACATTATACGTACTACGTTTTGTTTACATTCTGTTATGATCATTAAACATTATTGTAGGCTAGAATCTATTAATATCCAATTATTGAAAAGAGGAAATTAAATAAAAAAGTAAATTGTAAATTAATAAAAAAGTAGGAATCCAATGGGGAAGTTTACTTCGTTACAGTTTGGTACAAGTACCTTTAATTGATATGTCGGTATGTAAAACACATGAACAAACTTTTGAGATTTCAAAAGATGGAATTCGTTTTGTTGGCTACCATTTTTTTTATTTCTATGTTTAATTTTTTATGTATCGCGATCGCGTCAAACGTAGATTCCGATAAGGTTGAACTTTGAACGTCCACAAACCTCGGTGTGGATTGAACCTCATTGGTTTTATGGCGATATTGTTCATGAAGTTGTTACCCGAAATATGTTTACAAACCAAATGGTGGCAAAATGTGAGGTAGCCATATCATACTAAATTTCCTTCCCGTCACAAATGTTAAGTGTGGTTGTTTAATCACGGGTTGTGGCGAGCGCAAGAAACATGACTACGCCGCCGCCCCGCACCTCTCGTAGAATGGTAGATCACTCAGTCAAGGTCATGTGGTTTTAAAACCACACAACATTATAACATTCCCCCAACCCCAAAATAAGATATAGTAACATTATAAATGATGGAGTGGGTCTACTTGTACATTTCTTTCCACTCACTAGTATGGGCATGTCTAAGGTATGTCTGAAATTTCGCGCTCATCTCGTGCTCACTTATCAACGCGTCCCACAGAGCGTTTCCCTAGTTTTATTTCTGTGAATACTTGAATCTCACGATTATTCATTTACCGCTGTTTCTTTATGAAACGAACTATCGTGACATCGCCAAGCATGCAGCGTAAGTAACACGATTTATGAATCATACTGCGCCATGAAACAATTATTCTCCAAAATAGCGTGTAATAAAACAGTTTAATGGCAACGAAGTACTGTGCACTTAGAGGCCGACTAGAACTTGGGCCTTCGACGAGCCTCCGCCAGGAGATTAAAGGGATAGTCGGGTGAAAAACTAAAGAACTACCATTTTTAGATGTCCACCTTTAAACATAATAAACATGACTAAAAGATACCATACTTTAAAAGCAGGCGGTTAAAAAATAAAAAAAAAAACGCGATTTTTTGGCTTGTTGCTACCAAGTAGCACCGAGCAACTTTTCTCATGGTAATTCCCATGTAAAAAAAATGTTGCCTTGAGAAAGTAAAACCACTGCTAAAATAGGGCACTTATCAAAAATCGATCAGAAGGTTTAATGTGCATCGTTTCTCTACCGATAACATGCTTCTTAGTACGAACGTGTACTTCTGCAAAATACCCTACAATAAATTTTTTTGTGACATGATGTGTAGAAAAGTTGCAATCTGTTTTGAGCGGTACTGTCCGCAGTCGCCGAGGGTTTCGCGGAGCGCGGGCTGGTCTCCTGTAACACAATAAGTCCTCTGTCTATCGGGAAGGCGCCAGCGACCTCAGAACCGATACAGTTGCACTACACCACATATAACTAATTAACTACACTTTAGAAGAAAAATGCAGCAGATCTGCTGAAGGGAATCTAGTAGAATAGCTAATTGTTCACTATTTTTTTTCTTGCATTGAAGCAACCTATATCAATTGTATTTTACACATAACTGAATTTCATGGACTAATGACTAATTGGTGATTTTTTAGTTTTTCATCTGACTATCCCTTTAATAGACGTTGATACATCCCCGCATTTAAGACCGCATGGATCAGTGCTGCGTCCAGCTTGCAGGGCCGTGGACATTTCGCCAACAAATGCTCTTCTCGAATGAGGTCTGGTCTCGTATAAACCGTTGCCCCTTTGAGTAAATCCGACTCGTTCAAATGAAAGTGTACTTCGAAGGGCGTTGGTTCGTGTTGTGTGTTTTCAACCCCTCAGGCTAGCGACAAGGGTGGGAAGTACAGCCCGACTATTGTCGAGGTCACCGTAGTGCCGGGGCCCAACACCAAGGCCGTGTCATGTCATGTACATAATGTTGTGTGTTTTCAACCCCTCAGGCTAGCGACAAGGGTGGGAAGTACAGCCAGACTATTGTCGAGGTCACCGTAGTGCCGGGGCCCAACACCAAGGCCGTGTCATGTCATGTACATAATGTTGTGTGTTTTCAACCCCTCAGGCTAGCGACAAGGGTGGGAAGTACAGCCCGACTATTGTCGAGGTCACCGTAGTGCCGGGGCCCAACACCAAGGCCGTGTCATGTCATGTGTTTTCAACCCCTCAGGCTAGCGACAAGGGTGGGAAGTACAGCCAGACTATTGTCGAGGTCACCGTTGTGCCGGGGCCCAACACCAAGGCCGTGTCATGTCATGTGTTTTCAACCCCTCAGGCTAGCGACAAGGGTGGGAAGTACAGCCAGACTATTGTCGAGGTCACCGTTGTGCCGGGGCCCAACACCAAGGCCGTGTCATGTCATGTGTTTTCAACCCCTCAGGCTAGCGACAAGGGTGGGAAGTACAGCCTGACTATTGTCGAGGTCACCGTTGTGCCGGGGCCCAACACCAAGGCCGTATCATGTCATGTACATAATGTCATGTGTTTTCAACCCCTCAGGCTAGCGACAAGGGTGGGAAGTACAGCCAGACTATTGTCGAGGTCACCGTTGTGCCGGGGCCCAACACAAAGGGCCCAGTCTTCCAGGAGGCCGTGTACGAGGTTCAAGTCAGCGAGGGAGCCTCCCTCAACTCTACGGTCGCTACAATTACGGTGAGTAACTCTTGATTCACTATACCTACAAATATTTCGGCTATTTTAACTCCGTATATGCATTTATTATTTTTATATTATATTATCTTTACTGATAGCAATTCACTTGCATCACAAATAACTTCAATGTATATTGTATAAAGTGCATGTTTTCCTTTTATGTTTAAAAACCATTATGCAAGTCGTGATGAGTGATATACATAACGGGATCTTACCCTGCTCTTTCCAGGTGCTCCGATCATGTATGTTTATATATTGCTGTTTTATTTTGAAGAGGAGAAGAGCACACACCACAACCATCACAACCATCACAAATCTTCCTGTAGAAAAATAATATTTTTCCTCTATGCATATATAAGAATTTGCGTGCGAACAATATGCTAATCCCACCCTGGCTATAATCCTGGGTGCCCCCTACTTTACACGTGTTAAATCCCTCCCTTACCCCCACGGCTATAAGACAAGCCATTGCCTCTGTTTCCAGGCCATTGACCCCGAGAATGACCCCGTGACGTATTCCATCATGTCCGGTAATGACCTGCGCCAGTTTGCGATAGGGGAGAAGACTGGAGTCATAACCGTCATCCGCAAGCTGGACCGCGAGGATCTGACGAGATATCAGTTGGTGAGTTTTCTTTTACGCTCAAGGGTTGACATGTCGGGGATGGACTGTCTGTCTCGATATTACGTATGTCCGCCAAATCTGGTAGGAACAGGATGCGCATAGATATGATGAGTAATGTGACCGTGAGCATGAGTGTGTTGTTCCTGAGATGATAATAATAATAGTAATAATTGCTTAATTTGAACATTATTCAAATTACCGTATAAAGTCATATCTCAAGAACATGAAAGACTAAAGAGCAGCGTAAAATTAACTTAAATGCATCCTTGTTAGTTTAGTAAGCACTACAGATTGTATAACAACCTCTCTACAGTGTCACAACGTAATGAGTCACATGCTTAGTTGGTTTAATAAGCACTATACAGATTGTATGACAGTACCTTTCTACAGTGTCACAACGTAATGAGTCACATGCTTAGTTGGTTAAGTACACACTATACAGATTGTATAACAACCTTTCTACAGTGTCACAACGTAATGAGTCACATGCTTAGTTGGTTTAGTACACACTATACAGATTGTATAACAACCTTTCTACAGTGTCACAACGTCATGAGTCACATGCTTAGTTGGTTTGATAAGCACTGTACAGATTGTATAACAGTACCTTTCTACAGTGTCACAACGTGATGAGTCACATGCTTAGTTGGTTTAATAAGCACTATACAGATTGTATAACAGTACCTTTCTACAGTGTCACAACGTAATGAGTCACATGCTTAGTTGGTTTAATAAGCACTATACAGATTGTATAACAGTACCTTTCTACAGTGTCACAACGTAATGAGTCACATGCTTAGTTGGTTTAATAAGCACTATACAGATTGTATAACAGTACCTTTCTACAGTGTCACAACGTAATGAGTCACATGCTTAGTTGGTTTGATAAGCACTATACAGATTGTATAACAGTACCTTTCTACAGTGTCACAACGTAATGAGTCACATGCTTAGTTGGTTTGATAAGCACTGTACAGATTGTATAACAGTACCTTTCTACAGTGTCACAACGTGATGAGTCACATGCTTAGTTGGTTTAATAAGCACTATACAGATTGTATAACAGTACCTTTCTACAGTGTCACAACGTAATGAGTCACATGCTTAGATGGTTTAATAAGCACTATACAGATTGTATAACAGTACCTTTCTACAGTGTCACAACGTAATGAGTCACATGCTTAGTTGGTTTAATAAGCACTATACAGATTGTATAACAGTACCTTTCTACAGTGTCACAACGTAATGAGTCACATGCTTAGTTGGTTTAATAAGCACTATACAGATTGTATAACAGTACCTTTCTACAGTGTCACAACGTAATGAGTCACATGCTTAGTTGGTTTAATAAGCACTATACAGATTGTATAACAGTACCTTTCTACAGTGTCACAACGTAATGAGTCACATGCTTAGTTGGTTTGATAAGCACTGTACAGATTGTATAACAGTACCTTTCTACAGTGTCACAACGTGATGAGTCACATGCTTAGTTGGTTTAATAAGCACTATACAGATTGTATGACAGTACCTTTCTTCAGTGTCACAACGTAATTAGTCACATGCTTAGTTGGTTTGATAAGCACTATACAGATTGTATAACAGTACCTTTCTACAGTGTCACAACGTAATTAGTCACATGCTGCGTTGGTTTATTAAGCACTATACAGATTGTATAACAACCTTTCTACAGTGTCACAACGTAATTAGTCACATGCTTAGTTGGTTTAATAAGCACTATACAGATTGTATAACAACCTTTCTACAGTGTCACAACGTAATTAGTCACATGCTGCGTTGGTTTATTAAGCACTATACAGATTGTATAACAACCTCTCTACAGTGTCACAACGTAATGAGTCACATGCTTAGTTGGTTTATTAAGCACTATACAGATTGTATAACAACCTTTCTACAGTGTCACAACGTAATGAGTCACATGCTTAGTTGGTTTAATAAGCACTATACAGATTGTATAACAACCTTTCTACAGTGTCACAACGTAATGAGTCACATGCTGCGTTGGTTTATTAAGCACTATACAGATTGTATAACAACCTTTCTACAGTGTCACAACGTAATGAGTCACATGCTTAGTTGGTTTAATAAGCACTATACAGATTGTATAACAACCTTTCTACAGTGTCACAACGTGATGAGTCACATGCTTAGTTGGTTTATTAAGCACTATACAGATTGTATAACAACCTTTCTACAGTGTCACAACGTGATGAGTCACATGCTTAGTTGGTTTATTAAGCACTATACAGATTGTATAACAACCTTTCTACAGTGTCACAACGTAATGAGTCACATGCTGCGTTGGTTTATTAAGCACTATACAGATTGTATAACAACCTTTCTACAGTGTCACAACGTAATGAGTCACATGCTTAGTTGGTTTAATAAGCACTATACAGATTGTATAACAGTACCTTTCTACAGTGTCACAACGTAATGAGTCACATGCTTAGTTGGTTTAATAAGCACTATACAGATTGTATAACAGTACCTTTCTACAGTGTCACAACGTAATGAGTCACATGCTTAGTTGGTTTAATAAGCACTATACAGATTGTATAACAACCTTTCTACAGTGTCACAACGTAATTAGTCACATGCTGCGTTGGTTTATTAAGCACTATACAGATTGTATAACAACCTTTCTACAGTGTCACAACGTAATGAGTCACATGCTTAGTTGGTTTAATAAGCACTATACAGATTGTATGACAGTACCTTCCTACAGTGTCACAACGTAATGAGTCACATGCTTAGTTGGTTTAGTACACACTATACAGATTGTATAACAGTACCTTTCTACAGTGTCACAACGTAATGAGTCACATGCTTAGTTGGTTTAGTACACACTATACAGATTGTATAACAGTACCTTTCTACAGTGTCACAACGTAATGAGTCACAAGCTTAGTTGGTTTAGTAAGCACTATACAGATTGTATAACAGTACCTTTCTACAGTGTCACAACGTAATTAGTCACATGCTTAGTTGGTTTAGTACACACTTTACAGATTGTATAACAACCTTTCTACAGTGTCACAGCGTAATTAGTCACATGCTTAGTTGGTTTAGTACACACTATACAGATTGTATAACAACCTTTCTACAGTGTCACAGCGTAATTAGTCACATGCTTAGTTGGTTTAATAAGCACTATACAGATTGTATAACAACCTTTCTACAGTGTCACAACGTAATTAGTCACATGCTTAGTTGGTTTAGTACACACTATACAGATTGTATAACAACCTTTCTACAGTGTCACAGCGTAATTAGTCACATGCTTAGTTGGTTTAGTACACACTATACAGATTGTATAACAACCTTTCTACAGTGTCACAGCGTAATTAGTCACATGCTTAGTTGGTTTAATAAGCACTATACAGATTGTATAACAACCTTTCTACAGTGTCACAGCGTAATTAGTCACATGCTTAGTTGGTTTAGTAAGCACTATACAGATTGTATAACAGTACCTTTCTACAGTGTCATAACGTAATTAGTCACATGCTTAGTTGGTTTAGTACACACTATACAGATTGTATAACAACCTTTCTACAGTGTCACAGCGTAATTAGTCACATGCTTAGTTGGTTTAGTACAGACTATACAGATTGTATAACAACCTTTCTACAGTGTCACAGCGTAATTAGTCACATGCTTAGTTGGTTTAATAAGCACTATACAGATTGTATAACAACCTTTCTACATTGTCACAACGTAATTAGTCACATGCTTAGTTGGTTTAGTACACACTATACAGATTGTATAACAACCTTTCTACAGTGTCACAGCGTAATTAGTCACATGCTTAGTTGGTTTAATAAGCACTATACAGTTTGTATAACAACCTTTCTACAGTGTCACAGCGTAATGAGTCACATGCTTAGTTGGTTTAATAAGCACTATACAGATTGTATAACAACCTTGCTACAGTGTCACAGCGTAATGAGTCACATGCTTTGTTGGTTTAATAAGCACTATACAGATTGTATAACAACCTTTCTACAGTGTCACAACGTAATTAGTCACATGCTTACGAAATAGCCGAGTCGAGTCTAATTGTACCAGCACTGCAGTATAAGGAGGATCCTCCTTATATCCTGTGGTATCAGCTTAATTCTTCACTTTTCTAGTTCCTTCTCTCTGCTTGAAACAGGTCTACATGTTGCAAATTGAATTTGTGATAGCATTCATGCTAATCTATTTATTAGTCTTGGGATTTTGTTTCATAATTGACGTTCGTATTTGGCTACGGGTCAATATCAACCACAGCAGGCGTGACTAAAAGTCGGTTTACTCACTTATTTAAGATTAAATATTTAAGGTTTAACAAAATGAAATCAACGTTAGCTCTTATACGTAAAGTTCTTAGCCCAGCCAATGATAGGCGACGTTTTATAAATCCGGCCAATGGTATAAACTTCACAAGTATGTGATGACGCCAGTAATCTGTCCGTTGTTGACGGGCCCTTAGATAAGAATCTGACGTCGCCATACTATATTACTATCTGTATAGTATGGTTATCAGTATACGATTGATAGTTTTTAATCAAACCAAAAACAACTCATTCTATTCTACTGATAATAAAATTAGAAATATTTTCATACAGTCTGCTACAATTCCCAATACCTGCTTTTCCGAGGGTTTATATTATATTTGTAGCGTTCTCGACATTTGTCTGAAAAGAGTAATTTCCCGCGGTTTCAAAATGTAGACTAGACATAGGGCTAGACATAGGGATAATGATGTTTCTCTCAACTATATTGAGCTTTATTGACACCATGCAATCAAACAAATACTCAATAAATTACTTTGTTGATATAAATTGTATCTTGCCAGTTGTGCCGCTTTTCCACAATATCGGAAAAGTTTGCTGAACGCAATATCACCCCGTTCTCTTCTGTTTAGTATTAATGCTAAGCTCACAATGTACACCGAACGTTGTTACTGTTGCGTATGACTCTTTACAAGTGGTTAACAATTTACATACTTGGCTAAATCGTTGTATTCGCATCAAGCATGTGTTTTGTTAAGCTTCTGCCTTGAGAAGCAGCCTACATATATTATACAGTTGCAATTTACTTTTCAAAGTTTGGAAGTGTAATATCAAAATGGCATCCAACGAGGGTCCGAAAGCTTGAACGAAAATATTGATACGTTTTAACTTTTAATGCTGTGATCACATTATGCCAGGATGTCGATGATCCTTTTTTACGTGTCCACTAAAATTATACGTCATAGGGGAAAAGCACAACTTACAGAAAGCCTCAGCTGTTTCAAACGAACGACATGAGTGGACTTTGTATTAACTATGTATTATTATGTACTAATTATGTATGTTTCTATGTATGCATGATTATATATTATGTATGTATGTTTATGTATTATGTACGTAATTAGTTTTTCTTTTGTAACATTGTTTCCATTGCCGCCGCATGCTTTTGTAAAACTGAATGGATAGGTTGTTCAGTTTTTTCCACTCATTCTTGCATTATGCACGATGTAAAGTTGAACAACCTATTCATTCAGTTTTACAAAAGAATGCGGTGGCAATGGTAACAGTGTTACAAAAGAAAAACTTTTCCCTCCATTTTGTTGATTAGCTACTGTTAAGATTCGAGTTCCCTTCATTCTGCCCCGTTTGTTTCTTTTGTTTCAATATATCTGGAAAGGTGACCGACATTCATTTTGAAAGTGATATTCAAATTAATCGTACTGATTTCATTCTGATTGAAATATTTATAACATACATAATAATATATAAACTTAGAAATTTACAAGGGTAGGCGACTTTGTAAACGGCGTGTATTGGGTCTTTGTTCAAACATTTCGGCGGCTTTTGTCAGTTAAAATGTTTGTGGAATATGTTTGAATCTAGGCAATAACGAGCCCGGATTATGGCTTAGGCCTATATATGACGAAAACATACGTCTTTACCTTATTTCGAGGACTTCTTTTCGAGGACTTTTCTGGGTAGATATGGAAGTGTGTGAAATGATAGCTAAAAACAAACATTCAAACACAATATAAGGTTGAACTAAACAATAATGTTCTAAAATAAAGGTCCAAAAAAATACCAAAACTAAAATTAACATATGAAAATCGTGGACTGGTTGATAATTTTATCGTTTCCTTTTGTCAAAGTAATGTTAGTTGGTTGTTTCGCCGTTATGTTACTGTTACGATCATAATTTGCAGATGAAATACACATATGATGTTGTAACACCAAACACTCTCATCTCACTTCAAGGAAGACACCCCATGTCGTAAATGACAGCCTGTGCAATCACTTAGGGCGTTACTGGGGACGTTCGCCAAAGTTGAGGACAGTCTATTGCGAGGGGCGTTGTTGGTGTTCTCTTCGAGTAAAGTACCCTTCTGTAGACACATTCAGTGAGACGTAACAAATTGTCACCTCTGGCAAGTAGTGAATACACAACGCTATTTCATTAACATATTACAAACGTTACATCCTACCTCAGGGCTAACTTTGGGGTTTCTAATTGCACTATCATTGCGCTACTACCATTAGCAGTATAGCGTTGTGTGGGGTATTTCAATTATGACAGTCTGCCCTTGGCTCCGCGCGTGACACGACACCCATACGTGACGCATGTGGCGAACTGCGCCTTCCTTGCATTGATCAGCTTACAGTAATGGCTAGCCCTACAATATAAACATAATGTTTATATAGTAAACATTAAGAGCGTTCGGCAGTAGTCATTTTACTACTAAAAACATGTGGCCAAACTTACACTTGTAGCGCCTAAAATAGTAATAGGATTTGTCTAATATTTTATATCCGGGTAGGCAAAGGGTATATCGACTAAGACCACTGATAAAATGTGGTATTTTATTGAAGAAAAATAATTTAAAAAATAATGAAATATGTACTTTTGTATGTTTGTATGTAGAATCGATGTGCACATTTTATTTATTTGTGCGAGTTTGACAAGAGCTAGCAGAGCCATTAACAGTGATCTTAGTAGATAATTTTGTCCACTTTAGCATTGTTATTTTTATTGGTATGTGCTTAGAACCATAATACAGTTATGAGTGTAAGTATACATGCTTGCATCCAAGGCCAATACCGGGATTTTTCCGTTATTTCCTTCACCGAGTTCAGCGTTTTGCCACAGATAGCTGCACGGTAAATCGCTCCCATGGAACAAAAGACGATGTCTGGCCGACATCAAAGTCCACACCAAAGTCCACTAATCTATTAGCGATCTGATGGACCTTGGCCGACACCGGCGAGCGCCAGCTACCATGTCTGAGAGGGCCTCTCAAGGGTTACGGGTCACAAAGGATGCCATGAATAGAGATGATTATATAGTAAACTTTCTAAAAATAATCAATATTTTTACGAAGTTTCATATGAAAACATCGTTGATCGCAATATCTCTCCGAGACATAAACAAAACTCTTTGAATTTTGGCTGTAGTTTAAAATCAAGTGTGCGAGTGTTGCGAGTGTTTCAAAACCTGGGACAAAATTCCACTCAGGATTTACGGTGGTTGGAATCAAATCCGCGACCTCCCGAATTAGAGTCTCGCGCTCTACCCCTGAGCTATCTCTATTTACCTGGTGGCTATCTTTTAGTAAATTTTTGTCCGGTCACGAATATACTAATTTAAAAGCGATCCGATACGTATTTGAGGCAGAAATTACATTTCTATTGCTGTCAATAACTGTTAGTAACGGTGGCGGACCGTGTTGAAAACATGACGACGAAAATTCTTAGCAACGCACATTGCACTGATTCCAACAATGTCTGGAAGTATAATAGCTATGGAAATTAGAAAAAAATTTGCAATGCGCATTCTTGAATTGTTGTTAATTGTTGTTTGTATTAGCATTGAAAACTTTTCACCAGAAAGTTCGTAGATATTGACGCGCTCGCTTATCAACGCTTCAAACAGAGCGTTTTCCTAGTTGTAAACAATCTCAGTATTTGTCGTTTGAATGAGGAAATCACTTTTAGTCAAGATTGCCGGTGATTGGTATCGAACCTGATAGCTAACGAATTCCAAGTCGATCATGTAACGTGATAGGGAGTATTCACGTGACTTCACAACGGCCCATATTTGAGGCCAAAATGTGTGTTTACCTTTGGTTTACCAATAAGCTTACCACGAAGTATCCGCCGAAGTTTATACGTACATACTGCAGAAAGTACAGTACTTATTACGTACCCCATAAATAGAACTTTTCTCGTATAGAATCCCACAATAACTTCCTCTACTGCATCTTTCATATTTTATTTATTTATTATTTTGGTCTCACACGATCAATAATATGTAAACTGAAATTATTTTAGGGTAAACACCGAAGATATAATTTGGCGATATATACCTAGGGGGGGGGGGGGGGGGGGGGGTATGCTAGAAACGGTTTGAATAGTGAAGCCTGCCCTGTGTAGTCACGGCAGAATTATTGACTTCCTCAGTTCCGTATCGCAATTATCCAATTCTAAGATTGTCAAGCTATTGTTTGGGATGGCGTATGGGTCACTGATTCCAAGAATGTGTCGCCTAGAAGAGGCGGTAAGGTATGCCGTGAAATACCTCTGATAGCTTGACGGGTTTACTGTGTGACTGTTCGGGCGCATATTATATTGTGTTCTGTTTTGTGCTTTGTGGTAATGTACTGTTCAACCACGTAAAGCTACGGCTATTTATAAATATTGCGTACATGGTTGGCCTATAGTTACTGTGCGGGCGTATTGTATTTAGTATATTCGGTTATCTGTACAATAACTTTCTGCTCAGCCCCGAACCATGCTACAAGGGCGTTTGAAGTTTATGCACAGTATTGTACGACGAGTATTTAGGACTGTGTCTCGTTCCCTTGTGTTGGACTAATAGTGAGGCGCTAGCTACAAGTTCACAAATGTTATGTCAAATAAAATTGTATTTTGTGAATTGTGGGCGTGATGGACCCCAGCTACGGCCCTTATTCAACACTTGGCACCGGCCTCAAGATAAACATCAAATTGTGTATTTTATTTGACTCTTGTGCTCATTCGGTTAGTCCTCAACAAGCTCACTTTATATTTTTACTGCTATTTATAGCTTTTGGTAGAAAACCCAGCATATGATAGGCATGTGGTAAAACAAAATACATTTTCTGATATCATATAATTATGCAATGAATTGGGTAAACAAAAATGGTATCTATTATAAATAGGGAATGCTCGTAACACGCTTGCATTTCTTGCGATGCCGAATTTTTTTTTTACGGAAATCCACGTATTCACCATCAAGTTCCAAATTATATGTAGCAAAGAAACAATTTGAGTAATGTCTCAGTATTGCTTAGTATCCGTTTAGTTTACACTCGTTGTTTCACTTTTATAATTAATCATGTTCCCCAGTATTGCTTTTATTATATATTGAGATTACCCCCCACTACTAGATTGTATACTATTTTTAATTTTACACTTGGACTGATACCTAAAACATACGGATCTACGTATATTTCGGCCTCACGGGAACCCGCGTCCGTATTATGAAATACATTTACATGAAGTTTTATGATTGTATTTGTGCGTGGTAAATGAAATAGCGAACATATAAAGCGACATACATAACAGCAGAGTAATTTGGGTTCGTTCCCATTTGGTTCAATTTTGTAATTTAATCGCTATCACCGGGAACAATAACCACATTATCTGGCACATTACATAACATTATAAAACAATACATTATTACAAGCATGTGGAACACTATTGCCTACTTTACTCGAGAATGATTTTCATATTGACATTTATTTCTGTGGCGAAGGTTGAAGAACTACAAAACTGTTATTTTGAGGCTTTCCTTAGAAATGATAATTATGATGTTTGCCAGTGAAGGGAGACGGGTGTCGCGAAGCAGGTAGATTTTGTGTGGATGGACGTTGGACCGCCGTAGTCGGAGGGGGGAGGGTAACAGCAGCCATAAAAGGTCGATAACAGCAGCCGCTAGAATAAGAATTTAGTTTCGACATTGACCGCAAAATCTGACAACGCTCTCCTCTGCCGAACGCTCATTTAACTTCGCAGAAGTAACAAAAGTAGGATTATTCTTAGAGAACCTAAATAAACATGACACAAGACGAACTGCATTGCCGACATTCTTAGAGAACCTAAATAAACATGACACAAGACGAACTGAGAGAGAGGGTGTGGGAGAGGGGGAGGGGGGGGGGGGCAACGTACTAGTTTATGCGGTTGGGGAGTTCACCGAATAACATTTGGTTTTGTGAATAGGTTGGAATTCATAGTCGGCCCCTACACCTAGGGGCGCCCATTGTTACCAAGGTAACAATTGTTTGCATGTTATTTCCCATAAACAAAACCAATCCATAGCAACAATGGGTGCCCCTAGGTGAAGGGGCCGACTATGAATTCCAACCTTGTGTTTTAGCATAACGTGTGCTAGCGTCGACGCCGTTTTTTGTCAAGAGACTTTTAAATTTGACTTTTTTTGTTTTTTACTGATGTGGTTTTGTGGTGACAAGAATAAAAAATTAATAATAATAGTAAGGAATCTAGTTAAAACATTCATATTTTAATTGTAAATATCACGGGAATATTAATTTGAATATTGTAAACAGGCTAAATTAGGTTATTTCGTTTTTTGGGATCAAAATGTGTTTATTGCGCATCAAAACCCAAAATGCGTTTTATTCACATTTTCATACGCGTGGCACGAGTATGAAAATTTTAATCGATTTTTAAATATTTTATCTCTCATTTAATAATTATGTCTCTTTGAATTTTGAAAAACGGATCAGTCTGTGCCTAAAAATAATTGGTTTAGTAACGATAAATAAAAGGGCGCGAAAAACGAGCCGCCGCTATGGTGATGGGATTTGACGTCATGGTTTGTGTCTGTGTACGCTCACCACCTCAGCGATTGGTCTGTTACGCCACGTCTACTGAATCATGACGTCACAGCCACCTGTACGCGTTTCAGATCCCCGAGTTGAAACTTCAATAAATGCGACCACATTAAACCTATTTAAAAATTTCTTTTTTACTTAGGACTTGCATTTATATACTTTTTGTATCTGATCCTATTAAACTAAGTGCTTGGTTTAACAACAAAAATCGTACGCGTGTTGCCTAATAGGCAACAAGCGTAAGTTTTATTTCGCATTTGATTTTTCAACGCCTATTAACGTAGTATGTGAAGATATGTGGACAATAAACGTTAATGCATCAAATAACATTTTTCGTTTTATTGCATGTGACGAAAAACAAACACCTTTAGCCTACTGATTAGTCTTCCAGATGTGGTTTTGTAAGAATTAAAAACCGGTTTGAAAAAGTTTTAAGTATTTGAATCATTATGGTTTAAGTTATATTTCTTCACATTATTTACCAAATCTAGTGATAAGTTTTTATAACACCACATCCGGATAACTACTGCATCACTGCATCAATACTGTGTAGGATATTGAACCGTTGTAATAGGGAGACTACCCGTTCGCCCACACAAAACATACCTGATAACGTTGCAACCTCTGTTGACCAGCTGATAAAAGCGGAGGACGCCGGCGGTCTGTCGAGCAGCGCTACGGTGAACATCAAGGTCACAGACATCAACGACAAGAACCCCGAGTTCGTGGGCCTCCCCTACGAGTTCCAAGTGCGCGAGGGGGACGCGAACACCAAGGTCGGTACTGTGCAGGCGATGGACGCCGACGAGGGACAGAACGCCGTCATCTACTACTCGGTACCCCAGGACGTGCCCTTCGCCGTCGACGCCATGACCGGCGAGGTGCGAACCAAAGTCGCCCTCGACTTCGAGAAGGAACGAGTAAGTCAATATTAATTCAACTACCTAAAGGCAATTGTTACAGTTACATCTAATGAGCAAAGGGAACTCAGTATTTCAGTTAACAGCTCAAAGATGGAAATGTTTTCATCGAAAATCGTTATTTGGTTGGGAAATGTATTTTTGTAAGCGCAATTATAAGTGTATTCCATGAAAACCATGCGTATGATTGAAGTCAATATCGCTGGCTGGCCTTATAACAAATAAGTAATAACAAATCAACGTTTAATACTTTAATACATTCAAGCAGCAATTGGTATTGAATGAATTTACTTTGCTTCTCAATTAAAGGACACTGGACTCATAGTAATTGATACCGAATTAGCACATCCCTTCGTAAGTTACAGTGGGAACTAGCCACTGTGGACTAGTTTGTGAAGGTTGTGCTGGAAAGACACGTTGTCAACTGTACAGTTAACTTTAATAGAAGTAAAGTTACAGTTGGAATTAGCCACTGTGGATTAGTTTGTTAGGGTCGTGTGGAAAGGCACGTTGTCAACTACATAGTGATGGTTGACCGTGTGAGAAAGTTTTCGAGCGTTCCCAGGACTCAAAACTTACTAGCTAAGCAACCTCCTTTCAGCGCCATTGATCAATAATAACAATAAAACAACAATGAAAACTGACAGCTAAACCACTCTTTTTAGAAGTTTATTTTCTTGCCACCAGAATGCATCTAGTGTATTTTGAGTGCTCTGTGCTAGCCAAACTTCTTGAGTGTTATGTTCTAATATGTTAGGTTCTTTCTAGTACAGGTTGATGTCTTTAAAAACGTCAGTAGGATGTATGTACGATTACACTGGCACTGAAAGGGGCTTGTTAGATCTGTGGCTTTGACCCGACATGTAACATCAACCCAGAGTGAGTAGATAGGTAATCGCTATTGATCAGTCTATCATCATCAGTATTTACTTCGACCATAAATGGACATTAGGCCCCGACTGATATCTCCTAGCTCGACGGATGATCACACTGACACGCGGAAAGCGAAAAAAGTAAGAAACTACTATTACAGTAAAACCCTTTTACCATCGTTTGTTCAAGTAGCTTCACGGAAGAAAAATAGAGGAAATTGTTGTATGTGATAGGATCATTATTTAAAAGATCAAATGTTAGAAGTAGACGAAGAAAACTTAAGTTTAAAGTTGAAAATATAATGAAACTTCGTTCATAAACAACGGAACGAGATAAAAGCGTAGTACCATATTTGACATAAATAAACGACAGTCCCTGCTAAAACTTGTTCTTTAGAATCCACTTTATACGGTTGTAAATTTAAGATATGCCTATTATCTTATTATTAATCAAATCAATCATTTTAGTAAGTGAAATTAGGTTTGTGATTTAATTCAAAGATTTGTTTTCAAATTCGTGTGACTGGGAACTGTTGGACTTGGATAAGACTTAATATACCAGTTTTGTATTTTCTGCAGTTATCGTTGAATTGGGGAGAAAAACGGTAGTCACTGTCGCTTATGAAAGTCGAATTCCAGAATTCAACAAACAATTGACCTTTAGATGTGAGAGACCCAACGCCCGCGGCTGTTCGTCTGTTTTTTTTTTTTTTTTTTTTTACCACTCCTACAGTCAACATAAACATAATTCATGCACTCTCAAGGGCGTTTGAGAGTGACGTCACTTTCCAATGTGGCGTCCGTGTCGGGTTAACTTCTTAGCGTGACATTGGCGGTATCGCTGGAACGTTGATCACTAATCTCGTTTTAGCTGTTATACTATTCATTTTGAAAGAAAAACTTATAGAAAAGAGTATTTAGTTTACATGCCAATAGCCATCATACAGGTTATTTCAAAATTATATCCCCAGTAGTTTATTTGTTATAACAGTTTACGCAAAGCGTCGGAAAATGAGAAAATTTCTTATTGTTTTCTCAACTTCAAACTGTCGAAAAACTAATGATCGGATTTGGACGAGAGTTCCTTAAGAATAATATGTATCAGTAATGGGAGATAATAATCAAATAAAATTTCTAGATAGAAAGTGCCCCGAACGAAAATTCATAACATGCACTAAAATATATGCAGGGTGCAGCGGTTGGATCTCAAAAGCAGCGGTTTGGGCCGTGAAACCATGGATTTACAACTCCATGGTGAAACTACGCACCCTGCATGGTAGTGCATGCTATGAATTTTCGTTCGGGGCACTTTCTATCTAGAACGTTTATTTGTTTATTATCTCATATTGTTGGTACACATTCTTAAGGAACTCTCGTCAAAATCCGATCATTAGTTTTTCGACAATTGGAGTTGAGAAAACAATCAGAAGTTAGCTCATTTTCCGATTCTTTGCGTGAATTGTTATTACAAGTAAACTACTGGGTCTATCAAATTGAAATAACCTTTATGATGACTATTGGCATGTAAACTAAATACGCTTTCCTATAAGTATTTCCTTCAAAATGAATAGTATAACAGCTAGGACGAGATTAGTACCGTATGGTTTGAGATGCGACCTCACCACGCCTGACAAAAGACACGCGATAATATCACTCCAATACCTGAGACATGAGATCGAGATGCAACTAGATTTAGGTTGGTATTTGTCACGTGCGTCACGTAAGTATGACAAAATCCATGACGACCACACCAGTTGCAAGTTAATTCGACGGGACTGTAGTCGGCAAGTAGCAGAATGTAATCGCATGCACGAATCACTGATCCGTTGTATCGCGAGCTGCCATCATCCACCCAGTTAAATGCTGCTACTAAAGTCCATTGCAGGTAAAGAACGATCCCAGGTATCAAGAAATTTCCCTTCCTCGTTACCACCTCTACTCGGCACGGTTGAGAGTGCTCGCGAGGCGTTGGAATGCGGTAGGCCGCATGACCCATTCATCCAGATGCCAATTACGGTAGTTTTCTAGCTATTTAAAAAAAAGTTTATTTTACATTAATTTGACGGGATTATTCCATATATTTGAAAATAAATGAGAAATTATAATATTTTAACTACATCCAAAAATTGCTTTTTTAACAAAGACACATAGATGAATGGGTCATGCGGCCTACCGCATTCCAACGCCTCGTGAGATCTCTCACCCGTGCCGAGTAGAGGTGATAACGAGGAGGGGAAGTTGCTTGCTACCTGGGATCGTTCTTTACCCGCAATGGACTTTAGCCGACTAGTTTATGTTGACCGGAAACAAGCAGTAGACGACAACTTCAGACGTCGTTTGGTCTCGATCCCCTGCAACAACACTCACGACAAAGCAGTTTCAGATTCATTCCAATAATTCAACAGATTTGATTTATAGCTAAACGGCGGCTCTTGGAAGTGAACAAAGAGCCATCGTTATTTTTAGCACAAGAGTGTTAACTAGCCACTTATGCCCGTGCTACACATCAACTAGCATTGCAAAAGTAATGCAGACGCATCAAGTCATTGATCAGTTCTAGCTGGCTAGTTGATCCGTAGCTCGTTAGTTATAATTGCCCAGTGTAGGACAAGCGTTATTAGTTAATCCGAAACTGCGTCGAATGTTGGATTCTGGAATTCAGCGAAACTAATTCTACGCCAATCCAACCACGGGTTTTGAATTAAAGCCCATCCTCAGAGGAGATGACAGTGTTTGGAAATTCGGGTTTGACACGTCTTGTTGCAAGCACATCCCTGTTGTAACGCTCAACCACACTTGGAGCAATTGGGCAATAAAACCATACAAATCAATCTTCTGTTATGAGTATGAGCGACAAATCGGCATTTTACAAACGCACCGCTTTACACTACATCCCTACTACAGACCCACCCCTTCCCCACTACACTGTAGTAAACGTTGCCGAAATACCTTTTTTTAAACCATTATATACTTTTTTGAAGAATTACAGATTCCAACTTAGAAACGACCTGTTCCCAAAACAACGGCAAGTTCCGAGTAAGAACGGCATCTTGAAAAAGCAGCCCCTGTCATCTCTTCAAAGGCAGAGTTTAGATGATCTCATCGTGCATATTATAAGCCACCAAGACGCCCCGCCCATGTCTTACCCCTCTAATACAGAGAGAAGTAATCTGGCTCATCGTGGGGTGGAGGGGGGATGCATTTTACTTTCCGGCGTGTTCACTCAAAGGGGTAAATTAAAAATCAATGAGTGAGCCTTAACGGTTTCATATCACGTCACGATAACACGTATTGTTGGGATGAGCTAACCTTCTTCACTAATGTTGCAAGATAAACCCTAATCCAGTGCTTTTCAAATTGTGGTCCACGTACCCTCTCTAGAGGGGGGCTCAGTCTCAGAGAAGTCGTATTTGTTATCTTTCAGTAGATAAGAATACAAACAAACGTACAATACTATTCTGGTTAGACACTATAATACAGATAGAAACTCCATTACCCATTCAATGTGTATTAGCCATAAATTCCTATTCAGAAAGCAGAATTATCACTGTGGTGTATTACGGTGTTTTTACGATTCATATTTTGGCAACGATGCTAGTCGATACTATGATTGGACGACACATACGTGAAGTGAAACAACTCTCCACGACATGCATAGCCGAGCCAGGATTCGAACCTGGACCGCATGCATGAACCGTGGTCCATGACTATGATTGCGTGTTTAGGAATACCGGTTCGTGGTGACGGCGAGGGATGGCGCCCCGGACCCTCGCCTCGCCACGGCGACCGTCACTTATACCTATGATTGCGTGTTTAGGAATACCGGGTCGTGGTGACGGCGAGGGATGGCGCCCCGGACCCTCGCCTCGCCACGGCGACCGTCACTTTATACCTATGATGGCGTGTTTAGGAATACCGGTTCGTGGTGACGGCGAGGGATGGCGCCCCGGACCCTCGCCTCGCCACGGCGACCGTCACTTTATACCTATGATTGCGTGTTTAGGAATACCGGGTCGTGGTGACGGCGAGGGATGGCGCCCCGGACCCTCGCCTCGCCACGGCGACCGTCACTTTATACCTATGATGGCGTGTTTAGGAATACCGGTTCGTGGTGACTGCGAAGGATGGCGCCCCGGACCCTCGCCTCGCCACGGCGACCGTCACTGTCCAGGTGATCGACGTCGATGATGAGCTGCCCATCTTCCACCTGCTCAGCTACGAGGCTCGAGTGCCCGAGAACGTCCCCGATTACATGGTCACACAAGTCAAGGTAGGCTTTGAGACTGCATGAGTGACGGGTGTATGTGTGAGATATCAAGAACTATTGTAAAGTGTGTGGGCTATACTCACTTTTACTTGCACGAATTTTCATTTTAAACGTTAATGGGTTTATTTTTTATTTGTGGCTCAAAACTTTTTAATTTTATTTTCCAAAATAATAAGTTAGTTTGTTTGATATCGATAAAACAAGAAGATTAATATGAGCGGTCCATCTGTAAGTGGCTATATTATGTTCACATTGCTATATCACTGCAGAAAATAAACATGTAATATGTGAGATGAGATGATACTATGTGAGCTCTATCTGTAAGCGGCTATATTATGTTTACATTGCTACATCACTGCATTTACACTTTTGTATTCTTTTATTTTGAATATCTTTTGCAATTTGTGCTTTTTCCGGTGACACAATGATTTGTACGCTTGAACGTTTGAACTGTAAAACTAGCATTGATTGTTGGAGTGCGGTGAAGATTGAGGTTTTGCGATAGCTTTTATGGAGCGTATCATCTATTGTCGACTAGTGGCTGTACTCAGATTAAACTCCCGCAGCATCTCTCGACGTTCCTAAAAAGGTCTGGAGTCAAAAGGTATCCAAGTTTATTCTGCTACAAAGCATTCCAGAAATATTTTCAAATGAAATAAGCGTGTGTCGTTGCATCATGCATATTGAATATCGTTTGTTGCTGTCTGCTTGGCTGATCAAATTATAGCTCCTTCGAATCTCGAGGAGAATAACGATCGATGGTTGAGAGTAAAAACTGGGTTTACCCGTACTACCTAAACCTTTATTTTCCTCCTATATTAAACAAGAAACAATATTGCTTTTCATACAAACGCCTGGAAATGACAAGTAATCTTGTGTTTTTAAATAACATGTTGGTTCAAACACAAACGATATTTGATGTAATTTTGTTACAATACTATTATTTATTTACTTATGTTCCGTAAAGCACGTTAATTTAATCATTCTTGATGATATAGTTCCTGTCATACATGTATTATATCAATCCTTTGTTCTTAATCTAACGCGACATGATAATCGGGAAACAACCGCCTACTGTTGTAGCGATTCCACTTAGCATCGTATTGAGTGCTCGTATTGAGTGAGGCACTGAGTTTCACCAGTCTGAGCTGAGTACAAACATGGCCACTCATCGTTGCACTACGCCATAGTCAATACGTCACTGTGACGTTTTAGAGTGAGCCCAGAGCGTAGAAACCCACCCGTAGAAAGCGCTCTGTAAACAAAATGAAGTACTGGTAACTCTGCATCTGAAGAACTCGGAGAATTGACGATAATGAAGAGACAGAAAACAATATTAAGTTTGTTGATTGTTTTTTGCAGAATTACCGACAAATCCTTTATACTAGTATTTGTATAGACCACAGATATCAAGCTGTGTCGTTAAATGTCTGTATTGTAGGGTAGAGACCCAATGGATGAAGTTTTCTGTCTACGGTTTCGCGCTGCTCAACATAGTCTAGTTGAAGAGTAATAATAGAACGTAAGTGCGAGTACGGGGGACGACAGCGCACGATAGAACGGATGCGTTTACCGCGTTTACAGTCTGCTACCCCTTATCTGTGCTGCTACTATCCGATTAGCGTATGTTGATCGTACGCAGCGGCAGACAATTCCGCTGGCGTTGGGCCTCTACCCTACAATCTCTACACTCAACGATGATTGTATTTCGTTTCCTGTACGTAGATAAATAACTAAAAATGTTTTTATTGTCTACCCACTCAGTCACAAGAACTTATTTTCTGTAGGGACCATTCGTAATAGTAAAGTTTGATGTCGATTTATAATAAACCCAGTCGCTTGGCCCTGATGGTCGGATCTGCGATGTATTGGGTACCCACTCACTTCCAGGGTCAGAAGTCCGCTGTCTCATTGATGCCCAGTAACAATACGAGAAGCAATTCAATAGATTTGACTTCCCAGGGTCGCTGGTCCGCTGTCTCATTGATGCCCAGTAACAATACGAGAAGCAATTCAATAGACTTGACTTCCCAGGGTCAGAAGTCCGCTGTCTCATTGATGCCCAGTAACAATACGAAAAGCAATTCAATAGATTTGACCTAGTCCCGAGTTTCCTCCTCGACACATTGTTGGTGGCCCTTACCAATTTCCGGGAATGAAAATAATAACCTATGGAAAACGGAGATGTTCGGCACAAGACATCTTTTTGAGGTGTATGTGAATGTTTGTCTTTGTCTTGCTGAATGCACAATTTACTGTCTATCAAAAAGTGCTTGTACAAAATTTGTATAAGCACTTTTTGATAGACAGCAGCGAAGCAAAATATCGAAATGTTCTATATGGGAATGCGTACTTAAAATTATAGTTTCCAAATTGACACAATAACTGTAGTTTTCTTTTTTTTGGGATTCAAATATACTTAATTGACGATTCCATGTTACAGATAATATTATGTAACATCACTAATATAATACTTAATCGCAGGTAGGGGGTTATCGACAGTTCAGTCATATATTACAACGTTACAGGGGAAGAAAGTATAGGAATGTATAGACATAATAATCCTTAAAACTAAACATTTACAATAATAAACTACCAGAGCAGAGGTTCCCAAACTTTTATCAGTGGCGGACCCTTTGTGCCACCTTTTAACATTTTGCGGACCCCCAAACTACATTTGTTTAAATTTTATGCTATTTACTATACAACCTTCCACCCTCCCTCTTTCCGCAGACAAATTACAAAATAAGATAGGTAGGGTACCTATACAATATGTGCATGCAATTGCAAATAATACTTCAATTAGTTAATGTGGGCATTATAATTTTAATTAATATTAAGCAACATATTATTATTCACCTTTCAAAACGACCACTGGGTACCGGTACTCACAATCATGTCAGTTGTTTGAATTGTGAATTGTTGTTTTGTTTATAATCTAAATTATTTAATTTATAAGTTTATTATAAGTGACTAGTTAGTCCTAGTTAGTCCAAAAATTTAGAAGTTCTTCTAAATTTTTGGACTAACTAGGACTTGGGAAACTTAATTTTTGGAAAAATAATTGGAAAACTAATTCTCGGACCCCCTGTTAAGTGGCAGCGGACCCCCAGGGGTCCGCGGACCACATTTTGGGACCCTTTGTACTAGAGGAAAAACAACAGTGTTATACAACAGTCTCTGACTTGTTATGTACAGTAAAAAGCACATAAACTGAGTTGTCATCCGTCTCCTGATTGAGTGCTTCTGTTGCAGGCTGACGATCCAGACACGAACCAGAAGATTACCTACATGATCCGGCAGGGGCCGACCGACTTGTTCACCATAGACGAGCGGACGGGAGTAGTGCGCACTCTGCGAGGGCTGGACTACGAGCGAGAGAGTCAGTACATCTTGGTCGTGGGCACCGTGGAGAACCCTCAGACCCGCGCCGGGTCTACCACTCGCGTCATCATCAACGTGGAGGTGAGTCGCTCTCTCCTGTGCGCGCTCCAAGCGGAGATCTAGTGGACCTTAGCCTAGCAATGCGTTATTTTGCTACATTCCTTCAAAACAATCGCAAGGAAATAAAAATGAAAATGGTGTTATTCCCTACAGAATATATAGTTATATTTTCCACGTTGTGTTAAGTTTCAGTCTGCACATATATATTTTAAACGCATATTACAAATTGAAAGTCTATACAAAAAAATATATAAGATATATGTAATTGAATCTTATACAAAAAAAATAATATAAAAAGGGCATCACATTATTTAGGGAATGACGTCATTTTTATTACCATGTTTGCGACAATTTTACAGAAAGTGTAAACAAACACAAACGTAACTTATTCCAGTGTTTGTAGATGCCATAGCTCTCCCTATTAAACAATCTGTTTCTGGCATCACTTAGATATAAGTATAGTTTTCTATGCAAGAGTCTCGAAACCACCGTTATTATGTATTATGTACCCTATGAACACACAAACATTGAACAGGATGTATTTTTTTTAGAAGCTGGCAACTATTTAATGAAGTTACACATCATTAATATTTCTAATTCGTTGAACTTGGTTTAAAGAGTAGAGTCAAGAAACCCACTCACATAGGCGTGCGCAGAGGTTGATCAATGGGGGGGCACAATAAATTCCCAATGAAAGTCTTTCACGGCGGCGCCAATGGGGGGTGTGATGCCCCTCACAAGAAGCTCCGCAGGAGATTGCATTTTTTAAACGTGTTTTTAAGCGTATTAGGAGGTTCAGGTTGCCTGTTCAATGGGTTAATTTTACACAATTATTTGTGGATATCAGTGATACATTGTTACAAAGTGAAGGAAGTGGTCAGTCCCACAGCCAAAATCTTGGCGGTAGGGTAACAGTTGATTTTGAGGCCGGTCAGCTGATTCCAACGTCATTCCAATCTAGGACTTCAAGTAAGATTTGAACCATTATGTCAGGCGTCAGCATTATTGTCGCCCATTACGACAGGCACTGTTCTGGACCTATTTTTTCTAGGGTCAAACGGGTAAGGCAGTTGGAGCAACAGTGACAGTTTGAGGAATATATTTAGTATGAGAGAGGTGCTATAGGTCCTCTTCTCGTCTTTTACGATCGGCAGGCGTATACGGTATACCCTGGGCCAAATTCGATTTAAAACAAAAAAAACTCACCTATCCTAATGGGGGGGCCGCTGCCCCCCCTTGCCCCCCCCCCCTGCGCACGCCTATGCCCACTCACAGATATTCGCTAAAGGTTCAGTCACCTACTGAAATCTAATCTGTGATATGACGTACACATATATAAAGTTTCTTTTCTGTATAAACGTTACGATTTGCGCCAGCAAATAAATAATACATATCATTATTCATTTCCTATATGACTTGCGCAGTTGAATACACTTGAGCGTCGTCGTATCCTGTACTACTTGTACAGGTGTTATATTATTTGTTGTAGACTGTATTACGTTCAAAGTGGGTACACTATGTAGTTTGTTTCTCGTTAACTATATACATTGTCAGATAGTAAAGCAATAACGGCGGAGATGGTTAACTGCTTGCTTCTTTTGTTTGTTAAATACGAGAATACATCTTACTATACACCGTCAACTATACGCCTGGTGCATTAGAGTTCCCTAATTGTACATACAATGACAAACTGTATTACTTTCTGTAGTGTGTCACATAAATATGAAGCAACAGAGAAATAAAATAAACTTTGCTATCCACATATTATCCCCGCCAGACAAGGGCTTATTGGAACTGAGACTAGTGTTATTATGGCCAATATCTAGTTCTCATGACAAGTGGGCTTCGAAGCATGAGCTATAGCTGCCCAAATGTGGGACAGGTCCGTTCAAGCCATACACGCGAGAGAAATCTTATGCATGTCTGCTTTTGTCTCTCGACAGTCTTTCGTGAATGAAGATGTGAGAGGAATCTTATGCATGTCTGCTTTTGTCTCTTGACAGTCTTTTGTAAATGTGGATGTGAGAGGAATCTTATGCATGTCTGCTTTTGTCTCTCGACAGTCTTTCGTGAATGTGGATGTGAGAGAAATCTTATGCATGTCTGCTTTTGTCTCTCGACAGTCTTTCGTGAATGTGGATGTGAGAGGAATCTTATGCATGTCTGCTTTTGTCTCTCGACAGTCTTTCGTGAATGTGGATGTGAGAGGAATCTTATGCATGTCTGCTTTTGTCTCTCGACAGTTTTTCATGAATGTGGATGAGAGAAGATTCCTATTCATGTCTGCTTTTGTCTCCCGACAGTCTTTAGTGAATGTGGATGACGTCGTGTAGGCCTATGTACCGTGTATGTACCGTAACTACTGGAATACTTATTACGACTTTGAAAACAAAAATACGTTTACCTATTCTTTACACAAAATCTTGAAAATACTTTGTAAGCAGTTTCTATCTACCAAGTTGCCAGCAAATTCTTGGAATAATATTATTTTATGTGAACAACAAAAACGTTCACGCGTAAACAAAAGCTGACATTCTTTCATTAGTGTCGTAATATTTTCCATCTTTGAAACGAAATACTATTGTAAATTAAATTTTTTACTGTCGCTCTAAAACGCTGAAATACTTTATTACGACCTGCTGTGCATGAATAATTTAAATAATATTACGTTGAGGATTTAAACAAATGATTACCTAATCATGTAACGTAAATCGTAAATCAAACGTTTCAGAATGGATACTAAAAAGGACAATATATCCGATAATACATTGTAATAAATATTAAAAAATACAAAAAGGACAACGAACAATGATTTTGCGTGATTGCCAATATCTTTTGAATTGCTCAAACGATCTCACGGCGAATCTTATATTAAACGCTAAATTGTTCAACTGACAAAAGTATAAACACAATATGTTCACACTTATTACAGCAGCCTTCCTAATTTTAAATCAAGCTGAAACGGGTTCTAGCATTGTCTATTCAATGCCACAAAGTTTAATTCAAAGTTATTAGTTTACATGAGTATTCGGGGGTTGTAGTATTCACAGAATCGATTTGAGAATGTCTCGACATAATAGTGTCGAGACTTATGATAGACTTATAGTTACCCATTATGATGGAACATTTTCGAGCACTTCTGTCCTTCTGTCTATTTCCTTCAACAAGAAACATCTACGAAGCAGGAGCACACTGTGATGAAAAGGCCCAAAAAACTAATGATCAGATTTGGACGAGATAACAAACGTTGTAGATATAAAGTGAGTGCCACGAACGCACATTTATAGTATGTACTGATATGCACGTACGTATTTTCACGGCCCAACCGCACACCGTAACGGCATATTGTAGGTTATTTCTAAAATAATCGTAATCTATAAATATATTATATCAGGGATGAATCGATCATGTGTATTTTCAATTGGCACTTATTTCTTTATAGATAGATCTCGGCAGTAGGCCTACTGGCCTCTTAGATTTTAAAATTTGCTAATTACTGTTGTTTTCCCTATGGTGGATTGGTATAGAACAGCAGTGCGAGTCTGAATGTGCCGTGATAAGTTTAACGCAGCTTTCTGTCGTTACGGAAGGCGGTAACCTATAACGAAGCGATTCCCGATCTATTCGTAACGACGTAACGACATATCTTTGAATAATTCCAATATGGGAAACATGTTAACTTTCAAGCATGAATCATGTGTGAATGAAGGATTGTAATAAAGCCACTGACCAGATTCCTGTTTATGATATCGAGTGAGTAAGCTCACACCCGAGTGGGCACAGCGAAGTGCCACCGTCGTCAAGGGGTGTTGCTCTTACCCTGCCTGGCCAGCCTGACCATCTCTCGGCTGGACAACGTTAACATATCCTGACTAATAAACCGATCTTGCTATCTTATCTATAGCTCGCATAATTAAACCGCGCAACATATCAGTGATATCATGAGAACGCTTCAATATATTGACAAGGAGATTAATACGGTGATTTGGATTTGTATCAGCTAAACGATATTCTTATGGTTATGGTTGTCATTTTTAAACAATTAAAAAATGTAGAATTAATTAAGAATTGATTAACTATGAACTTAATTAATGAATCTAAAGTATTACAATCGTAACAATTAAAATGTTCCGTGTTTTTAAATTCATCTTTTAGCACTTTAGCTGATACAAAACCCAATCCCCAGTATGAATCACTTTCTCAATATCTAGAAGCGTTCTCAAGATATACGACCTTTTAAACGTAAATTTAGCAAGGTCCCCTTTACCCTCAAGGGTAATAAATAATAATTGATAAGAGAAGGGAGCTTAAGAACACATTTATAAGTTTCAGTGTTATGTTCAAGTTTAAAAGAATTCAAGAACACGATATTAGCGGGCAAGAAGGAAGCATTCTTCAATTATCACAAGTTTGTATTGTTCCCCATTGAGTGAAAGGCTTTTCGAACGATACATTGAACCCTCTAATTGGCAGCGTATTTTCTCAGTTCAATCCCTTTAAATGTATAATTATTGGGATAAAAAACAATATAACAAAATTGCAAATACAAGTAGGAAATTATTATTTCACTGTGTTGATAAAATAAAATATAGCCGATTTAGAATTTTTAGTTTACAAAAAATAGGCATGCAGCGAGTTGTTTACGTGAAAGGCCCCGTAAAAAAGAGGGATGGTGAAATTGATATGTTTGAAATGCTGGGGAGAGAAAAAAGAGAGATAAAATGATATTTCATTATTGCATTCAACATCTCATCTAACAGCAACGTCCACAGTCACGCACATGGAAATAACTCATCGACGTTGACACCGTGAAGTATCGGTGGAAAGCGAAATGCAAATCATTTTTGTTGCTATTTTACTAAACGAGTTTTCAATGTGTAACTGTTGACATTGCATGTATGGGCACACGACTAGCAAACAAGAGTCTCCTAGATGTCACAACCCGCACGATATACAAGCCTCGATTCTAAATAAAAAATAGCCATGTGGCCTTGTTAATTGTTTCGGATAAACATTGAATGTGCACCAACCAAAGAAAGATACAGCAATGACGTGGCCTAGCAACAGATTGTCACCATTGTCTGATCTGTGATGTCACAGCCCCCTCAAATGAATCTTGTGCTTGTTCACCCGATTGCAGTAGAAGTAATAGTAGAACTTTATTTTAGCAATTGCTGTTTATACATTGCAATACATATTATGAACACTTGCATTACGCAGTACAATTGTTACATTTATCCATAATTACAATAAGATCCCACATTGCAACATATATACATAAACATATATTTCATTTCATTTTAGTTCCTTATTGGTCTCTATATTTATCCCAGAAATATCTCTTTTCATAAGATTTTGTCACTAATTTCCAGTTGTTTTAAGTTTATTGCGCTCTACTCTAAAACGTTTACGGTTATTCTCATCACGTGTTCCTAGAGGGACACAATTGAAGATTTCAACACATCTCGAGTTCTACTCACTTCATTCGTGTATTCGACGTTTAGAACTTAAAAATTTATCGCTCCCCTTGTTTGATATATATGCCCATTTTTAGTCAGGGTAAATTTATCCCTCAAATGTTTTGGCATTAGACCTTAATAAATCATGTATATGAATGAGAGGACATTAAGTAAGATTATATCTTTTATTTGCATCCAACCTAATGCATTACACATTTTACTTCTCGATGTCGTTCTTGTTATTTCCATTATACCTCTCATCACCTTGTTTTATAGTTTTAATATACATATACATTACAAAAGACATGTTTACATTCAAAAACGCACGGAATACCACTTTGATTCAATTTTAAAATTGTCGAAACTGTATTTTAAAATCTAAACGTAAACGATGAATTCGTATTCGACCCATCGAATACATACATGTATTGTTACACATGATCATGGTCCCTTAGTCCCTATGGAAATCATGACGTACAGACATACAGTGAAGACTTTTTTGTCAGTCTTGGTCGATTTGTAGTGTATGATTGCTTAGACAGAGATCGCTTTCTGTATTGACGTTGAGCGCTGTGTTGGAAACCTCGTGGATGTTGGCGTCATAGATGCGTGAAGCATTGGCCAACCTTCATGTCACTGTTTAAAGAAGCCGCTCACTGATTGGCTCCGACTTACATATCTATGACGTCAGTATTCACAAGGTTGCTGTGGAACTACTTTATACGTAACTCGAACTACAATCTCTATTTACTCGAGTGTCGCGCTGTCTTACACCTGAAACCACCCACCGTCTCCCTAAACAGCCATATTTCACTGTTGGCGAACAAACATCTCGTTTTTTTCTTTAGGCTATACGTGGAATCTCGCATGTTATGTACAGATGGACTAAAGGAAATATTGTATTCACCCTTTGAAGTATGACACAAGGATAGTGATTCATAAACACGGTTGCGCTACCAGAGAGGGGATGAGCTTAGTTTCAAAGCCTGGAATCACACTCGTGTTGCCTCACAGTGCAGCCACTACGGTTGAATGATCATAAGAGTAAACACATCGCTTTGAACGAGCACTCTTTGTACGATACTTTTTAACCAACTCGCAAAACAATACAAACACACATCATTAAAGCTGAATGGAGCTGTGTCATGGCAGTGGCATAGACTACAAAGTTACAAGGCTTTTGCCATGATCTACATGTGGAATACGTTGTTAAAAACTCAAACGACTATTATTTCAGATTGCCCCCCCCCCCCCCCCCCCAACCCATGCCAAGTTGCAAGAGGTTACAGACTATATTATGGCCAAGTGTTCAGAATAACAGACTTTTGAAGCAGATACGTAGACCCCTTCTTGATGCAACCTGTGTCATTGTAGTTATACGAACAATACTCTTACTGTGTATCCTTAGCACGTCTTACACGTAGTGAGTAGTGACTGTCGGGTCTTTCTCTAGTTCCTGGTAGCCATAATTCATCTTGGATAGCTATCATTACCCCTTCCGTCCACGCGATAACTACTTATTGTATTTTATGCACGTCTGTTCAGAAACAAATCAATTAATTGTTGTCAATTTGCTTGAGTAAATCTATTGAGTTAATGATGCTTGGGTAAGTGTTCTTATTACGCTGATATTCGTAATTGTTTTCCAATAAATATGCTCTTGTGAAAGTGAAAGGACCTTGAAAGACTTAAAAATAGTTTCATTTGGATGTGACTGGTCACCTCACTATGACATCATGCGCTGTTTTCCCACGAATATTTGTGGACTTTCCATCTATTATTGAACAATGGACATCTTTTCTGAAATTTAGATATTTTTGCATTCACAACTAAGTCCCAAATTTGGGAGAGTAGAAATCTAAAACTAGGAGCATTTTTTAAATCTCGCTACCTTCTAAACCGGGTAACAAACGCATTGAAAGCATCAGTGGTGTTAGTTGGAATATTGCTGATTATGTACATAATGCTAAAAGCTTGGTTGTTGTTTTAAGGCAGAAACCACTGCGGGTATCAGTGCCTGTGCGGTGCGGTTATCAGTGCCTATGTTGTGCGGTTATCAGTGCCTTTGCTGTGCGGTTATCAGTGCCTTTGCTGTGCGGCTATCAGTGCCTATGCGGTGCGGTTATCAGTGTCTATGCGGTGCGGTTATCAGTGCCTATGCTGTGCGATTATCAGTGCCTATGCGGTGCGGTTATCAGTGCTTATGCTGTGCGGTTATCAGTGCCTATGCTGTGCGGTTATCAGTGCCTATGCTGTGCGGTTATCAGCGCCTATGTTGTGCGGTTATCAGTGCCTATGCGGTGCGGTTATCAGCGCCTATGCTGTGCGGTTATCAGTGCCTATGCTGTGCAATTATCAGTGCCTGTGCGGTGCGGTTATCAGTGCCTATGTTGTGCGGTTATCAGTGCCTTTGCTGTGCGGCTATCAGTGCCTATGCGGTGCGGTTATCAGTGTCTATGCAGTGCGGTTATCAGTGCCTATGCTGTGCGATTATCAGTGCCTATGCGGTGCGGTTATCAGTGCTTATGCTGTGCGGTTATCAGTGCCTATGCTGTGCGGTTATCAGTGCCTATGTTGTGCGGTTATCAGCGCCTATGTTGTGCGGTTATCAGTGCCTATGCGGTGCGGTTATCAGTGCCTATGCTGTGCGGTTATCAGTGCCTATGCTGTGCGGTTATCAGTGCCTATGCTGTGCGGTTATCAGTGCCTATGCGGTGCGGTTATCAGTGCCTATGCTGTGCGGTTATCAGTGCCTATGATGTGCGGCTATCAGTGCCCATGTTGTGCGGTTATCAGTGCCTATGCGGTGCGGTTATCAGTGCCTATGCTGTGCGGTTATCAGTGCCTATGCTGTGCGGTTATCAGTGCCTATGTTGGGCGGTTATCAGTGCCTATGCTGTGCGGTTATCAGTGCCTATGTTGGGCGGTTATCAGTGCCTATGCTGTGCGGTTATCAGTGTCTATGCTGTGCGGTTATCAGTGCCTATGCTGTGCGGTTATCAGTGCCTATGCGGTGCCGTTATCAGTGCCTATGCTGTGCGGTTATCAGTGCCTATGTTGTGCGGTTATCAGTGCCTATGCGGTGCGGTTATCAGTGCCTATGCTGTGCGGTTATCAGTGCCTATGCGGTGCGGTTATCAGTGCCTATGCGGTGCGGTTATCAGTGCCTATGCTGTATGGTTGTCAGTGCCTATGCTGTGAGGCTATCAGTGCCTATGTTGGGCGGTTATCAGTGCCTATGCTGTGCGGTTATCAGTGCCTATGCGGTGCGGTTATCAGTGCCTATGCGGTGCGGTTATCAGTGCCTATGTTGTGCGGTTATCAGTGCCTATTCTGTGCGGTTATCAGTGCCTATGCTGTGCGGTTATCAGTGCCTATGATGTGCGGCTATCAATGCCTATGTTGTGCGGTTATCAGTGCCTATGCGGTGCGGTTATCAGTGCCTATGCTGTGCGGTTATCAGTGCCTATGCGGTGTGGTTATCAGTGCCTATGCTGTGCGTCAGTTAAACGAATCAATCCTACTCGAATAGTTGGTGGAGGTGCCGGGTACGAGAAATCAATCAGATTGTTGTTTGATGTTGAGGGCTGCTGTGCATGAGTTGAGTGATGGGTCGTCGCAATGTCGCAATGAAGTGAACTACGCTCATTACAAGCAACGTGTGTGAATAATATCGCAGGGTCAATCTTACGAAGACACAACCTAAACAAGTAGGGGCGGCTCGTCGGGTGAGGCACGTGAGGTTGAGCCTCATCAAGAAATCTCTCATGTTATTATATTATTGATATAGTACAACGAAATCTATTGATCTATTTTTAACCAAAATCCTTTATAAAATATAAAATATAAATATTTTTCAATTCTGAACACAGTCAATAATTTAGTATAATATAAATAAGAATCTATGAGGATTCCCTATTAAAATTTCGCAAACTCCTCATCAGTAAAATTGTCTCGTAGCTACCACTGTAAACAACGCGGAGGAGAGTTGTACAAAAGCGAATCATTCATTAAAACTTGAATAATAATATAATCACATTGTCTTTCAAAGAATATTCAAGATAAACCAGATTTTCAAACTCTAACAGGGATCTTGACACGTTCTTTCGGTCCGTCGCCCATTGTCACCAGATATTACCGTATCGACTCGTTATATATTTCCAAGAATGTTAAAGGAAACCAGCGAATGTGATGACGTCATGTGTATGATATCCTTGTTTCAGGATCGCAACGACATTCCTCCCGTGTTCACGACGGTTCCTCCGCCAATCACGTTGGACGATGACGTGGCTATTGGAACCAAGGTCACGTCGGTTCTCGCCACTGACTCCGATGGAACATCGCCGGGCAACAAGGTGAGTTCTCGTCTTCGAGTTCACGTTTTACAATGGGATATTCAATTGGTTGCTGGGAATTGGTATACATTGGTACGAAATTGAAATTTTCTTTTGATATGACGAGCAGTCATCTATAGTGAAACAACGCGAACAGTACGGTGCTAGGTAGTTTCTCAACAACAGGACCTAACATTGTAATGTTCAAACCATGTGCGACTTATTTTAGAGGTATGTTAATGTTAAGGTCGTATTTTATTTATTTTACGTTGATATGGTTAGTTTTGGTTATAGAATTGATTTACTGTATAGCTGACCGTTATTTCTGTTTTCATGGATACACGGTAATCATCCGCAACATAATACACTTATTTTTAAATATGTATGCCTTACGAAAACATAGTTTAAGAATTAGAGCGTTAATAATAGTATTTCCAAAAAAATATTATAAACGCTTGATCGTTGGCGATGTATTTCTCCTAAAAAAAATCAAATGTTTCACGCTTCAAATTTTGAATGAAAAAGAAGACACTTTATATTAGAATATTAGAGAGAACATTCCTCAACCCTTAGCTTGGTTCATGTGTCAAGAGATAATCTTCACAGGAAACATACTTATCTCCGTTTTTCCTTACTCATTCCCATTCTATTAATAGAAATGTATTGGTTTTGGCCATTGGGGTTTAATTGCAGGTATTGGAAACTTGATAGTTACCGTATTTTATAGCAACTACCAACTATTCTCTATCCCAATTCAAGATACACGCCGGCAAAATGCGAACTAAAAGGAAATGTTTCCTATTGTTGGAGACTAATGCTGTCAATCGTCCCCTTTATTTGGCAAACCACTTACCTCCTAACATAGTAAAGACAGCTCCAAACCACATGGACCTTCGACCATAAATATTCAGGATTAGCCATCCTCATAATGGGGTTGTAAGAAAAGTAGTAGAATAGCAGTTGCATTAGATGGTCATTTTTCTTGAGCAAGAGATAAGTATGGCCGGCCCTTTGAAAAAGAACCGAATCCTGAGCTCCCGTCGACGCTATTGGCAAGCGGGTGATCTTTGTTATTTGAATAGAAATAAATGGTGGTCACTTTTTTTAAACTGTGCATCCTTACTGGTGACAGGCTTGACGTTTACAACCTTGCACAGTGAGCGGGAAATAAGCCTCCGTTTGAGTAGTCCTCTTTACTGGCGTGGATCTTGGATAGAGACGAGCTTTAGATTAAATTTACTCGAACCTTTTCGCTTCGTTCTATCAAGTTTCCTGTTATTTTCTATTTCCGTTCCACGTGAATGTTTAACTGGAATTATTATTATTATTATTATTATTATTATTTATTTATTCATAACATAAACAGTTACATTTTATGTGTGCAGCAGTCTAGTTATAAATTGGATGTAAGAAGCGGACCTGAGATCCATTCACATTGTGTCTTACAACCATTAATAATATTAGGTCAACCTATCTCTAAATAATACTAGAATATAACTACGATATATAAACACTAACACTAACATTACACTGATGCCTACCGTAATACATAATTACAACACATATGATATAATACATATAACTATTACATACATATTCTTATTAACTGAATAAGAGAAATAATGGAGCTATTATTAAATTGTACCTAGATTACATGAGGTATGCTAGATGTAGTGCAAATGAAAGTGATGATTTGAGGTGCAATAAATAATGATGATGGGATTATGACTGAGGTGATTCTATGAACTAATCTGACGTCAAACAAACAAAGTTTCCAAAATCATGTCAAAGTTCTTGCAAGGTCATCGTAAATAGAAGCTAACTAGTGGAAAGTTCTGCAAATAGCCCTTTTAAATTTATTGCCAGTTAAAACTTTTATTTGAGTAGGAAGAGAGTTCCATATCCGCGAGGCACGATGGTACAGGGAGACCTGATATGCGCTAGTGTTGGCTCGGGCCGGTCTGAGCATGACTCCTTGGTGGGATCCTCGGCCAAGGTGGACAGCCCTGTAGTCCAGTGACAATCGCTCTAAAGGATCAAGATCAATTTCACCACTCATACACCGGCGTAGAAACAAGATATCGCATTGGGTGAAGAACGCCTCCAAACTTGGAATATTTAAGCCAGTTCTTCTCCCTTGTGTGCTGAGGTCTGTCCTGTAGCCGTAAATCATCCTTGTTGCCCTATTTTGAACTACCTCTAGTTTTTTTAGATTAGTAATAGTGGTTGGATGCCAGGCAGGTGCTCCATACACCATTATTGGCCTAATTAGAGCTAGATAGGCTGTTCTGCGTACTTGGCGATTACTCTCACTCAGATTGCGGTTTAAAAATCCAATTAATTTAGCACATTTTGCCCGGGTATTGTCTGTATGCAGATTCCAAGATAAATCACTTGTAATGGTAATTCCCAATAATTTAATCGATTTTACTGATTGGAGGGTTTCATCTTGCACGGTGTAACTATTGCTATGAGGGTTAGTTGCCCGTGTGATTGACATTAACACACATTTCTTTATTTTTAATTGCATTTGGTTAAGAGCACACCACCTATAGATATTGTCCAGATCATCTTGTAGTTTTACAAAGTCATCGTTGTTTACGATAGGGCGGTACAGCGTACAGTCGTCAGCGTACATTAAAACCTTAGACGAGACACAAGAAGGTAAGTCTATCATGTAGATGACAAAAAACAATGGCCCTAATACTGAGCCCTGAGGCACCCCGGAAACAACTTTAACGGAATTAGATTTCGAACCATTGTGCACAACACTTTGACTTCTGTTGGTTAAAAATGACTCACACCACTTAAGCAGAGAGCCTTTAATCCCATAGTGATTCAGCTTTCTGAGAAGTCGGCGATGAGGGACCATATCGAACGCTTTACTAAGGTCCAAACAAATTGTGTCCACCTGTTTCACCGACTTGATGTCTAGATTGTGTTGCCAGTCTTCTATTAACTTAGCAAGCATTGTTGTACATGAGCGTTTGGGTAGAAATCCGTGTTGATGTTTATTGATTATGCCATTGTCCACGAGATGATTTAATATAGGCTGATGTATAATTTTTTCTAAAAGTTTGCAAACAATTGATGTCAACGCCACTGGTCTGTAGTTTTCAATGTTCACTTTGGCGCCAGATTTAAAAATAGGGACGATGTTTGCGCGCTTCCATTCTTCCGGGATCTCGCCTGTAGAGAGTGACAGATTAAATAGGTGAGCAAGAGATGGCGTTACTGCTGCGGCACACTGAACGAGAATTCTTGAAGGAATCTCGTCAGGGCCAGGTGCTGTGCCGGGTCGAAGCTCTCGCAGTCGATGTAAGACTTCACCATGAGACACATGTAGGGTCGTTAGTTGTTGATGGGCGGGGGTTCCGTTTATGCCGATAAGATCTAAGTTGTCTGAAAGTGGAGCGCTAAAATTGTTTTTAAAACCCGCACTGAAGGCCTCAGCAATCTCCTTGGAATCAATTATAGTTTTATCATTGTCTATGTAATGAGTCGGCGCAGCGCTCCCACTTTTGCTGTGAATATATTTCCACAAGTCCTTGCTTTTGTTTTCAGATCCCAGTTTCCAAACATATTCCCTGTGAGTTTTTCTAATCAGTGTCTTAGTTTTCTTTTTAATATCGGTGTATTTGTTCCAGTTTGTCTCATTTTGATTTATTTTCCATTTTTTATAGATGAAATCTCTTTTCTTTATTAACTTAATAATGTCACCTGATATCCACGGGGCACGCCGATTGCCCTTGATTGTAATACTTGGTATAGCTGAGTGAACACAATCCCAAAAAGTGTCCCGCCACTGGGCCCATACTATTTCAATGGTTTTGTTGTCTGTTAAGGAAGGTAGCTTTTCTCTCAGCAAATTATTCAATGAATTCCAGTCCGCTTTAGCATAATTAAGCACAGTTTTTCTTATAACTTTATGTTTGGGTAGATGACATTTCAACGTTGATTTGATAGCATGGTGGTCACTTACACCCGGGATTACCTCAGTCGATTCAACCAACTGTGGATCATTACAGAGTACAAGGTCAATTAGTGACCTGCAACTTGAAGTGACCCTAGTAGCTTCGGTTACCATTTGAGAGAGGAGAAGGTCGTAAAAACAGCTTAAATACGTTTCAGCAAGTCTTTTCTCCGTTGAATTAACTTTAGGACTCGGGGCATCGTGGTTCCAGGCAATGTCAAGATTAAAGTCGCCACATATAATTATCCCCTTGTACCTGTTGCTAATAGCGTGTGTGCGACGTAAAGATTCAATCAGCAAGTTGTTTTTCACTTCTGTGTTGCTTGTAGATCTGTATGCCGACCCCAGAAGATATCGCCTTCCCCACGATTCGAACTCAACCCAAACTATCTCCGAGTCTGTTTCTAGGTGTTCAATGCGCGTAGGATTAAATTCCGACTTGACGGCTATCAAGACGCCACCACCTTTGGAGCCTCTGTCTTTCCTAAAGATGTTATACGAGGGGAATATCTCATTGTCGTCCGTATCTGTCGATAACCAAGTTTCGCATATGCACATAATGCTTGGATTCTGTTGAGCTACCCAGGCCTGAATGTGGGGTCTACGTATTTTGTTGTTTAAACTTCGGGCATTGAAAGATAGCAAGGTAACTCTAGAAGGATCGCCCCTATTTGAAAGTGAAGAAGTTGAGATGGAGTCAGTACTGGTTTCGAACATTGAATTTGAAAACTGCGGTACACTACAAGCCCAGCATAAGTAACGTGACTTGCCCTTGCTTATGAGACTGTACTGCGATGTGGAGATGTTAGCACAAGTTCTGTGATCTTTGTTTCTACACTGTACACACGTTACGAAGGTTTGGTTTCTGCGCCCTGTTGTTACACAAATCGAACACGTGTTTCTGACGTTTTCCGCTTGGTCTGGGTTGTTGACATTGACAGGTGGGCCGGGGTTGATCTGAACGTCACCACACAATGCGACGAGGAGCGCTGTGACTGCGAAGCTGGAGACAGGTAGGCGGACGACGGAGCGGGTGACGCGACCCTTCTTTCTTCTCCCGTGGAATGTGTCCTGCCCGCTTAGCCCAACGTTCGAAACTTGATGCAAGACCGGCCTGTGCAGGATTGCATGTGCACACAAAGTTCGACAACTAATTTGCACATTACAAACTACCATAAGCTCTTCCAGAGTAGAACCACTGAACACTCTTTCCTTCACCACACTACCGTTCACTTCACGATCAACCCGTGCAACACACACTCGAAAAACCACGATAAATAATAATAACAACCGGAGCACAGACACAGAGCTACCGCCATTAATGCGTAACCTATTTGCAAACTATCGAATTAATGTGAACGAATTTCCACGAAGTTTATGTCGTTAGTATGCTAGACAAAACGTATTGAAATACTTATATGAAAATATGGCATCCACGTCGGATAAGTTAGCAGAAACCGTCAAGGAACCAGCTTTGGAGGTGACGTATGACGTCAATAGCTACGACCTGTGTTCGTTTAGCCAGGAAGAAAGAGTGATATCAAGTACTCTAATATACATCCTATCGGTTGTTATAGGCCTACAAGACAGTGGCCTAAATTTGCAGCAACACATGGAGTACTGCTCGCAAAGTTAAATGATACGACTTAAATAATATGAATTATTTCAGATCAATTTGGTTAAAATTATAGATTTAAATCATAATTAAGTCTACTACATATGTTTTCAATACATTAATCATGGTATTTCATATATATTTAATATTTAGGATATAAGCTGCGATGGTCGAGGGTGCATGCGTGTGTGCATGCGGGGAGTGATTTATTCAGTGGCTCTGTTGTGCTCGATGCTCCGTTCTACTAACACGCATTGAACAATGCAGTCTTCATTGCCGTATCAACACTTGCCGCTGTGTGTCCCAGTCTTCATTGCCGTATCAACACTTGCCGCTAAGAGCACTAGTGTTGTGCGTCGTAGCCTACATTGCCGTATCAACACTTGCCGCTAAGAGCACTAGTGTTGTGTGTCGCAGCCTTCATTGCCGTATCAACACTTGCCGCTAAGAGCACTAGTGTTGTGTGTCCCAGTCTTCATTGCCGTATCAACACTTGCCGCTAAGAGCACTAGTGTTGTGTGTCGCAGCCTTCATTGCCGTATCAACACTTGCCGCTAAAAGCACAATTGTTGTGTGTCGCAACCTTCATTGCCGTATCAACACTTGCCGCTAAAAGCACAATTGTTGTGTGTCGCAACCTTCATTGCCGTATCAACACTTGCCGCCAGGAGCACTAGTGTTGTGTGTCGCAGCCTTCATTGCCGTATCAACACTTGCCGCTAAGAGCACTAGTGTTGTGTGTCGCAGCCTTCATTGTCGTATCAACACTTGCCGCTAAGAGCACTAGTGTTGTGTGTCGCAGCCTTCATTGCCGTATCAACACTTGCCGCTAAGAGCACTAGTGTTGTGTGTCGCAGCCTTCATTGCCGTATCAACACTTGCCGCTAAGAGCACTAGTGTTGTGTGTCGCAGTCTTCATTGCCGTATCAACACTTGCCGCTAAGAGGACTAGTGTTGCGTGTCGCAGCCTTCATTGCCGTATCAATACATGCCGCTAAGAGCACTAGTGTTGTGTGTCGCAGCCTTCATTGCCGTATCAACACTTGCCGCTAAGAGCACTAGTGTTGTGTGTCGCAGCCTACATTGCCGTATCAACACTTGCCGCTAAGAGCACTAGTGTTGTGTGTCGCAGCCTTCATTGCCGTATCAACACTTGCCGCTAAGAGCACTAGTGTTGTGTGTCGCAGCCTTCATTGCCGTATCAACACTTGCCGCTAAGAGCACTAGTGTTGTGTGTCGCAGCCTTCATTGCCGTATAAACACTTGCCGCTAAGAGCACTAGTGTTGTGTGTCACAGCCTTCATTGCCGTATCAACACTTGCCGCTAAGAGCACTATAGTGTTGTGTGTCGCAGCCTTCATTGCCGTATCAACACTTGCCGCTAAGAGCACTAGTGTGGTGGCTCGCAGCCTTCATTGCCGTATCAACACTTGCCGCTAAGAGCACTAGTGTTGTGTGTCGCAGCCTTCATTGCCGTATCAACACTTGCCGCTAAGAGCACTAGTGTGGTGTGTCGCAGCCTTCATTGCCGTATCAACACTTGCCGCTAAGAGCACTAGTGTTGTGTGTCGCAGCCTTCATTGCCGTATCAACACTTGCCGCTAAGAGCACTAGTGTTGTGTGTCGCAGCCTTCATTGCCGTATCAACACTTGCCGCTAAGAGGACTAGTGTTGCGTGTCGCAGCCTTCATTGCCGTATCAACACTTGCCGCTAAAAGCACTAGTGTTGTGTGTCGCAGCCTTCATTGCCGTATCAACACTTGCCGCTAAGAGCACTAGTGTTGTGTGCCGCAGCCTTCATTGCCGTATCAACACTTGCCGCTAAAAGCACTAGTGTTGTGTGTCGCAGCCTTCATTGCTGTATCAACACTTGCCGCTAAGAGCACTAGTGTTGTGTGCCGCAGCCTTCATTGCCGTATCAACACTTGCCGCTAAGAGCACTAGTGTTGTGTGTCGCAGCCTTTATTGACGTATCAACACTTGCCGCTAAGAGCACTAGTGTTGCGTGTCGCAGCCTTCATTGCCGTATCAACAGTTGCCGCTAAGAGCACTAGTGTTGTGTGTCGCAGCCTTCATTGCCGTATCAACACTTGCCGCTAAGAGCACTAGTATTGTGTGTCGCAGCCTTCATTGCCGTATAAACACTTGCCGCTAAGAGCACAAGTGTTGTGTGTCGCAGTCTTCATTGCCGTATCAACACTTGCCGCTAAGAGCACTAGTGTTGTGTGTCGCAGTCTTCATTGCCGTATCAACACTTGCCGCTAAGAGCACTAGTGTTGTGTGTCGCAGCCTTCATTGTCGTATCAACACTTGCCGCTAAGAGCACTAGTATTGTGTGTCGCAGCCTTCATTGCCGTATCAACACTTACCGCTAAGAGAACTAGTGTTGTGTGTCGCAGTCTTCATTGCCGTATCAACACTTGCCGCTAAGAGCACTAGTGTTGTGTTTCGCAGTCTTCATTGCCGTATCAACACTTGCCGCTAAGAGCACTCACTTGCCGCTTAGAGCACTAGTGTTGTGTGTCGCAGCCTTCATTGCCGTATCAACACTTGCCGCTAAGAGCACTAGTGTTGTGTGTCGCAGCCTTCATTGCCGTATCAACACTTGCCGCTAAGAGCACTAGTGCTGTGTGTCGCAGCCTTCATTGCCGTATCAACACTTGCCGCTAAGAGCACTAGTGTTGTGTGTCGCAGTCTTCATTGCCGTATCAACACTTGCCGCTAAGAGCACTAGTGTTGTGTGTCGCAGCCTTCATTGCCGTATCAACACTTGCCGCTAAGAGCACTAGTGTTGTGGGTCGCAGCCTTCATTGCCGTATCAACACTTGCCCCTTAGACCACTAGTGTTGTGTGTCGCAGCCTTCATTGCCGTATCAACACTTACCGCTAAGAGCACTAGTGTTGTGTGTCGCAGCCTTCATTGCCGTATCAACACTTGCCGCTAAGAGCACTAGTGTTGTGTGTCGCAGTCTTCATTGCCGTATCAACACTTGCCGCTAGGAGCACTAGTATTGTGTGTCGCAGCCTTCATTGCCGTATCAACACTTGCCGCTAAGAGCACTAGTGTTGTGTGTCGCAGCCTTCATTGCCGTATCAACACTTGCCGCTAAGAGCACTAGTATTGTGTGTCGCAGCCTTCATTGCCGTATCAACACTTGCCGCTAAGAGCACTAATGTTATGTGTCGCAGCCTTCATTGCCGTATCAACACTTGCCGCTAAGAGCACTAGTGTTGTGTGTCGCAGCCTTCATTGCCGTATCAACACTTGCCGCTAAGAGCACTAGTGTTGTGTGTCGCAGCCTTCGTTGCCGTAACAACACTTGCCGCTAAGAGCACTAGTGCTGTGTGTCGCAGTCTTCATTGCCGTATCAACACTTGCCGCTAAGAGCACTAGTGTTGTGTGTCGCAGCCTTCATTGCCGTATCAAAACTTGCCGCTAAGAGCACTAATGTTATGTGTCGCAGCCTTCTCGTATGTTAAACATGAACAGTGTCCAGTATTATGGTTAAATGTAGGAAAACGAGTTTTGACTAGTTCAATATCAAAAACGGTGATTTCGTGTGGTTTAGTATTTGAAATACCCACACAGTTGTCTTTGATTTACGGAAACAAGTGTCTCATTGCCTGGGTGAGACTTGTAACCCATGTATGTCTGTAGCGAGGTCTACCACACTACGGTTGCCTCAGTCAATACCCAATCTGCAACAAAGAGACGGCCTCAAGTAATTTCTGCCAATATGCCGTGCGCCAATCGATTTGTGTTAGCCCTTTGTTATATATACAAGTTATAGGCGCTCAATAATCAGTTTGCTGTCACCTATCACTAGGTTAGCACTTTATTTGTTTTAGACCCGGTTTTTCAATCAATTAACGGGTCGTTAACGGGGCCGTTAGCTGACAGTCCGTAACCTGTAACCCAACAAACCCTATGCAGGTAACGGACCGTCAGCTAACGGGGACCGATTGGAAAACCGGGCCTTAGACTTACTTTATAAATGATAGAAACCTATATTTCCATTAGAAGTGCTTGGATAGTAGAAGATTGCTATTTCAAAAACAAATTTGTTATTTTTAACTGCCTTCCAGACTTCACATTTTGTACTCCGCATTCTTATTTCAATTCCATGGATGTTACTAGGTAGCATTTGGATCAACTCCTTCAGACATAACGTTTAATATATAAAACTGACTTTTTGTAGTTGTATTAAATATTTTAAAGCATGCACCTTGACGGGTGTATGTGTGACGCCTAACGATGTATTGAGGAGTATGTTGATGGGCTACTGTTTGTGCAGGTTCGGTATGAGCTGATTGGCCGTGAGAAGGCGATCAAATACTTCCAGATTGGCTGCGGTATGTGTGACGCTTAACGATGTATTGAGGAGTATGTTGATGGGCTTCTGTTTGTGCAGGTTCGGTATGAGCTGATTGGCCGGGGAAAGGCGATCAAATACTTCCAGATTGGCTGCGGTATGTGTGACGCTTAACGATATATTGAGGAGTGTGTTGATGGGCTTCTGTTTGTGCAGGTTCGGTATGAGCTGATTGGCCGGGGAAAGGCGATCAAATACTTTCAGATTGGCTGCGGTATGTGTGACGCTTAACGATATATTGAGGAGTGTGTTGATGGGCTTCTGTTTGTGCAGGTTCGGTATGAGCTGATTGGCCGGGGAAAGGCGATCAAATACTTCCAGATCGACCCCGATACGGGGATAATCCAAGTGAGGGACGACCTACGCAAGGAAACTATCAGCGAGTATGAGGTAAGATGAACGCAACACAGTCAGTTCTTCCGTTTCCACGTCAGTGATATTCACAACCTATTCGTAGGTGGCACGTATGTCACCTCTTTGCGCGTGGCGGCCACATTTGTGATAAAACTTTGACGTTGCCATGGAGAAACGTTTTATGGCTGTTGTGGTAAAATGCATACATTCTCAGTTCTTTCAAGTTAAGCCTGTTTTTGAAATGTTATTGGTGCGTGTGGTAATTTGTTATCTTTTCATTACTTATGTTTTATTTTTAAAATTTTAATTATGCTAATTTATTAAATGTGAATAGTATTTGCCAATGATCTAGGATTTGTCCTATCAATTGTGTCGCAATCATGGTCGCTGTGACGTCACGTGGGAACTATGAATTGTACTGCGCAGACATTTTGTACGTGTTCTAAGAACATGCATTCTTACTTGTACTCGAAATTAATCGCTAATGAAACGTATATAAGGTGTACGCGTAGAATGTGTATAAGGTGGGCGCGTCCTATGCCTACTTGATATTTCGCCAGTTTGGGTTTGGTGAACTTTCTTTTTCTGAGAGGGGGGGGGGGGGGGGGGGGTGACAGTGCATAAAAAATAATGAATTAACAGAACCAAAAACAAAACAAGTAACAATTACGCTGGGGCCGAATCCACTATTCTAGGGATAGGGAAAAAGGGGCCGGGGAACATAGGGAGGGGAGACAAGCAATGTATGGGTACTTACGTATCTGTTTGCGATGTTCTGCAGTTGACAGTTGACAGCCAAGTGTCCTCGCTCGTCGTCACGGTAAGCAGTCCACGCTGATAGTATCACGTGACTGCGCATATAGGGATGCGCAATTCTCTCGAAACACTATTACGTATTACTGGGGAAATGAAGGGGAGGGAGGGAGGTGAATCGAGAGCTATAGTGGGAAGTGCATTAAATATATATATATATATATATATATATTAACCTAAATACAAACACCTAAACCGAACATAAGGTTTGTTTATTTGTTATATATTTTAATATATGGAGGCCGGGACATGGATATGGTCCCAAAACTACACTATACCCATGCACCCTAATGTTAATAAACACGGAGATACAGCCGTTTTAAGACATTTTACCCGAGTTAGAATCGAAACCAGACCCTTTGGCTATATGCGCCAGGGCTCCGCCACTCTAGTTACTTAGACCATAGTCCCATAGAACAAACAAACACCTCTATTCAATTTCTATTCGCTTTTGTAGCAGTTGACCCTGATTGTGAATACAGACAATATTCACACACCTACGTTTATATACGTACGTCACCACCACACTTACACATATGAAACTATAGCATTTTTGTCTGTTTACAGTGTGTTTTTTCATGGTCCTAAAATATGTTAAGTTCAACACAACACAATGCAATACAATACAATAATACAATACAATACGATACAATGCGATACAATACAATACAATACAATACAATACAGTACAATATGTCGGTCAACATAGTTATAATTTTCAGGTCTGTCAGGGAAGTTTGTAGAATAGGAATACGCATTGATACTCTAACCTAGATCCTCTGCTTGCCAGGCAAAAGCCTTAACCCGCTTGTTTGGCCAGCACAATATCTGGTTTGAGTCCCAACTGGGTTGGATTTTTCAACGTCTGTCGTCCTATTCTTCTTCCACATGTGTTATAATACCGTAGTTTTAGATTTTCTTAAAAGTACAATCACCATTGCTGTGAATGCTAACAGTCAATACCAATAATAAGTTTTTATCACATTCAGAATCAAGTTATTAACATGGCAAGTGGATGTGTGGGTGTTCAGTGTAGGATCTGATTACTGTTGCGTTATTTCGTTGCCCACATAATGATGCAACGCGAATACGTCCAGCTCGCTATTTACACCCAATGTTTCCACATAATGATGCAACGCGACGCGACTACGTCCAGCCCAATGTTTCCACATCAGCAGGAACATGTGTTGCATGTAATGTCACCGCATTCAGAATCCTAAAGGGACCGTGTATTTCCACATGAATTAACTAGTTAACGAAGTGATTTGAAATCTGCAATGTGTGCACCGTACATACCAAATGCCACATTAAAAGAATATATATTGCTGAAAATAATGAAACTCCAGTAATACTCCCACATTACTGACTGCTACGCTCCATGAATGATGTCTCCCTAACTGCATGGATTAAAAGTATATGCAAATGCTTAATCTATTTCGGAGGTTTTTACGGCCGGAGTCAACTATACTATCGAGGTTTTCCGGGTATAACTGTGTCAAAAGGTGGAAAACCCAACATTTCGCCCATATTGCTATGGGCTTCTTCGGGGACCTTTGGAGAGTGTGGACACAGAAATAATTAGCTTTCTAAAAGGGAACTCTGGACAGTGTTGATATCAAATTAACTACCACTATCGCAAAGCCTTGATTGTTTCCACCTTTGGACACGGAACTGTACCCGGTAAACCTCGATAGTATATGTAGGCGTATTTCAAATTTCATTCCTAAGTTTTTCAAATACTTACCATTGCTACTGCTAGTTTCATGACGAGCACTAATCCCGTATCTGATCGGCTCGTCTTGCAGAGTACAAGGTTAACATGCAGCTAGAACTCTCTAAGGTTATTGCTTCATTTTTATTTGCAATGCAGTTGAACTATAGAGTTTTGTTATTTAAGCAGGATGTGCATTTGCTCTTGTGAGAACTGTACTTGTATTTACTGGTATTAAAACATGAAATCCATATTTTCTTTTAAAGCCACCTTCCATGTGCAAGAAGCACATGTAGCAAACTTTTAAGCCTGTAACGTGTTAGTGTTAGTTCAGTTTAGTTTTAGTTTAGTTTTGGTTTAGTTTAGTTAAATTAAAACGTAGCGTAGTAGGCCTATTTAGTGTTTATAAGACTCTTCGCGGCACAAGATTTCTTAGGATTTTAAGTGTTTTAGCATAATGTTTGCTAACGTCGACGCCGTTCCTTGTCCAAACTTTTTTTTTATTTTATTTTTTTAAATAATAATAATAATAATAATAATAATAATAATAATAATAATAATAGTAATAATAATAATAATAATAATAATAATAATAATAATAATAATAATAATAATAATAATAATAATAATAATAATAATAATAATAGTAATAATAATAATAATAATAATAATAATAATAGAAAATAATTTTGACAGAACATGACGTGAACATTAACATACTGAAGAACATTTAGAACTAGTTTAAACTTATGAGAGTGAATCCTTCGAGACAACATCCATCCTGACATGGTTTTCGTGGTTTTCCATTGTCCATAGAGTAGAATTACTAGGATGGCTTCGAGAAATCGGCCACGACCGTACACACAGTAACACGACGCAAACAAGACACACACGAAGACAACGCAAATAAGATCATATCATTATGCAGTGTATACTATGAACAAGTACTAATAAGACAGTAACGACTGAAGTTGAACAAGGTACCTCATGGAAATACTTGACATTACATCTGTATTGTCCGTATAACATGTAAACACCGGCTTTGACCGAGATTGATGACTGTTTAAACTAGTAACATGTGATTAGTGAAGTTAAATAAGGTAGACATATGGAAATACTTGACATTACGTCCGTATAACATGTTAACGCCGGTTTTGACCGAGATTGTATGATTGTGATACATTCAATAAAATAATAATAATAATAATAATAATAATAATAATAGTAATAATAACAATAATAATAATATTAATTATAATAATAAAATAATAATAATAATAATAATAATAATAATAATAATAATAATGCCATTTAACAACCAACATTTTATTTTTCTTATTTTCCCGGATGCATATAAGGTGAGCTCTATTATACTATAAAGATGTTTCTTGTAAGGTTTTTGCTGAAAGCCTACTTAATATTTCATAATACTTGGCCTAAAGTTCGTCTCTATCCAAGATTCACGCCGGTAAAGAGGACTTCTCAAAGGGTGGCTTATTTCCCGCTCACTGTGCAAGGATTTAAAATGTATAAACGTCAAGCTTGTCACCAGGAAGGATGCACAGTTTAAAAAAAGTGACCTACAATGATTTCTATTCAAATAACAATATCCACCCGCTTGACAATAGCGAAGACGGGGGCTCAGGAATCGGTTCTCTTTCAAAGGGTCTCTTGCTCCAGAAAAATTACCATCACTAAAATATGGAACTGCTATTTTACTACTTTTCTTACAAACACTTTATGTGACAATGGCTAATCCTGAATATTTATGGTCGAAGGTCCATGTGGTTTAGAACTGTCTTTACTATGTTAGAAGGTAAGTGGTGTGCCAAATAAAGGGGATGATTGACAGCATTAGTCGCCAACAAAAAGAAACAGTTCCTTTTAGTTCGTATTTTGCCGGCGTGCATTTTGAATTTGGATAGAGAGTAGTGTCACCGTTTGAAAGACAGTTCTTGTCACTCAGAAGGTAAGGTAGTACAGGGTAGAGACGGGGCCTTCGTAATGTGTGAGAGCGAAGCGATATATCTAGACGGCCTTGGTAGAGAGCCTATATAAGTGTGGGTACACAAGGTGGGTGGGTACACAAGGGGTATAAGGGGGGTACCCACACTTATATAGGCTCTCTAGTACAGGGTAGAGAGCCTATATAAGTGTGGGTACACAAGGTGGGTACACAAGGGGTATAAGGGGGGTACCCACACTTATATAGGCTCTATAGTACAGGGTAGAGAGCCTTATAAGTGTGGGTACACAAGGTGGGTACACAAGGGGTATAAGGGGGGTACCGATAATTAGATTCGCGTTGTCCTTGTACATGTTGTGTACATTGTACGGTAACGTGATGCGATAGTGCGCCCCCGCATGTGACCTACATGTGTATGAGGGACACATGTTGTGTACATTGTACGGTAACGTGATGCGATAGTGCGCCCCCGCATGTGACCTACATGTGTATGAGGGACACATGTGGGATGTAGTCCCGTGCCTCGTGCACCCTGCTGAGCACGTGACAACGCGCCTTCTCGTCATGACGGTGTTCGCGGGGATCGAGTGACACGTTGTCATTTAAAGCAGCCGCACGCATAGTAGCGACACCGGCTTGTTTCAATAGAATAAAGGATGAATGGGTAATAATTGAAGGTTTTATTGGCTGTATTTTTGGAAACTGACATGTTTTGATAATACCCCATAGGACCCGACCCACGTTTCCATTTTAAAACTTTTATTGCAGAAGAGGTCTCATCGCGGACTCATTGTTAAAATATGCCTTCATTGCCCTGTAAATCGTTTTACAATCTTGTTCCCGACCAACAATACTATTCTTTCCCTGCCTTTCAAAATAGCCGGTGTCGCTACAATGCGTGCGGCTGCTTTACATTGTGCACTCATTTTACAATTCAGTGACTGGAGAGTTGTATTCTCATGGAAATTATAATAACCTTTATTAAGCGAGCGAAGCGAGCGTTTCCACTTGACTCTTATGGCACTTCGTTCTGTTTTTTTTTTTTTTTTTTTTTTTTTTGTTTTTTTTTTGTTTTTTTTTTTGTTTTTTTTTTTTTATGTCTGTCGATAGCGGTCGAACGGAACGTCCGATCAACTTGAAATTTGGACCATCCACAAGCCTCGATGTGCATTGAAGGTGTATAGTTGTGAGGCAAAATCGTTCGAAAAGTTACAAAGTTACACCATAGTTACTGCAAAATATTTTTCTGAAACAAAATGGCGGCAAAATGTGAGATAGCCAGATTTTTCTACAGATTTTTCCGGTCACGAATATGTTAATGTAATGGCGATCTGATAACTATTGGCAAAGTTACACGAAAGTTACTCGAAAATATTTTTCTAAAACGCAGTAACGGCAAAATGTGAGGTGGCTATCTTATAGTAAATTTTTGTCCGGTCACGAATATACTAATGTAAACGCGATATTAAACGTATTAGAGGCAGAAATTACATTTCTATTGCTGTCAATAAGTGTTAGTAACTGTGGCGGACCGTGTTGAAAACATGACCACGAAAATTCTTAGCAACGCACATTGCACTGCATACAACAATGTCGGAAAGTATAATAGCCATGGAAATAAGAACAATTTTTGCAATGCGCATTCTTGAATTGTTGTTTGTATTAGCATTGAAATCTTTTCGCCAGAAAGTTCGTAGATATTGACGCGCTCGCTTATCAACGCGTCAAACAGAGCGTTTTCCTAGTTTAAGCGAGCGAAGCGAGCGTTTCCACTTGACTCTTATGGCACTTCGTTCTGTTTTTTTTTTTTTTTTTTTTTATGTCCGTCGATAGCGGTCGAACGGAAAATCCGATCAACTTGAAATTTGGACCATCCACAAGCCTCGATGTGGATTGAAGGTGTATAGTTTTGAGGCAAAATCGTTCGAAAAGTTACAAAGTTACACCATAGTTACTGCAAAATATTTTTCTGAAACAAAATGGCGGCAAAATGTGAGATAGCCAGATTTTTTTTTTACTTTTTTCCGGTCACGAATATGTTCATTTTATGGCGATACGATAAATATTGGCAAAGTTACACAAAAGTTACTCGAAAATATATTTCTGAAACACAGTTACGGCAAAATGTGAGGTGGCCATCTTATAGTACATTTTTGTCCGGTTACGAATATACTAATGAAAACGCAATCCGATACATATAAGAGGCAGAAATTACATTTCTATTGCTGTCAATAACTGTTAGTAACGGTGGCGGACCGCGGCGAAAACATGACCGCGAAAATTCTTAGCAACGCACATTGCACTGCATTCAACAATATCGGTAAGTATAATAGCTATGGAAATTAGAAAAATGTTTGCAATGCGCATTCTTGAATTGTTGTTAATTGTTGTTTGTATTAGCATTGAAATCTTTTTGCCAGAAAGTTCGTAGATATTGACGCGCTCGCTTATCAACGCGTCAAACAGAGCGTTTTCCTAGTAATATGAAGAGTATTAAGTATTTAATGCAATATGATATAAATTATTTAAAAACGTGTCACTGTGACCAGATAAGTTGAATTGCTGACGGCCGCAGACCACGTGTCGATGTCTGAATGGAGGGTTGTAAGTGACACTGTTTCTTGCTCCCTCGCAGGTGGACGTGAGGGCGTATGACCTTGGAGAGCCTCAGCTGTCGTCAGTGACAGCTGTCCACGTGTCGATGTCTGAATGGAGGGTTGTTAGTGACACTGTTTCTTGCTCCCTCGCAGGTGGACGTGAGGGCGTATGACCTTGGAGAGCCTCAGCTGTCGTCAGTGACAGCTGTCCACGTGTCGATGTCTGAATGGAGGGTTGTTAGTGACACTGTTTCTTGCTCCCTCGCAGGTGGATGTGAGGGCGTATGACCTTGGAGAGCCTCAGCTGTCGTCAGTGACAGCTGTCCACGTGTCGATGTCTGAATGGAGGGTTGTTAGTGACACTGTTTCTTGCTCCCTCGCAGGTGGATGTGAGGGCGTATGACCTTGGAGAGCCTCAGCTGTCGTCAGTGACAGCTGTCCACGTGTCGATGTCTGAATGGAGGGTTGTTAGTGACACTGTTTCTTGCTCCCTCGCAGGTGGATGTGAGGGCGTATGACCTTGGAGAGCCTCAGCTGTCGTCAGTGACAGCTGTCCACGTGTCGGTGCGTCACGTCGCGACGGTGCCTCCCGAAGTGGGCCTCGGGTTTGCCGACGACGCCTACACCGTCGAGTTGCCGGAGAACGCGACGGCCGGCACCCTCGTCAAGACGCTTACCATTATCAACAGTCGCGCGCACCATGACGTCATCCCCATCAAGTGCGACATCTCGGCCGGCAACGAGGACGGTAAGCTCGCGTTGTTTACTTCTTTTCTTTGCATCTTTGCATTTCGCTTTAGTTTCGTTTTGTATTTTTTCTCTCCAGTATTTTCATTCATTTATTATATCCATTCCAATACTCGCCCTGCATTATCTGTCGCACCTATTTTAATCTTGGCTGATCTTTTCTCTTTCTTCTTTCCACCTACCCTTCAGTTATATTTTTAAGTGTTTAGGTGTGCTTAAAACGTCTCCAAATAAACAATCTCTTCGTTTCATCAAACTTCTTCATAAACTGATTTTGTATTTGCTCTGTTAAGTATTTCCTTATTTTATCACTATCCACGATGTTATACCTTTAGTACTCTCCGGTAACACCACACCTCTAATGTATGTTACCTGTTATTTTACCGTTTTTATGTATTTTGAAATCGTTATATAATTTGGGTATTTGTTTTTAGGCTTGTATGCGTTACTGTTGTGCCTGCAGGTGCTAGGCTGTGAATGCAATGCAATATTCATTTTGAAGAAACATGAAATAAATCTAATTTTAATGATAACGTTTTTTTATTTATACTCAATCCAATTGGAATTTAGTGCAATTAATGCTATTGTATGCTACTAGCAAAGATTACATAGCTGCTACTAGCTTGGTAGACATTTATATATTTATTAATAACAGTGCCTGTTAGTTAACGTAAACAGAACTATCTCGCAATTCTGAGAGAAAATATGAGGGTTGGTGGTTGAAATTGCTTTGGAATGCTTTAGAAATAGATATTGAACAACTTGCTATTTGGGGTTTGTTGTGTGAAGAGTGTGCATCCATCCCTTAGAATATCTCACTCCCTGTATCCACCCCTCTTCAGAGCTATAGACTGGTTACTAAATAGTGCCCGAGAACAATGAGTTGTGAAACTCAAAGTTTCAGGTCCGACACCTCTAACGCTGCCCTGGAGGGCTCCCAATCCCACCATTGAGGTGCAGCCGACGTCGGCCTGCATTGCCCACTCAGCAGAGCGATTCTGAATGGGTGACGATAATGTTATCACTGGTTTTAGTCGTTACTGAAGGCGAATGCAAGGCGGTGATTGGGTTATCGCCTTCTTGTAACAACTGAAACCGGTTCTGAATGGTTGACGATACGTTTATCACCGGTTTCAATTGTTAGAAGAAGGCGATGAGCCAATCACCGCCTTGCATTCACCTTCAGTAAGGACCAAAACCGCTGATAAGTTTATCGTCGTCCATACAGAATAGCCCTGCAGGGCGCTCCCCTCCCTAGTGCTACCGCCAGCAAATCACCACTGCCCCCTAAGAGTCCAACCCAAATGATGCGGTACCAACATTCGAGTCAGCAGGGCTTCCCCATTCCGTTAGTACTAAAGTGTTGAACCACGAGTGTAATGCCCGGTTCCCATGCTTTTACGTCGGACGTAAAAGCATCGCCACGGTTGACGAGTAACCGCCGCGGCCGAGCCCACCAGAACAGCTGTTGATCTAATTTCTGTACCACACTGTGACACTCACCACCAGGCGCATCCGTTCACTCAGATGATTTACATGAAACTGGCAGCTTCACAGGTGCACTCCGTGTGGTGTGCACAGTACAGTTTAGAATAAGAGGAAAATGAGAGCAAGTTATGACAATTCTTGGGAAAGTTTTCCTCATTTCTAATGAATACTTTACTGTTCAGTAATCGGTGCTCTTTGGCCAAAACTCAGACAATACTTTGATGTGCTCCACAAAAGAAATACAAAGAGAAAGAAATGATAAAAACACGAAATTAAGTGTGCGCGTGAGTTTTTGTGTAGAATATTGGCGAACGCACGCGTCAATATACAGTATTGTCAAACATGATTTTGCATGTATTGTTGAAGAAGTAATATTATAAACTTTGTTTTTCAGAATATGCATGCAATTCCATTTTTGGGAAATTTTGTTTTATGATAAATCATTTTTGGTTTCAGGTTTGTTCTTCGTGAATGTGACGGAAGAGAAAAACTGCCAACTGCGGTTGAAGTTGGCCAACCTTGATCACGAATATCGAGACAAATACGAAATACAGATCAAGTTGAATACACTTTCAGGACTAGTGAACCCTGAGAAAGGAACAACAACAGTAAGTGAAATAGCTAATTCATAACGAATGTCATGACATTTCTATAATAGTACACGCGATGGCCGATGAAGTCTAACCCAAAACACTGTTTATTTTTTATCAGGTGACCGTCCAGATAAAGGATGTAAACGACAATGTACCAAAGTTCATTTTTAGTGGACCAAGTAACCGACTAGTCAAGGGCAAATATTTCGGAGCTATCCCAAAGAGCTCGCAGATTGCCACTTCGGTCTTGCAGATCCAAGTAAGTGTTGTGCATGTTCACATAGTGACGACCCTCAGTGAAAACATATAATAAATATTGCTGAATGCTTCAATTTATTTAACGATCTCTATCAGCTTAATCCCCTTGGTTGCGAGTATACACCTAACTTGTTGAACTCTCTTCTAGGCGGACGATCAAGACAGCGACAAGTACGGGAAAGTGGAGTACCGTATTGTTCCGGGTGGCCGGAACTCTGAATTCTTCGGCATCGATCTAACAACGGGCGTCATTAAGAGCAAGCGCGCATTTGACGACTTCGACCCTAGTCAGCTTCCCTTCAAGTTCTTCGTCGTTGCCCGAGACAATCCGAACTCGGCCGAGTCCAACTCTGTCCAGGCTCCCGTCGTGATTAACCTGATCGACGACCGCCATCGCATGATCCTCGTGATCGACGATGCCAAGCCGGACACGATCCAGACGCAGGAGAGTCGCGTCGCGGAGGTCCTGGAGGATCACTCCCAGCTCATCATCGGCATCGAGAAGGTCGCGGCGAAGGTGAAGGTCACAGCAAACAACACGCTGGAGGCGGACCAGTCTGGCACGGACGTCTGGTTCTACGCCGTCGACCCCGAGTCCGAGACGATCCTCGAGAGGAACCACACCCGCGTCCAGAGGTCTATCCTCGACATCGCGGCCGTCAAGAACATCACCTTCGACGTGACTGGCAACCTGAAGGCCACGGCCACCGGCATTCACGCCCCTCTCCACGTGACCAAGACCTTGGCCGCGGTCGCCGTGTCGTGGGAGGTGTTCCCTTACGCCATTATAGTCATTGCGTGCATCATCCTCGTGCTAGGTGTCGTAGGAATCATTTACATATGTATATCATGGTCCAAATACAAGTCGTACAAAGAACGGATGCAACGAATGTACGTTGTGCCCAGATACGATCCAGTGTTTGTTGAGCCAAACAATCTTAAAGAGTACGAGACTCAGGTTCTTCAGATGAGCGTACCTCTGGACGACAGTGATAGCTATAACGACTTACAGCTGGACTTCAGTCATAAAAACCACGCGTTTAGCCTGGATAATGTGAGCTACATAACTAAAGAGAACGCGGACAGTATCGGCCAGCAGAGTCCGGTGAGCTCTGAAGCGGCGACGACGGCGAGGGCCTCTAGCGTGAACGAGGCGAACCGGAGGAACGAGGACCATGGCATGATGGGACTGGAGCCGTCTCTGATGCCGGTAACTAATCCCATGTACCAAAGATCTTCGGAGGAAGAGATAGGACACATGAACTCGAGCGCCACCAACGAGAATGTTATGTTTAGGGAGAAGAAGGATTACTCTCATCTGGGATTTACTTACCTGGGTGATAGGTCACCCGTCGAAACGACCACTGAGCTGTAATTGGACACGGCATGCTGCATCTTAGTCTTACTGACTCAGGCACTGATGGTCATGTCAGTGACCTTGATGTCTCAACTTACCCAATCCATCCATCCATCCATCACAACTAGAGGCGACGTTTACTTGTGATGCGAAATGACATTGAGGTCACCTCCTTAGTTATGGACAATGACCTTGAAACATAATTCACCCGGAGGGGTTGACGAAACACTGACTCAATGGACGGACAGGGGAACAACGTTCTTTAGTCGTGCACCCGTAGTTCTCAACGGGAGATTGCGCCGTGGCCGTGCAATTTGAAGAAGCTCAATAATACTCAATCGAAGAAAATATTTGTGTTTTCCTTTATGTAAATTACCAGAAGCCAGAAAGTGCCAACGATTTTACGAGTGTTTTATATTTCGTAAACAAACAATAATTTACGTGTAGGTCATAAATGTATGCAACCTTTGTTTGTGAGTAGATTTTTAATCAAGACTTTTGCGGAGAAATCATAATATGTTTTTTTTATAAATACGGCACCTGAATGTGAGTGAATGTGAAGAGAATAAATATTGTCATTATATATTTTTTTGTTTCGACTGATGTGAATATTACTTGATGGATGATTGAATTGAACTGTAAATATGAAGGGCAACTTTATCAAATGAAATGTAATTGTCATGTTTTTAAATGTTAAATTATTGAATTATGAATTATGACACATCTATTTTATTGATAGAAAATACTTTTATTAAATTTCAACATACAAATTTATAGCAGTAATAGACATTGTTCATGTGTACAGTCCGACCATTTACAAATAAAATTGTTAACATGTTTATAACAAATTATGTTTCACAGATAGTAACCATTCCCGATCTTAGTTTAGGCGACTCCTATGCAATCTTGAAAGTTGTTTAAGTTACTTTTAAAAAGTAGTATCTATTAAAAAGTGAAGTTACTTGCCTTTGATCGTAAATAGACTTTATTGTATGTAGATAAAAAATAAAGGTAACCACACAATACTTATCGAGATAAGATAAAAGATAGCGAATGTTATCTATAGTTATTTTCATATCAACTTACACAGCAGCAAATTTTGGGTTCAATCGCGGCTGGTTTATTGCTCTCTTTGTAGGAGGTTGTAAACTTATCAGGTTGACAGGTTCTCCGACCAGAAAGAAAGGTGGATGCATAGCTTCCAAAATCAAGTAACCTCCGATGACTTTGTCCTCGAAATGAATAACATAAAATCTAATTTAACATCAAGTAACGAATTTGAATATCGCTAAAGTTAATTAAAACTAATAATTTTGTGTAATTGTTGAAACGGGGGGGGGGGGGGGGTCGTAAGTTATTTTTTGCGTTGTGTTGGAGGCAAATATGGTTTGGAGCTGCATTTACTACAAGGGATGGTGAGTACTTTGCGGAAGAAAGGCATGATGGACATTTATGTTCTCGAATAACACCACCAACAACAACGTCTTCTAAGGTTTGATTTTATAATTAATGTGTAATTTTAGTTGGATAATATTATAGATAGATTACCTAGATATTCCATTATATTAGAAATTATTAACCTGACGAAAAAAAATCGCATGTGCACATGTGCCTGTTACATTTTAAACATTCAACACATTACTTTAAATGCCAGTTCGGCGAGATCGGTGAAGTGGAAGTCTGGGTAATATGTAGGAAATGAATTTTGACAACTTTTGAATTGCTTGAATGGGATTGGCAGTTGCTTCGAGTTTCATGAAATTTTCCGTCTTCAGAGTAGGCAATTTTCAAATCAAGTTTCCGAATAGCATCACTTCAATAATTTTATCACAAAGTCGGATGATAGCATTTCGAATTGGTAACATGATGTGATATAGCTATACAGTGTTGAATGAAATGAAATTATTGTGTTATTGTGTACACACTCGGTTATAAGAACCGATTTCCAGATGGGGGCATTATACAATATTATTAAATGAATATATAATATTATATTAGATTATGTTACATCATATTACATTACATTATATATTATAAATATTACATATTATATATAACATTATATTATATTATATTATATTATATTATATTATATTATATTATATTATATTATATTATATTATATTATTATTATGTTATATGCTTCATTGCTATGACGGCAGCAAACTTAACTTACCGTTTACATCTACACCAGTAGCACATTGATATTCAAGTCAACTTTGAAAGGTAAAAAACCAATCCAAACCAAGAATCAAACCCAGGATCTTCTGCATTGGGAGCAATAATAAACCCACGACACATCGCAGCACAGGGGGACCAATGAATGACATTTGTATTGTTAGCATGGGCGTCCACATGGGGGGAGAGCTTAGCCCCCCGGTCCCCGCTCATGGCTCGGCAACTAAACGGGAGTTTGTTTTCTATATAAGTAAATAGTAACACATCAAATTAAGTTTATCATCAAAAAATACTTAAAATTCAGAAACAAATATTGAAATAGTATTTAAAAAATAAATTAATCGCTCACATCAACAATGATGAGAATGTTGAAATATGAGTTTAATCGACCATTTCAGTGTCCACTATAGTAATCACGTGACACATTGTTCGACAGTATTCAGCTCCATAGGCCTACTTCGTTTCTTCATCTATCGATCGCTATTAATTGTAGCAGCAGTAATTCCAATACTGCGTTTCAAACGAGGACAAAGCAGATATGGACGATTGCAAATATACTAACTCTATAAAGGTAATATAATTGGAATTCTACTGTAATTATATGATAAAGCAAGAAGCGAACGTATATGCGCAACAATGTATAAGCTTTTATTATGTTCATGCTTTTACATCCGTCAAATAATTCTGCATCAGATCAAAATATTCGAATACCACTGTTTTTGAGGGGAAAAGAATGTCACTTAATGGCTACAACTTCTTTCGGTATTCATATGTCGAAACCCATATTCTGTAATTGATTTAAATTCTTTTCTTTGAAAGAGATGAAGTGGGATAAAACCACCCCCCTACGGAGGGTGAGCGCGTGCGCGGTGCACACGCGTGAGAAGGGGGCGCGCGCCCACAGACACCGGGATTCACTTGGTCTGGAGACTCTCTCAGCGCGATGCTGGCTTGATCCTCAGTTCAGCGCCCGAGGGCTCGAGGGACAGACGTGCTTATCACAAACGTCCTTACACTTTATTTTCGTATTCGCTTTATACATACCAAAAATTACCTAGACTGCCTGTATTCGTATTTTTGTATCGATGTACAATTTCTACGTTATCTAAATTATTTAGAGAAAGGTGTTAAAATAAATAACAGAATTTTCATCGAACTTGATTATTTTACTGCTAAGGTGAGACAACATGTTGTCCAACTCGATTGCAAATATGAGTCTATGTGTTTTTGGAATTAGCTTCTAATTAGAGCTTACAGGTAGTATAGTCACATGCCTCACGTTCTAGGCGTGAGAAGCGAAGGTCATCTATTCTCATCTGTGGGTTAAGAATTGGAACATTAAATTCACGACACCAGTTTGAGTCTGCAGCGGTAAGTACTGATCAAGTATTACACAACTATTACACATGCAGTATGAACCTTGAACGATGGCATAGGCCTACGCACCACGTGCGTCTCGCATCGTGCGTCATGTGTTGCGTCTAGACGGTAAACCACGTTTTGTGGTTGGTATGTTCTGATTAGAAACCTACATTACATTACGTGATATTACAAAATTTCAAAAAGTTATTATTCCAAACTTTTACCAATTTAATGTGACTAATGGATGGTCCACACAGATTTTTAAGCATAAGATTTAAGGTTTTAAAACGTTGTTTTAAAAACAACAATGAAAACAACGTCTTAAAACTAAAACTTTGTGTGAACGCCAGTATATGTTTCCTATAATCCAACTTTACGACTACGCGTTAAACCTTAAATCGTATGTCTTAAAAATCTGTGTGAACCAGCCTTTAAGTGCCGGCCGAATCGTCAGATAACAAACCCAGAACCCAAAGTATTCAGTCTATTACAAAGCTTATATTAGCTTCATGTGTGTGTTTGTTTGTCTGTCTGTTTGTCTGGACGGAATCTTATAATCGATATTTCACCTACTTCTAAAAGTCCGATCGAGCTGAAATTTTTCACACACACCGACTAATTCTTGATGACAATACATGAATCAATTGCCATATTTACTTAATAATCAATTAAGCTATCATAATTAATTAATCAAAGTTTTATATGGGCATCGATATTTCACCCACTTCCCAACGTCCGATCGAGCTGAAAGTTTTCAAACGTACGTATTCTTAATGACAATACATGAATCAATTCTCGTATTCACTAATTAATCATTTAAGCAATCATAATTGACGAGTGGTGATAGGCGGAGCTTGCGCCGAGTACTGTGTCACGTGACTAGCAGTTGGGAAAAGTCCCTACTGTCCGAACGGATCCACACAAAACACATCCACACTTATCTCGTTCTAGCTGGTATAATATTCATTTTAAAGATATAACCTGGAAAACATTTAGTTCACATATCAGTGGTCAATATAAAGGTTATTTCAAAATTATAGACGAAGTAGGTAACTTGTTATAACAATTCACGCACTGAAGAGGATAAAATGAGCAAGGTGTGTTTTTTTTTTCAACTTCAACTGGCGAAAAACTAATGATCGGATTTGGACGAGAGTTTCTTAAGAATGCGTACCAATAATGTGAGACTATAAGCAAATAAACTTTTTAGATAGAAAATGCCCAGAACGAAAATTGATAGCATGCACTAATATGCAAGGAGCTTAGTTTCACGGTCAAAACCGCTACTTTTGAAGCCCAACCGCTACACCCTGCATATTATTGCATGCTATGAATTTTCGTTCTGAGCAATTTCTATCTAGAAAGTTTATTTGTTTATTGTCTCACATTATTGGAACACATGCTTAAGAAACTCTCGTCAAAATCCGATCATTAGTTTTTCGCCAATTGAAGTTGAAAAAACAAATCACGCGTTGCTCATTTTATCCTTTTGATGCGCGAATTGTTATAACAAGTTAACTACTGGGTCTATAATTTTGAACTAACCTTCATATTGACCACTGGTATGTGAACTAATTACGCTCTCCTATAGGTTATACCTTAAAAGTGAATATTATAACAGCTAGAACGAGATAAGTGTCGTACATTAAGCGCGTGAAAGCGTAACAGTTAGCGGATTTGTCCCAACTATGGGCGCCACGTTCCTTCGTGACGTCAGGGGGCGGGTAAATCACCACTCGTCAATTAATTAATCAAAGTTTTATGTGGGAATCGACATTTCACCCACTTCCCAACGTCCGATCGAGCTGAAATTTTGCACAGTCGTATTTTCTAAATGAAAATATAGGAATTAATTATCGGATGCACTTGTTAATCAATTAAACAATTAAACAATTAGCTCCATATGGGAAATTAGTAAGAGCTAGTGAGGATGGGCCAACCAGATGCAGGCATCGGAATTACCGCTGGTTGTTCGGGACTCAAATATCCGTGACGAAAGCATCGGATATGTTTCTATGCAGCAAGAATGTCAACACGCTCCACTTGTAAGTATAGTACAACCCCATGCGGTGCGACCAGTGAGCACATATTCGATTTCAAGATTCTTTATGACTAAAAAGTATAAAATAATATTACATGAAAAAAATATTTTTTTTAAAACACAACGATTATATATGCACTAAAAAGTAAAGAAATCAATTTTCGCCCAGCAAATTTTTGCCTCACTCGGGGAAAAAATTTGTTGGGCGAAAATTGATTTTTTACTTTTTAGTGCATTTAAATATATGCGTTGTTTTGTAAAAAAATATTTTTTTCATGTCATATTATTTTCTATTATCCTCATGCACATTCAAGGACATCATTGATATTGGAAGCTCGTTTTCATAACAGCAGTGAAACGATGGCTTCTTCTACAATTCATCTCAATTCAAAATACACGCCGGCAAAATGCGAACTAAAAGGAACTGTTTCTTATTGTTGGATACTAATGTTGTCAATCATCCCCTTTGTTTGGCAAACCACTTACCCAAGGGCGTAACCAGGGTACTAATATTACCCGGGCAGGCGCGTAACTAGGCATCGGTAACCCGGGTAGATACCCGGGTAAAAATTCCCTAAGTATAAATTCCTTGCATGCCTACAGCTATTACAATTCCACTAGGACCAACCGCCCAAACCTAGCCCCAAAACTCAATAGTACTTAATCATTCTCGTCCATTTTTCCATTTGTGTTTAAGTTTTCTGGTTTCTGCACTAAACAAACGAGAGTATTTCAGTTTTGCATTTAGTCTGGTAATTTTTCTGAAATGCTAAGAAATCACTCTAAAACCCCAAATTTAAAAAAAATTGCCTGCGGCGCTGTTGTTGGGGGGGCTCGCCCCCCAAACTCTCCTGCTATTTTTGCCTGAAGTCCCTATCTCCGCATCTTACCCGGGTGATATTAGTACCCTGGTTACGCCCCTGTACCCGGGTAAGATGCGGAGATAGGGATTTCAGGCAAAAATAGCAGGAGGGTTTGGGGGCGAGTCCCCCAACAACAGCGCCGCAGGCGATTGTTTTTAAATTCGGGGTTTTAGAGTGATTTCTGAGCGTTTCAGAAAAATTACCGGACTAAATGCAAAACTGAAATACTGTCGTTTGTGTAGTGCACAAACCAGAAAACTTAAATGGAACAATGGACGAGAAGACAATGATTAAGACATATTGAGTTTTGGGGCTAAGTTTGGTCTAAGTTTGGGGCTAGGTTTGGGCGGTTGGTCCTAGTGGAATTGTAATAGCTGTAGGCATGCAAGGAACACTTATACTTAGGGAATTTTTACCCGGGTATCTACCCGGGTTACCGATGCCTAGTTACGCACCTGCAACCTTCTTATATAGTAAAGAGAGCTCCAAACCACATGGCCCTTCGACTTTATGGATATTCAGGATTAGCCATTCTTATAATGGATTTGTATGAAAAGTAGTAATATAGCAGTTTTATTAAGTGTTGGTAATTTTTCTTGAACAAGAAATAATTATGGCCGACCCTTTGAAAAAGGACCGAATTCTAAGCCCTGTCTTCGCTAAAGTGTCAAGCGGGTGGTTTTTGTTATTTAAATAGAAATCGTTGGTGGTAACTTAAAAAAAAAAATGGGAATCCTTCCTGGTGACAAGCTTGACGCTTACAACCTTGCACAGTGGGCGGTAAATAAGCCTCCCTTCCTCTCTTCCTCCCTTCCTCCAATCCTCTTTACCGGCGTGTATTTTGGATGAAGACGAACTTTAGTTTGAATCCATTAGTTTTCTTTTAAGAGGACGAAGGCATTACCCGCTCCGCGCGACTCTACCCAGAGATCGCGCCACCGTGGAACGGCACATTGGCGGTTGTAGGTGCGATGCGGTGAGGCGCGGGGTACGGTAAAGCACTCGAGGGGAGGCAAGGCGGCGTAGTGGGAAAGCATGAGTCACGTGTCCGTGCGGTATATCGTTAGGCGGTGCCGCGGCCACGCAACCTTAGTTATTTCCTGATCAAGTTACACGGCGGTAAAATGCAAACTCAAAGAGAGTTGTTGGTATAGGGACAATAATTGTAAATCATGACTATCTACGACGTACTAAAGGCTATGATTATTATTATAATTATAATTATTATTATTATTATTATTATTATTATTATTATTATTATTATTATTATTATTATTATTATTATTATTATTATTATTATTATTATTATTATTATTATTATAATTTTTTTTTATTATTATTATTGCTAAGCTACTATTGTTTTCACTTATTAATCACAGGTTATCGATCCCTGGTCCGATTGTCATTTCATTACACATTACAGTCACAGTCACACAACAGTATCTAGGTAGTCTAAAACAAACCCGCTCTCCGCGCATCCAGGATCAGGATGCGTGGTCTGGCAGTCATTTCATTTGACATAAATCACACAACAGTATCTAGGCTAGTCTGGGACAAACCCGCTCTCCGCGCATCCAGGAGCAGGATGCGTGGTCTGCCAGTCATGACATTACAAATCACAGTCACACAACAGTATCTAGGCTAGTCTGGGACAAACCCACTCTCCGCGCATCCAGGAGCAGGATACGTGGTCTGACAGTCATGACATTACACATCACAGTCACACAACAGTATCTAGGCTAGTCTGGGACAAACCCGCTCTCCGTGCATCCAGGAGCAGGATGCGTGGTCTGACAGTCATGACATTACACATCACAGTCACACAACAGTATCTAGGCTAGTCTGGGACAAACCCGCTCTCCGCGCATCCAGGAGCAGGATGCGCGGTCTGACAGTCATGACATTACACATCACAGTCACACAACAGTATCTAGGCTAGTCTGGGACAAACCCGCTCTCCGCACATCCAGGAGCAGGATGCGTGGTCTGACAGTCATCACATTACACATCACAGTCACACAACAGTATCTTGGCTAGTCTGGGACAAACCCGCTCTCCGCGCATCCAGGAGCAGGATGCGTGGTCTGACAGTCATGACATTACACATCACAGTCACACAACAGTATCTAGGCTAGTCTGGGACAAACCCGCTCTCCGCGCATCCAGGAGCAGGATGCGTGGTCTGACAGTCATGACATTGCACATCACAGTCACACAACAGTATCTAGGCTAGTCTGGGACAAACCCGTTCTCCGCCCATCCAGGAGCAGGATGCGTGGTCTGACAGTCATGACATTACACATCACAGTCACACAACAGTATCTAGGCTAGTCTGGGACAAACCCGCTCTCCGCGCATCCAGGAGCAGAATGCGTGGTCTGACAGTCATGACATTACACATCACAGTCACACAACAGTATCTAGGCTAGTCTGGAACAAACCCGTTCTCCGCCCATCCAGGAGCAGGATGCGTGGTCTGACAGTCATGACATTACACATCACAGTCACACAACAGTATCTAGGCTAGTCTTGGACAAACCCGTTCTCCGCCCATCCAGGAGCAGGATGCGTGGTCTGACAGTCATGACATTACACATCACAGTCACACAACAGTATCTAGGCTAGTCTGGAACAAACCCGTTCTCCGCCCATCCAGGAGCAGAATGCGTGGTCTGACAGTCATGACATTACACATCACAGTCACACAACAGTATCTAGGCTAGTCTGGGACAAACCCGCTCTCCGCCCATCCAGGAGCAGAATGCGTGGTCTGACAGTCATGACATTACACATCACAGTCACACAACAGTATCTAGGCTAGTCTGGGACAAACCCGTTCTCCGCCCATCCAGGAGCAGGATGCGTGGTCTGACAGTCATGACATTACACATCACAGTCACACAACAGTATCTAGGCTAGTCTGGGACAAACCCGTTCTCCGCCCATCCAGGAGCAGAATGCGTGGTCTGACAGTCATGACATTACACATCACAGTCACACAACAGTATCTAGGCTAGTCTGGGACAAACCCGCTCTCCGCGCATCCAGGAGCAGGATGCGTGGTCTGCCAGTCATGACATTACACATCACAGTCACACAACAGTATCTAGGCTAGTCTGGGACAAACCCGCTCTACACGCATCCAGGAGCAGGATACGTGGTCTGACAGTCATGACATTACACATCACAGTCACACAACAGTATCTAGGCTAGTCTTGGACAAACCCGTTCTCCGCCCATCCAGGAGCAGGATGCGTGGTCTGACAGTCATGACATTACACATCACAGTCACACAACAGTATCTAGGCTAGTCTGGGACAAACCCGTTCTCCGCCCATCCAGGAGCAGGATGCGTGGTCTGACAGTCATTCAATAGGGAATGTGCATGAATTTGCTTTAGCTCTAAAGGTACGTGGAATATATTGTTATTCATCTAAAGACATCACAAACCTAATTTTAAAGTTTTAAAATTAATTCATTATGCTTCTATACATGTTCAAAGAGTTTAATTATCTGTTTCCCGCACTATTATTTTTAAACGGTATGTGACGTCACAATTCATGAAAATCACTGCTTATATGAATTACTTTGCATATAACCTCCTTGGAATTCGCCACCGCCTCCTAGACGAAACAACCAAGTTTTCAAGGTTATCAAGCTAACCTTGTCAAAATTTTTACTCAAGCCGTTGTCAAGTCTGCTTCAGATGAATAACAACACCCAATATTTACTGATATTCTATGAAAATAGGTTTGGTATAAAGTAATTGGGCTTCAAAATTTATTACTAGGCGTACTAGACATTAATTCGATTTTATATGATTATGGATATGATAATTTACAAATAAGCGTTATTGTATTTATCATTTTATGATTGGTTGATTGCTGATATAGGCCGGACGCCGTAACAAAGAAGGTTGTGTCGTCACAACTAATTACTCTGGCCGGCGTAGTGATATGTGGACGTTTACGCAGTGATCATCCGCGCACTATACCTGTCAGAGAGAAAATACACTGAATGGCAAGGCGGTGTTAGAAAATACTAGCTTTGGTAGGCTGTGACTAAAAAATACTACCATCAAGAAAGCTTTGACGTCTGTGTGTTGCTAGGATACTTGATGTATTTCTTTGTCATTTGATGGTCTGTTGTCTTTATTGCCGTTTCGTGTTTGACAGAAGTTGAGTTCACGTGGGGAAATAATGGCGGCGTTTTACGCCCGTGTTCGGTTGATTTACCCTGTAATATTATTTATGAAAATTTATTACCGATATCAAGAAACATTGACACTGAAAACATTACTCGGGATCTTTCAGAGTGGTCATATGCGTTCCCTGTGCCTTTAGGGTACGACAATATGCAGACAGACAAAGCAATTGACAAAGGTAGGTCGTCCGTAGCTGTTCCTTCTTCATATCTTCATGCCTAGCATGATGGGACGGAACTACTTTAAATTTTCCCAAACATAATTAAGCAATTGTTAATTTATAAGTGAATATAATAGGCTAAATTAGATAATAAGAAACTAAAGTTTATTCCTGCATAATTAAACCGCAAACACATACCAAGAAGGAGAAAAATAGCATTTAATCCAGGGCCCATGTCCACCAACCTATGAAATAACAATACATGTTTACTTCTGGTAAGACAATGAGTAGTAGTCTACATTTAAGTTGGTATTACAAGGTGTGAGGTCACTTGCTATTACATCATCCGTGACGACACAACCTTCTTTGTTACGGCGTCCGGGCTATACATGGCAGGTGACGTATGCCCCGTTTTTCCCGCCATAAATATGTGTGAAACTTTCAGCTCATTTTTATAAATGAAACTTTATTCTATGTCATCGAAATAAAATATTTTTGTATTCATGAAGTCAATCCTAATCTAGTAAAATGCTAAAAAAAAATCATGCATATTCCCCATTACACATCACAGTCACACAACAGTATCTAGGCTAGTCTAGAACAAACCCGCTCTCCGCGCATCCAGGAGCAGGATGCGTGGTCTGACAGTCATTTCATTACACATCACAGTCACACAACAGTATCTATAGGCTAACAGATAATAGAAAAATAAAATTGAAGTAAAAGGGACAGAAGTATCAGTGAACAGTTTACGGGATAGGGCAATTTGCTAACAATCGAGACAAATAGGACACTTCAGTCCAGGGACACCTTCTCTTTTTAGCGGGGGTTTTATACGGTACTTTTAATAAGAAGTGACGAGGTGACGATAGATAGATAGATAGATAATGGTCTTTATTGAAGGCGGGATTAAGGCCAGCTAGGCCTTATCTTCCATCCAACGTTTTAACAAATAATACATTTTTGATACAGACAAAAAACAATATACAGTAGTACAACAATATTAATAATATAAGGATAAGGGTACGAACATTAAACTTCTCAATACATATACTAAAATACAAACTCATAATGAGAAACAAAAAATTAATTGCAATTAAGGTTAACCATTCATTCGAAAACTGCATTATAGTTTAATTTAAAGTTAGCGACAACATTTTAGAATATAATAATAACGCAGTAATTATTTTATCAGTGTCTACGATCATTCATACATATCATTTTAACAAAACAAACAAACAAAAGAAGCAGGAAAACAGGAAACAAGCTTATCATTCATACACACCCCATTCATATGGCAACAAGAAAGTTTTACGAAATTTTAGTCAATAATATATATCTTTATACGAGAGAGAGAGAAAGAGAGAGAGAGAGAGAGAGAGAGAGAGAGAGAGAGAGAGAGAGACCGCGCTGAGCAACAAACATTTGCGCCGCAAAGCAGTCGGGCCACCTGCATGTGTGCAGCGTGGTTGTCGAAGCTTGTCACTTCCCCTCCAACACGTGCGACGTAGCGACTCCGCGCTCGCAATACAAGTTGCAGGGGCAGCGGTATACTATCCGGCTATACACAAAACTGGGGATAACTGTAGAAGCTGTAGTTATAATGCGAAAATTATGAATTTTCTATATGTTTCGCAAGAGAGACTAAAGGACAGGCCTACTAACACGAAATTTTGTTATCTGATTTAGAAAAATATTTATAATATCACTAAGTTGAAAAAAATTTTAATCGAAAATCGGTATTATTAGGTATATTTATAATTCCTTTAGTAACATTACGCAAAAAAAATAAATTGATTATCTCAAAAACTGCAGAATTGGCAACGATTCTTCTGAAGGTCTGCACGCCCGCGTCCTCTTAAATGAAAGCACAGTATGAGGAGGATCCCTATGACGAAAAGCTCCCACATATTTGGAGCATAAATCCATTGTAGTACGTTGGTGGCATACGTATAAATATTTGATACGTAATAGTAGGTACATTTGTTCTTTTTGTAGAAAATGTTGGTTTATTTTTCATTGCACGAAATGCAATAATGTTTGTATGAATAAACGTTTCCCAAGATGAAACGCGGTTATAAAAAAATAAAAATAACCATTTTACGGAACTCCCAAATGTGCAATATTTTCGCACTTGTGTCTTGATTCTTCAGAATCACACGTTAAAAGATAAATGATGTTTCTATTGCTCACAATTATGGTTTTATTGCCAGCACATTTATACGACACTTGATACAAAAGAAAACTCTAGCATAACAAAATCCAAAGGCTTTACAAAATCAACGAGATGCAAGTGAGACAAACTCGAATAACAAAGTTACTCCTTCCTAGTCAGTTACCTAAAAATTTGCTCTTCAATTAATTGTACTTTGAAGAGAACTCCATGAAAAATAAAATAAAACAACAACAAATTGTTTCGAGGTTTCTAATTTATTTTTCTGAATAACCTTTGGAGTATTTACTAAAAGAAAGGTAATTCGATGAATCTAATTTACCTTTACTCAAACAGAATAATTCGCATAGTTGACACATTTTATTATCTTGAAACAAAGTGTTTATGTTTTTACTGTCAACCCACTCGACTACAGAATGATTCTCAGTAAGGAGCGCCAATCCGCACCATCCTATTTAAAATGTCCCCTTTATACGACGACTCCAGTTACAGTGACGATAATAATATATAACAGGATGAAATCGATTTGTGATATGCAAAATAACAGCATCAACACCTTTGTTTATGAGGTTTCATCGCAAAACGGTTCAGCCAAAGTACAAAGAAAAGGCCAGTGCTATAGAACCTTTGCACAAGTTTAAAAACGTCATCATTCTGAGAAGGAACCAAGAACAACTCACGAGACAATATTACACAGTACATGTTGGAACCATAACCAGGAATACCTCACGCGACAATATTACACAGTACATGTTGGAACCATAACCAGGAATAACTCACGCGACAATATTACACAGTACATGTTGGAACCATAACCAGGAACAACTCACGCGACAATATTACACAGTACAATGTATGTGTGTCTTGACTAACTGTTTCTTCAACTTTACGTAACAATAATAGCTCCGTATTTAACGCTTCGGCATCCGGGTAAATTTAGTTTTTAAAAGGATTTATTATTGTGTGTTTGTTTTGTTAGTTTTCTTCAGTTTGCTGTTAAATGTTCTGATTCTGACTGCTCTTATGGATACTATAGTTGTCCCAACGAAAGTATTCTGATGCTTGCAAGTTGCAACACAGCCAGTACAAGATGACAACTTATTTTTCTACTTTGCTAATTCCTATCATCTAACCTAAACAGGTCCTCTGGGGATAATTTAAAACCTTCCGTTGGTTACCTGAAACGGTGGGTGTGGCCAAACCGCCTGTACACTCGACTAAACCGAAACATGCATTTACGTATGTGTGAAAGAACGCCAGGTATCTGTTGACTTTCTTTCAATTGGCGCGGTTTAAAAGGAGCTGTAGACAATGGCCTGAGATCGATATGCGAATACTTTCGTTGGTACTAGTATGTACAAACACAGGCCAATACCAATAGATCTATAATGTTTCGAAGACATCCCTGCTCTAGGACTCTGCCGACTAGCTTAGGATGTGCAAAGATAGTAAGATATACCCTGTCGGGTGGGTATGTGGGTGTTTGAAAGAGATGAATGCCCGATGGCTGTCTTAGATCAAAGGTAACACGGTCTTATCTAGGTCACTCCAGTGGCGTCGGAACAGGGGCGCCCTCTAACTTTCATGCCATGGGGGTATAAGAGGGGCAGAACTTCGATTTGAAAACAGTTAATATATGCATTTGGTCTTTGGCTCTGCGTGCCCGAAAAGTCAAGATTTCCACTTTTTGGGAAAGCAACAACGTCGGATGATTGTGTGAGGGCTGGTCCACACTGATTTTTAAGACATACGATTTAAGGTTTAACGCGTAGTCGTAAAGTTGGATCATAGGAAACACGTACTGGCGTTCACACAAAGTTTTAGTTTTAAGACGTTGTTTTCATTGTTGTTTTTAAAACAACGTCTTAAAACCTTATCTCTGTAAACAATTCATTTTCAGGAAGAAACAACCCAACAATATCATGAATGTTTATTCGTTGTATTATTTTTTATGACAGGATAATATCGTGTTAGGTCATCAAACATAATGAAGGACCAACTTTTTTTTCGGCTACGGCGCACTTGCCTCCGGCTGCTGGGGCTTCGTCCCTGACCCCATCTGTATCACCCATCTCGTTGCGAGTACAAATTAAACTATGGGAGTGGATAAATATTGGATTTGTGGAGAGTTCATACATATACATGAACCAACTTTTGTATCCCGTCTTGTTTACTATTACCATCTATTGAGTCTGGGATTACCCCCATTTTATCAAAAACGATCCGACGCGCCTGGGTAACTCAATCGTTTCAATCGATGAAGAGCTGTACAATAATGCCAGGGGTGACGCGGCCCGATCTTTTGATACTGCGTGTTTTGCTCTTGATGGTGGAGTGTACTCAAGTTGCTCAACTGTAAACGTATATATCTCATATTTACGTACTAGCCTAGTCTAATATTACCAACTTAGTTTTCTACTTCCCTAGTTCCCACCATCTACTTGTAACAGGTCCATTAGGGATAAGTGAGCCTTTGGGTTGGATACCTGGACATTCTTAAAAGCGCTCGTGTCTAAACTTTGCCGAGGCAAAGCTGAGAACGCCGCAGGCCATTTTTTTCACTGCATTTATAAAAAGTTGTATGAACAGCCCGAGTGCAACCCCAGTTTCCTTGAAATTGACGGGTCAGAACTGTCCAAAAGTAATCATATGTAATCATTTGTTTGTTGTGCGGACGCCTATTATTTGACTAACTGTTGGGTTTCCTAGAAATGTGCGCATGGCAAATACCTTACTACAATAATACGGGACACTGGCCTAAATTTGCTGCGACACGTAGGTAGTGCTGCTCTCAAGCGGCAAGAGGAGATGCGAACATGATAAGAATATTGTTACGAAGATACGTAACAAATACCGATGCGTAGACTATTATAATATTTGAAGTTACGTTCCTCTTATAATGAAGTCAATCCCTAAGAAAGGATTTTTGAAAATTCCGACCTTAAGGGGGTTAAAAAGGGGGTGGGGAAGTATATCATTAGACTACCTTTATCTCAACCACTAAACGTGCTATAGACCTGAAAATTGGTACATAGGTTCTCCATTATAAACAAAAAAAAGTTGTTTTACCATTTTTCGAAAATCCAATTGCGGGGATTAAAACGGGGGGTGATTTTACAGCTCAAAAACCGAACATTGTTATGACGTAAAAATTGATAGTTAGATTCTCCTCCAAAAATAAAGGAACACAGTTTTACCATATTTACGAAAATTCAGTGAACGGGGGTGAATAGAGGGGATGATTTTTCGATCATGAGAACACCTATATCTCAAAAAACGAAGATGTTACAGACGTGAGAATTGGTAGTTAGATTCTCCATTAAAGATAAAGAAATATGTGTTGTACCATTTTCCTGAAATCCACTCAAGAGGGTTGAAAAGGAGCGATAGAATGAGGGGGTGATTTTTAAATCTCAAAAACCCGAAGATGTTCCAGTCGTAAAAATTGGTATGAAGATTCTTCTTTAAAAATAAAGAAAAACATGTTTTACTATCTTTCAAAAATCCAGTAATGGGTGGCGAAATAGGGGGTTGTTTAAAAAATGAGGATACCTGTATCTCATTAACCAAGGATGTAACGACTGTGAAAATTGGTATTTAGACAACTTAAAAACAATAAGGAATATGTTTTAGCATTTTACAAAAATCCAGTTATCAAGGGTGAGAATTGCGAGGGTGAATTTTTTTATAAGGGTATCTATATATCTCAAAACGCGAAAATGGTAAATGTTACATACATAATGATGTTTTATTTTTTAAATATCTTTTAAAAAAACTTAATACGTGTTATACTTTTTCCATAACATTCCAGGGGGTGATTTTTTTTCTTATCTAAAAACGCAATATGTTACAGATGTGAATTTATGTATTTAGATTCTACTTTAGAAATAAGTAGATACGTGTTTTAAGGCCCATTCACGATCAACTTATGCCTTTAACTTACAACTTACGCGGCTAACTTACAATGTTTGGCTTATGGATTTGTTAGCTGTTGTTCATGACAAAACTTAGGCGCATTTTACGTAGAATATTTCCGCAGAAATATTACAAAGTTTGCAAACTCCAAACTTAACACCTTAAACTTAAGAAAAGAACCAATCACAGACCTTAAAATCCGCGCGTCTTTCGTCGCGTCTTGTTTACATTTAGTTTGAAGGCCTACAAGATTTTGCTATGGATCAGCAGCATTCGTTTGACGAGGCTTTATTAAATGAGTATGCGAGAAGGCCAGCTTTGTACAACAAACACATGGTTGAACATAAAGACCGCATTTACAAAGAGAATGCTTGGCTTGCTATTGGGTCAGCAATGAAAAGTTCTGGTGAGTACCTGTTTTATTTCTCTATGGGTGAGTAGGCCTAGCCATAACCTCAAAATACTTTAATGATTCCAATTGCCAAATATGTTATTATCTAATGATCAAATTATTTGATGATATAGGCCTAGGCCTACCTATATTATGCACAACTGATTTAATTACTAATAGCAGGTACCCTATTGATTTTGTAGCTTTGGCTTGTGAAACAAGAATTCGCCAGTTAAGAGAGCGCTATAATAAAGAGAAACGGGACTATGGAAAATTGACCGTGAGCGGTGCAGGCAAGGTGGACGACCCAAAGTGGCCACTGTTTAAAGTGTGCTCATTTCTTGATGAGCACATCAAACCCAGAAAAACTGTTGGCAATTTTAGCCAGATAGGCCTAGCGGATGAAGTTCAGAACCCCCCGACTACATAGTAAGTAAAAACAAACTTCTTACAGTTCGCCCTACTATTTAAATCTAGGCCTAGGCCTACAATTCTAGATGTTGAGTGGTGATAGCTTAGATGAGAATGTAGGACCATTATTACAATACAAGCAGGCTAAATGTAATATTTCATTCTAGGCCTAGGCCTATTACAGCTAGTGAAATCATTTATTTACTCTACTTGTGACAGTACAAGCCACTAGACCACGACTAGGCTAGGGCACAGTTCCCTCCAAATGTATGGGTGAATCCATAGATGCAGTTTTGTCTTAAATTTTAGTTGGGTGGAGATTGACAACCAGATGGTCGAGTTACCAATAATAGTCGAAGATGATTCGTCGTGCTCTCTGCCAGCTTTCAGTACACCTTCGCCATCTGTAACTTTATCGTCTACGTCACCTCAACAGCTAGACGTATCACAAACACAATCAACATCAAAAAATTGTGGACGTGGTTCACGAAACAGCCGTCGGTCTGACGATGGAGTTTCCTCGGAAATGAAACGCCTTACTGAAATCGCGGAAAAAGTTGCCAGCCGTGGGCCAGTGCCACCGCCAGATGAAGATGATGCATTTGCGAAGCTAGTTTTGCTACAAATGTCACCATTACCCCAGGATATCAAGGAAGATCTCCAGTATGAAATTTTGGGTCTTATTAATAAGGCAAAAAGAAATGAAAGGCAACGTAAAGGAGTGTAATAATGTATTTAGTTTAGCAGTAGGCCCCCTACACTTGAAATTGCAAGAATATAATAACATGTATCTGATGTAGGTAGGCCTACCTAATTTAAATATAATATTATAATGATTAGTATTAGGATTATGATCTAAAAGACTGCAATTAAAAAATTTACTACATTAATCATTGCATTCTTTCATGCATTGTTCAACCCTCTGTTTACGTATTGCATTTGCCATGGAACTGCACCTATGGGTGAATCTAGGTACCCAGCAAGTTTGTCTCTCAAAGCAGTGGAGCTTAGGGCTGCATTTCGTGAACCCAACCGCCGCCGTTGCAACGTATTGAGAGACTGTAGAGTGCAATTGCTACTTGGACGTTCTTCTCTCCAATTGCCCAGTGATACCTGACCACAGTCTTCTCGATCTGAGAATGCTGTAGGGCAGTAATTTTTATTGTTTGATTTTTCATCTAATATTTTTAGAAAGTTATGGAGACAAACAGTTGCCTTGATGATTCCATCAACGTTTTCAGGCTTGGCAATGATCACACGATGAAACACTCTCCACCGTGCTACAAGAATACCGAAAGCATTCTCTATCGTGCGTCTGGCCCTAGACAGTCTATAGTTATAAACACGTTTGACACGTGAAAGATTCTTTCCTGGGTAAGGACGCATCATGTTGGCTTCTAAAGCAAATGCTTCATCACCGACCATGTAGTGTGGAAATGGGTCATCTTGAGATAATGGTAATTGTGTCGGCGGAGGTAATGGAAGACTTCCATTGTTCAATCGTTGGCCAAATTCAGACAGTCTGAAAATGCCTCCGTCGCTTTGTGAACCATAGGCCCCAATGTCCACGTGTGTAAAAGTGTAATTTGAATCGCATACTGCGAGAAGCACTATGCTGAACTGGTTCTTATAATTGAAGTATTGAGAACCTGAGTTGGGGGGGGCCTGGATAACTACGTGCTTACCATCCACTGCCCCTACACAATTAGGAAGGTTCCAGCGATCTAAAAACCCTCTAGCAACATCTAAATAGTTTTCTTGGGTAGGTTCCCGTAAGTATATTGGAGCTAGGTTGTCCCAAATGGCAAGCGCTGTTTCATGTATAATGACACAGCATGTTGACTTGCCTATTCTGAAACTCCATGCGATACTTTGGAGAGAATCGCCAGTGGCAAGAAACCTAAATTGAAGAAACTAATCATTATTAGATAAGTTTTATTTGTACATTGTGTACTTTCATTGCTTAGCCTAGGCCTAGGCTAAGCAATGAAAATTAAAAAAGCCTAGGCCTGTATTTTCATTGCTTAGCCTAGGCCCTAGCCTAGGCCCAAGGGTCTAGAATATATTATTACCTCAATGTGACAGCAAGTCGAAAATCAGCCGACAATGACTCACAATTGCTGTTTTTTTTAAGCGATGGTCCAACTAAAGACAGTAGGTGATCATATCTTGAAGGAGTCATCCTTGTATACAAAAAGAACTGCTCCTGGTCACCCAACCTCATTTCCTGCAATAGATTTCCATGGTCCCCTTGTTGCTGCCTCCTTTGGTTAATAGGCCTAACTGCCCATCTACGCCTAGGTCTTTGTCTTTGACGAATGTAACGAACGCCTATTGCTGCTCCCGTTAAGCAAAGCAATGCTATTATTCGCATGTCCTCTTCATTGTCCATATTAAACTGACATAAGTGAGGTTAGGATTTTAGATCACGCAGCGTTGTTGACAATCAACCACAGCCACCTAAGCTTCAAAATGATACAACTTTACATCAAGATGGCCATCGTGAAAAGTGTTGTGATTGGTTGAAAAAATCATCTAAGTTGCTGTAAGTTGCCATTATGAACAGTGCGATCAAATCCCAAGTTCACGACTTTAAGTTAGCGGTATAAGTTAAAGGCATAAGTTGATCGTGAATGGGCCTTTACCATTTTCCTCAAACCAAGGTAAGACGGGTGAAAGAAGAGGGGGGAGGGGGTGGTTTTCTAAATCTTAAAAACCGAAGTTGCTACAGGCGTGATAATAAATATGTTTATTCTTCTTTAATAATAAAGGAAAATGTTTTAAAATTTTCGATTTAACCCCCCCCCCCCCCCCTTAACTGTATTTTCAAAAATTGTAATACAATTGTTCACAGGTTTTTGAAGGAGAATCTAAATACCATATTTAACGACCAACATGTTCCGTTTGTGACTTTTAAAGAAATAACCCCCTGTTTTCACCCCCTTAATTGGATTTGCTAACAATATTAAAAAACTTATTTCTTTGTGATACAAGAAATATCTATACCAATTTTCAAGTCTGTTACGTTTACCATAATCGGTTATTAGATATAGCAATTTAAAAAAAAAAACACCCCCGCTTCTTACGTAAGGGGGTTACCTAGATTTTCAGAGAATGGCATTACATGTGTTTCTTTGTTTTTAAATTTGAATTTAAATACCAATATTCAAGAAGCAACTGTCTCGGTTTTTTGAGTTATAGCTGTATCTTTATTTTTAAAAACATACCACCTTTTTCGCCACCCTTTATTAGTTTATTGAAAAATGGTTTAATACGTGTTTTTTTAGTTTTGAAGAAGAATCTAGGTATCAATTTTCACGTCTCGAATATCTCCGGTTTTAGAGATTAAAAATTCACCCCCTCTACTTCACCATCCCTTTTCATCCTCCTTAACAGGATTTTAAGAAAGTGGTAAACTATGTATTTTGTATTCCTTTAGTTTTGAAGGAGAATCGAACCATCTTTTTTCACGTCTGTAACACCTTCGGTTTTTGAGATATTGGTGTTCTTAATTTACCCTCTCTTTTCACCCCTGTTAACTGGATTTTCGGGAAATGGTGAAACACATGTTGTTTATTTTTAAAGCAGAATCTTACACTCAATTTTCACATCTGTAACACGTTCAGTTTTGGAGATTTTAATACACCTCCAGTTTTTACCCCTTAACTGGATTTTCGGAATTTGGCAAAACAAGTGTTTCTTATTTTGTAAAAAGGAACCTAAATATCAATTTTCACGTTTGTAGCATCTCCGGTTTTTGAGACATAGGTATCGTCATAAAAAAAACTCAACCCCCTGTTTTTACTGCCATTCATATGATTTTCTAAAAACGGTAAAACATGTATTTCATTATTTTTAATGAAGAATCTAAGTACCAATTTTTACGTCTGTAATACCTTCTGTTGTTGAAATATAAGGATTATAAAAAATGACTTGAACACCCTTTTTCATCCCCTTATGGACAGAATTTTAAAAAATCCTTCGTTAATGGGTGGGTTTTTCATAATAGCTACGACCTACCAAATTTCACGTTCCTATAGGTTGAACGGTTTGAGCTGTGCGTTGATGAGTCAGTCAGTCAGTCAGTCAGTCAGTCAGTCACTCACTCACTCACTCCCTCACTCACTCACTCACTCACTCACTCACTCACTCACTCACTCACTCACTCACTCACTCACTCACTCACTCAGTAAGACACTTGCTTTTGTACATATATATATATAGATTTATGTAATGTCACACCATTTCCCCCTCCCCAACCCTATACCATCGCTTTTCATCATTCACCCCCCTAAAAGCGTCGCGTAATAACATAAACGGCCCCTGTAATGCTCGTTTTACTGTTTCGCACATCTTTTACTTAAATACTAAGAGTTATTTTAGATTAATTTGGTTATAATTATAAATGGCAATCATAACTAAGTCTACTACATATGTTTTCAGTACAATGATGCGTAATTGCTAGCTTTACTAACAAGTTTTAAAGTGCGAAAATAACATTGAATCAAGCGGCCATCATTGCCGTATCTTCTCGTGCCGTTAGTAGCGCTAGTGTTGCGTGTCGCCGCCTTCTTGTATGTTAATTAAATATGGACAGTATCCAGTATTATTGCGCATGGCCTTGGGTTCAACTTCTGTTATGGCTTCCGGTAATGAATTCGGGGATTTCGCCCCATGTTTGTGCTAAAGTCTGCGTCAGGAAAAGGTGCGCCGAGCCAGGTAAACTTCTCCGCCGCGCTCTTCCCCCACCATGCGGCTCGGCTACTCGACAAGGGTGGATGACTATTAACATTCCGCAGAGATGGCCAATCAAGATAATGTTAATTGGTAACAGAGAAATTTACAAACTCACATTTTTGTTGTTTTGTAATTTTTATTGAATTATTTGGAATATTGAAGAAAAACTAACATACCCTCGTTTTTGAATTATAGAAAACACCATAAATTAAGCAAGTAAACACATGTGAATCAAACATGTAGTTTAAACTTTGGTGATTGATAGGTTATGTAATAATCTATGTCGAAATAGTGAGTGAGTGAGTGGCAGAGTTGTGTTCAATATGTTTGATAACAATGACGGTGACGATGAAGTGTTATTCAATGTAATATAAACAGAAATGTGATAATAGTTTTTTACTAACATTAACTCTTCATATTGTAATATGATCAGTTTTGCGACTCAAACGCATATCAAAGGTCAATTAAATCATGACTTTGAAAATCAGTTTTATATTGTATGTGAATTAGATACCATTAAAAATGTGCCAATAAAAATATAAACAAAAGCAATTATGGTGAATTAAAATCCATACAACAATTAAGTAAATGCTTAAGGTATTAATACAATAAACAACATAAACAATAGATGCCTTGTTTGTAAATAAAATTGTAGACTAGCAAAGATTCACGTGCACCTTAGGGGCATTGTTAAACATCTGCAAATTCAACCATTATTAAAATGTACACCGTTAAATACGCCACATACAGTAGCCATTGAAAATCAATGACCATAAGGATAACTTATGGAAAAAACCATTCACAAACAACTATCGATCCTTATCGTCACCGTCATTGTAATGAAACATTGATGATATTGATTATATTTTTATATAGTTCAGTAGTTTGTTTTGTTTTTATTGTTATTGTTATTTATGATTTCATAACTATTCATTGTTTGCATAGCTTAGTTTTATTTAAGGTCCTCCTTTGTAAATCAGTTTTTATAACTGAATAGGAGAGACATTAAATAAATAAATAAAATAAAATAAAATAAATGCCACTCACTCATTATTTCGAGATAGATTACTATTATATAATCTATAACTGAAGCTAAAATGTGTTTAATTTGTGTTTACTAGCTTAATTTCTGGTGTTTTTTTTTTAATCAAAAAAGAGGGAAAAGTTACAAGACAACAAAAATGAGGGGTTTTAAATTTCTAGTGTTACCAATTACCGTTATCTTGACGGACCATCTCTGCGGAATGTCAATAGTCGTTCACCCTGGGCGAGTAGCCGAGCCGCATGGTGGGGGAAGAGCGCGGTGGAGAAGTTTACCTGCCTCGGCGCAACCTTTCCTGACACAGACTTTAGTCAAGAAGTAGGGGTGTACATTCATTTGTGAAATGCCAAGATCGACGAAAGATCGACTGATTTTCTTGTTCTCAACTAAGCCACGGACCCTCTGTAGTGCCCTTGTGCAGTCTATTAAAAGGAAAACTGCCTTGACGAATGTGTGAAAGAACGTTAGGAATCTGTTGAAACAGCGTGCATGAAAGAGCCAGTGGAGTGAGGTCAGTATGAGACTATAGTAGTGTTGTATAGTTGTACTACTACGTCAGGAACCTGTTGAAACAGCGTGCATGAAAGGGCCAGTGGAGTGAGGTCAGTATGAGACTATAGTAGTGTTGTATAGTTGTACTACTACGTCAGGAATCTGTTGAAACAGCGTGCATGAAAGGGCCAGTGGAGTGAGGTCAGTATAAGACTATAGTAGTGTTGTATAGTTGTACTACTACGTCAGGAACCTGTTGAAACAGCGTGCATGAAAGAGCCAGTGGAGTGGGGCCAGTATGAGACTATAGTAGTGTTTTATAGTTGTACTACTACGTCAGGAACCTGTTGAAACAGCGTGCATGAAAGGGCCAGTGGAGTGAGGTCAGTATGAGACTATAGTAGTGTTGTATAGTTGTACTACTACGTCAGGAATCTGTTGAAACAGCGTGCATGAAAGGGCCAGTGGAGTGAGGTCAGTATGAGACTATAGTAGTGTTGTATAGTTGTACTACTACGTCAGGAACCTGTTGAAACAGCGTGCATGAAAGAGCCAGTGGAGTGGGGCCAGTATGAGACTATAGTAGTGTTTTATAGTTGTACTACTACGTCAGGAACCTGTTGAAACAGCGTGCATGAAAGAGCCAGTGGAGTGAGGTCAGTATGAGACTATAGTAGTGTTGTATAGTTGTACTACTACGCCAGGAATCTGTTGAAACAGCGTGCATGAAAGGGCCAGTGGAGTGAGGTCAGTATGAGACTATAGTAGTGTTGTATAGTTGTACTACTACGCCAGGAATCTGTTGAAACAGCGTGCATGAAAGAGCCAGTGGAGTGAGGTCAGTATGAGACTATAGTAGTATTGTATAGTTATACTACTAACACATCTAAGGGGTAAGTTCCGTTACTATAGTTGACTAGTTGAGAGGACGATGATCGAGAAAGGGTTTACTCAGACGTGGATGAGTCTCTGAGAATGAATAGTCTTCTTCAGGTCCATTTACATCAAACCGGACTGTTGAAAGTTTTTCTCGGATAAATGTCTTTCCTGCCTGTTATCTTTGCGCACTCGTCCCCCCATCCTCCCCCTCTCACCACATCTATCCTGCGCCAAGTTGTCTTCTCCACGACATTCAGCGATGAAATGGGAAATTACAATGAAATTCAAGGTGAGCGAACGAACTAAATTTGCTTTAAAGAAGGATGTACAAAGAGTACGCAAACCAGTGACACAAAGTTAGGGAAATATTGCCTTTAATGAGCTACTCGGAGGAAATTTAGGCTGCTTAGTGCTTAGTAGTATAATTAAAAATACGTTTTATTGAGAGAAAAAGAGATTATTACCACAAGCTCAAGAAACTAAGAGATACTGGCATTTCTGGCTGCGAATTGTAGGCACTTTCGATATTAAATTGCAAAATCAAATTATGTTGTCACTAGTTCTGGAGTCAAAAACAAAATGACTCTTGTTCATTGTATTATATTGTGTAAACTAACATTTGTTTTACGAAATTTGATTGATTTAGACGAAGAAAGGACTGGAAGTTATTATTATTCTGAAAGTTATTAGCTTAAAACACAACGGGAAGATTACTCAACTCTATATTACCTGATTCATATTTTATACTGTCCATCATGCTTGGAGGTAAATATTGTTATTGCGGATTCGGGTTTTAATATTATACTAAAGGTCTTGTAGGTTTGTATTAATATAATTAATAATATTTTTTCGTACTGAATCTCAGAGACAATCTTTCCTTCAGGTAAATAATACAATACTACAATAATTGTGTAACGTAAGAAGAGAAAACATGTCTATTTGGTATACAATGTATAACCGAATCCGGGTATTCGACTTTTGAGTTTGAGAAAACCTTGTATAAAAATCACATATCAGGATTTCCGGTGGCCGGTATCGAACCGGTGGGCGACCAGGTTAATCCAATTACCGTGGTGAGTGTAAAATGTGTATGGTGCAATGCAATAAGTCACAAGTGGTTTCATGGACTACACAAACACTAGACTACATTGCTGTTACCAGCCAATAAATGTATTAAATACGTCGATCGTGCAAACCAAATTGAATGTTTACTCTTAATAATATTACATGAAAAAATAATTTTTTTAAAACAACGCTTATATTTAAATGCACACAAAAGTAAAAAATAAATTTTCGCTCAACAACTTTTTGCCTCACTCGGAAAATAATAAGCGTTGGGCGCTGTCGGTATAGGGAGCTTGCAATAACGTCATTTCCGGTATCGCACGGTAGCCATACTGAGGTACTCTGTAAACATTTGTTTACGTTCTTCCGACACTTCATTGTTGCAATATTGCAGATGTTCTTTGACTGACACATCAACTGTTTTCAAACAAAGGTTCCGTATTATGACTGAAAACAAAATAAGATCGCGTAAACTCTGTTTTAAGACAATCATTTGCATGTGTAATCAATTTCTTGAAATTTTACCTGCACGCGTCAATCTAAACGGCTTGAAACTGTGATATTTCCTGGATAACCTATGTGTCTTCTATTGACAGAACAAATGTAAACAAGCAATGAATACCTCATAATGGCCGCCAAGTGACGTCTATTGAAAGCTACCTATTGACATAGATTACAGTATTCTGCTGTTAATGCAGGGAAAGCGCCCAACGCTTATTATTTTCCGAGTGAGGCAAACATTTGTTGGGCGAAAATTTATGTTTTACTTTTTAGTGCATTTAAATACAAGCGTTGTTTAAAAAAATATTTTTTCATGTAATATTATTTTATACTTTTTCTTAAAGAATCTTGCAATCGAATATGTGCTCACTGGACGTGTCCGAATTTAGAAGACTGCATACTTGTGTACTTGTACTGTTAACTTCACTCGCAAACTAGCGTGCTCGCATTACAAACTTGAATTTCGGACAGTTCCGTTCATGCACGATCTAGCGGTTGGCCAACAATGCTTACGGAAAGTGGGATTATGTGGCTATGGGAGAATTTGGCAAACTAACTAGGCCTAGGCTACACATTCTCTTCAATTGCAATTAAAAATCAGTTTTCAAATGTTATATCAAGTTTCATTGATGCACACAAGATCATCATCCACTAACCTTGATTTTTTTATGTTGTTAATTGTTTAATTTTTTAATTGTTTATTTAATTGTTTTCAGCTCGATTCGACGTTGGCAAGTGGGTGAAATGTCGATTCCCATATAAACCATTAATTAATTAATTATGATGAATCCATTGAGAATTTAGTAAATATGACAGTTGATTCATTTATTGTCATTAAGAATACGTCTGTTTGAAAAATTTCAGCTTGATCGGACATTTAGAAGTAGGTGAAATATCGATTCAAAGATTCCGTCCAGACAGACAGACAAACAAAGCAAGCTAATATAAGCGGGTAACGCGAAGAAGCTATTTATTGGCCATTGAATCACAGAGTCAGGTGTTGTTGATGTGATTTGAAGACGAAAAACGCTACATTGAATTTGTATCAATTTCCAAGCCAGGATTCGAGCCACGTTGTTCTAGAAAAGCATCCAAGGGGGCATTCCGATACTCGCTACGTAGCGCAGTAGCCGCGCTCCTCCGTTTCCGTAACACCAAACGCCCCGCGAGATACGAAGATTGGAAACAGGTATTTGGTCGCTGAATACAACGGGACCACATTCTCTACAAAATTATCGTTACGAGGTATTCTCTGCCCATCATCGTTCGCTGCTATAATTAAAAATTATATTAAATGCTTCTTGTTGGTCGTCGGCATTAGAATAGTCAACAAAAGCATCAATTGCCAATCTCTGTTTTATTTCTCTTATGGCCTATCTGATAACTTCACGGTCAGCCATGTTTCAAACGCTACACCCGTTCCGTAATGTTGGAGCATAATCATACGCTTCACTGCGCAAACAGACGCTGCGGCCGTAGCGACTGGAGCGAGTTTCGGAATGCAACCTAAATGATCAGGCAACTACGTCGCCTAAGGCTGATAATGCATGTCTGCATATTGTGTCAATGTCCATCTTACAACGTGCCACTGGTCGTCGCATGAAGCTCACAAAATGTAACTTTTATGGATGGGTCAAAGAAAAGTGTGATTATTTCCTGTAACCGGTGTACGCTACCAAACACTTTGCGTTGATGTGGACGTGTTTCAACTTGAAATAGATAATAATGAAATAATAATAAAATTACTCAAGTGAATTGCCTTGTGCTTGAAATGGCACTGAAAGGCATCTATTAGTACAGGAATCATTTTATTCGTATCATAAAGACTTCGATCCAAGAAATCAATCTTCAATAACAAGGTTGTTGAAAATGAAAAAACTAATGCTATAAGAAAATAACACTAAAAAAGGGATGAGAAATGTTTATTTCCACGTCTGTTCCGTTTTTTATGCTCAGAGGTAATCTTTTAGAAACAATTAGTTAACAAGCAATGGGGGGGGGGGGGGGGGAGAGAATGGGGCATCGAACGAACACACGATACTAAGCCAACGAGGCCAATTGCTTCGTGCTCCCGACTTAATTGGACATGTTTGGCATCGCCAGTTTTTTTCCATGGTTTATGTTATTTATAAGAAATATCTAAAATGTAACTCATCTGCAAGGGTCTTAAAGGACAGATGTAAACATGCTTCATCTCCGCTGGAGTCGAAATCAACTCCTGTTACACTATCAGCCATTTTGATGATAGTTGGCGGAGAACTCTTTGATTCTAATGCCCGGTTACACCAAAGTATTTGAGCGGAGGTAATTTTAAACCTTGCATAATTATTATTTATATATTTTAAAAATTCTTCGTGAATTTCAGTAATGAGAAGTCAATGTCAGGTCTCGACTGCCTGCAAAATATCATAGGCCTACAGCTGTATTCTTACAGGTATATTAGAACTATTGTCTCGTATTTTCTTTGTAGTTTTGTGTAACTGACAGTACTTGTACCCGGAAAGAATAGTATCGGGGTTCCATTCCAAGTAGGAATCTTCATTTAAACTCAATCATACAAGTATACAATATATTCAATATCGGCTGACATTTGTAATTCAAATAATTATATTTATCTAATACAAGTATAATCATATAATAGTATTATATTACGATTACAAAAGTCAGATGAAGAAAAAACTAAGTAGCCCTACTACTTCCAAGTTTTACGGTTTTAAATGTTTTAATAATTACTTCAAATACTTATATTTGTATCGTCGAAAATTATAACGCATAAAATATCTTGTTGGGTCAAATCATTGCACTTTAATGATTTGTTATATTACTTAGTTTGAAATTCGCACTTCTTGCTCATGTAGGTTGTTTTTCACTGCGGTTCTACATAAGACCATTACAAATAGATGAAGTAATTACATTCACAAAATGATACATTTTATTTTACTTGTAAATTCGCTAACCTTTGTTTTACTGTTGAAAATAAGATACATTTTTCCATAAAAGCGAAGGCTTCTTCGTGTAATAATGCACTATTAGTATCATATAGTATTATTAGTTTCATATGTATTATGTGTAATTTTGTACCTTTATGCAGCGTTTTGTATACCTACTTTACGAAATGCAATGTATAATTAAATATATGTTTCTATGTATTATTCTATGGCTATACTATACTATAACAATAAACAATAAACAATACTCGGTCATAAACACGATGATTATAGTTTGATACTGATAGGTAAGGTTATTGTGTTTGTCTGTCAGTGTACCCAATCGGTTCACATAGGAAACGTTTTGTACAAGTGGGCAGATCATTCTCGAGAGACACAAGATAAATAAGACCACTTTATCTCGCAGCGTATCCAAAAACGGGAGAGTCGAATGAATTGCCGTTGGCATCAACTCGTTTGGAGAAACACTTTAGCACAGATAACCTGGTTTATTTGCTCATTCAAAGTATATTTACGTAAAGTCATATTTTTTTATTCTAAATTGCAAACACATTTCCTCATTTGTGTATTTTACTATCTTCTAAAGGGTATATACCAAACAAAAATACAAACAATTTGCAAAAAAGGCCAAGCCCAAAACGGGAGAAGATCAAGCGTTACAAACCAAAGACGGCACACGTACAAAAAACGCCAATTTCAAAAGAGGCTCAACATTTAAAGGGGTGATATATTGTGGCCAAGCCAATTATTTTATTTCCAATATATAAATAAAGTAATTAATAAAATAAACAAATATATAAATTTTTACATCACCAAATAATTGATAGGTAAATACATTACCAACAATTACAAAATTAAAGTGGCTTATTGAAACATTTCGAGGTTGGAGAAACAAAATGAACACACTTCATTTACAATTATAAGCTTGGCCGATGAATTTGCGTTCTCTGTTTTATTTTCTAATTTATGAAATGTTTCTTGAATTACATATTAAATTGATTTTAAAGTTCATTAGCTTGATGGGTTACTACCATTATTGCTTTATGGGACGTAATATTAATAATATATAACCGTAGGCCAAATTACAAATTCATCGGCCAAGCTTTTAATTATAAATAAAGTGTGTTAATTTTGTTTTTCCCACCTCCAAACGATTCAATAAGTCAATTTAATTTTGTAATTGTTGTTAATATATTTATTTATCAATTATTAAGTGATGTACACATTTACATATTTGTTTACTTCATTAATTACTGTATTTATATATTGGAAATAAAATAATTGGCTTGGCCACAATTTTAGATATCACCCCTTTAAATGTTGAGCCTCTTTTGAAATTGGCGTTTTTTTGTACGTGTGCCCTCTTTGGTTTGTAACGGTTGATGTTCTCCGTTTTGGGCTTGGCCTTTTTTTTTGCAAATGTTTGCATTTTTGTTTGGTATATCAATCATGGAGTTTACTATTATAAATCCATGTATAGGCCGGACGCCGTAACAAAGAAGGTTGTGTCGTCACAACTAATTACTCTGGCCGGCGTAGTGATATGTGGACGTTTACGCAGTGCTCATCCGCGCACTATACCTGTCAGAGAGAAAATACACTGATTGGCAAGGCGGTGTTAGAAAATACTAGCTTTGGTAGGCTGTGAGTTAAAAATACTACCATCAAGAAAACTTTGACTTCTGTGTGTTGCTAGGATACTTGATGTATTTCTTTGTCATTAGATGGTCTGTTGTTTTTATTGCCGTTTCGTGTTTGACAGGAGTTGAGTTCACGTGGGGGAAACATGGCGGCGTTTTTTCTAACATGTGACGCCCGTGTTCCGCTGATTTACCCTGTAATATTATTTATGAAAATTTATTACCGATATCAAGAAACATTGATACTAAAAACATTACTCGGGATCTTTCAGAGTGGTCATATGCGTTCCCTGTGCCTTTAGGGTACGACAATATGCAGACAGACAAAGCAAATGACAAAGGTAGGTCGTCCGTAGCTGTTCCTTCTTCATACCTTCATGCCTAGCATGATGGGACGCAACTACTTTAAATTTTCCCAAACATAATTAAGTAGTTATTAATTTATAAGTGAATATAATAAATTAGATGATAAGAAACTAGAGTTTATTCCTGCATAATAAAACCGCAAACACATACCAAGAGGGAGAAAAATAGCATTTAATCCAGGGCCCATGTCCACCAACCTATGAAATAACAATACATGTTTACTTCTGGTAAGGCAATGAGTAGTAGTCTACATTTAAGTTGGTATTACAAGGTGTGAGGTCACTTGCTATTACATCATCCGTGACGACAACACCAATGTTTTTCTGAATGCCAAGGGGGGATGATGCCCGGCATGCACTGCCTTGTTGTATTGGCTTTATCATTTTGTCAAAGTCAACTTGATCTCCGCCTAGCGGAGGCTCGTCGAACTGCCAACTTGCGAGTTCGGCGAGCCTCCGCTAGTCGGAAGGTCCACTTGATGTCCGACTAGCGGAGGCTCGTCGAGCTCCCAACTTGCGAGTTCGATGAGCCTCCGCTTGTCGGAGATCAAGCGGACCTTGTCATTTTGTTGGTGATTTTCTATCCAATTATTTTGTTACATAGTCACTGTCCAAGATAGGATTCGGAAAAATTTACTCAGTTATCTACGTCAATGGCAAGAACGTTGTAACATAAAATAATTTTTTTTTGTCGTTAACTTTTAATAATAACTAATTTTTTAGAGTATTTATTTTTTTTAGGTTGGCATTCTGTTCAATAACAATTTTTACTGTGAAAGAGGATGCTCCGGGAGGTGAACCAAAGCAATAAGCAGCAATTAGCAGTAATTGCCATTGGTGCAAAATTTTGTGTTTACATCTTTATTTGTTTGGGGCCCACAGACCGATAAGGAATTAGCCAGTAGTAGTAGTAGTTAAAGTGTTCGTTAACCTCTTACTGCAATGTGTACCAAGGCACTCAAGTTGGTATATAGAACACATATTCAATAACAGTTTCACCGAAAATGATTCGAGTTGCACGTAATTAGTGGTTAAATGTTTTATGCAGCCCGCTCAACGTTGAACGTTTGGCAACATAGTACCCCCGAGTGTCGTGTGACCTTGCCTCGCGCATCTGGAGGGTTGGGCGAAAAGTATCCAGCCAAGCGAATGTGTATAGTCGTTTCAAATTTTCCGTCCACTACAATAGAAACCGTTTTATTCTTCACATTATAGCAATACATAAAATAGCAGGTCAAATAGAAATTAACACAAATACGTCAAATAGTTCATTTTACGTCGTAGTCTAATGTAACGACGTACCTGTAACAAGAAGAATTTTCACCATTGAAATTTTACTTGAGGTCTTTGTGAAAACCTGTTTGGCGCAAGTAACTTTATTTCTTAATTTGACAAAACTATTATTATTATATTCCTTATCTTGACAAATACTATTATCATTTCACAAATTGAAGATAAATATAAACACATTTCCAGTGAGTAGTTACAAATCTTGTATTTATCCGCTTGACCACGCGCCTTCTGCACCACTTTCATTTGAACAAAGTATCTCGTCAGACCAAGCGCTCTCCCTCCATTGATGTCTTCAGCCAACCACGCATCTTCAGTAACACCCCTCTTTCCAATGCCTGCTGGAGACGCAGCGCAGAGTTGGCAACATGGGTTACATGACGTAGGAAAACCACCTCGAACAGCAAGTTGCGCGAATAAACAAAGGAAACCTGATGGTATAGGCCGCGTGATATACACCCAAACATTGGTATTTAGATAGAGAACAACTTGCTAAAGAGGTGAACGGGCACTTTAACTGAAGAATTTTTCAATGATCTTTACGGCTTAATACCTTCCATACGCAACATCCTATCAAGATGAAATTTGACATGGGTAGTCTCGTGGTAAAAGCCCAACGATTAAAGAAAATTTGAGGTTTCCATCTATTATGGTTTTTCGTCGGCAACATCGTGTTAAGTGCACTTCGATGCGTGCAGTAAGAGACGCGTAGTTGAAGCTCGCACATGGCTTTGGCTCGGCGCGCTCCCGCGCGCCTAGATAGTAAACAAACCGTTACTTTACAAAGGGCTGCAATTATGTAACCTAGTTAGATATTTGGTAGATAACTACGAAAGACAACAATGCAACTACCCACGATCGTCACAGTCGCGTTATTCGTTATTAACGGTTAAACGCTATTATTAATTTTTAATTCAATTTTTAGATTATTTAATTATTATATTATATTATTATATTTTATACATCTTATCATAAGAATGTCTGATGTTAATATTACTCGGCGTTCGATGGTAGGTCTTAAATCTTAAGCTTAATTTGGTGAAATAAACTCAAAAAATGCAATTTCCGTCACTTCGGGGTACAGAACATCGCTATAACCTATACTAACGCTGGCCCAACACAAGTATTCTCATGCTTACGACATTGCGAGTCCAATGGTACCAACTCAATGTTCTACTTCTCTAGTTCCTGCCATTTAATTCAAACAGGTCCATTGAGATAATTTACGACGTTCTGTTGGTTACCTGGAACGGTGGGCGTGCCTAATTAGGCCTGCGCACTCTACTCAGCGGAAGAATGCATTTCCGAATGTGTGAACGAACGTCAGGAACCTGTTGACTGTCTTGGATTAGCGCACATGAACGGGGCAGTAGATAACAATCTAGGGTCGGTATGCGAATACTTACGTTGGGGCTACAAAAACAAACACAGAAAGCTACTGGGTTGAGTTACCATATACTGTGACTGACTGAACGACATATCTGTCGAAACCCCGCAGCATCGAGTGTTGCACGTTGATCGCTCTGCAACACAGATTGTGGACATGTGCAAATGAGTCAACTGTTTATACATTACATAGCTGCTAATGAATGATGTTGCTACAGAAGAGCTCGCTGAAGTGATTATAAATAAATTACATAGCTGCTAATTAATGTTATTGCTACAGAGGAGCTCGCTAGTGTTTATATATTACATAGTTGCTAATTAATGGTATTGCTACAGAGGAGCTTGCTATAGTGTGTATAAATAAAAGCTGAGCTTAGTGCTCGGCTATCAAGACTCCGATACACTGGAGAGCTTTCTGCGTGCTTATCTAGGTAAGTTGGATCACGTGTTATTGCGTTATTTTACAACGGCTTAAAATGATAAGTGTTGTTTTCGTCATTGAGACTACAAAACAGATTTGCCTTTATGAATCTAGTTTTCACTTTATGAATTTTACTAAACAATTGTAAACCATTAACCATGGTGAACCGATTTTTGGGATGTTTTCTAAATTCGCATTCTTTATTGGGAGTTATAGCGTGGTCACACATCGCTTCAAATAAGAACGGTGACAAGCGTTCAACTGATGATAAGTTTAAGTTTCCAAATCTTTTAGATGGTTTCCCGAAATCTACCAATTAATATCCCGTCCACATTACGTTTCGCAACCGAAGTTACGATAACTGAGGTTATTGATCAAATTCTTTTCTGTTCACACGTGCACAGCGAATGATCAGCGACGTCACAACAAGCCTTCTAAACGTATAATATTCATTTTCACAAGGCAGCGCATTTCATTCTGTCATGGCCGACGTTTACCTGTCAGTTGTCAATGAGTAGTTTCAAGTAAAGAAGTAGTTTCGTTAAATCTATTTTTCTTCTGTTTCAATGGAAGTACTCTTCCTTATATGTCATTGAGTAATAAAAAAATATAACACGTAGCGGCGTGTTAGAATACTTCTTGCTAGGAGTGAGGAAAGAAGAAGGTATGCCCGGCAAGTAGCAACAAGAAGAGTGTGGTATTATTAACACATAAATCTAGGCTCAGGTGAAATAAAAGAAAATATACGGGCCGATCAGTATGGAGTCTTAAAAGAAATGTAATGTGGTGGGAAAATGTTGCAAGTAACTGGTCCGAGAGCATATTTTTTTTTTTTTTTTTTATTTATGACTCCAAGAACCCACAAAGCCAAGACTTGGCTTAACTGTGGTACATAATAAAAAATATTATACATAGTGACAGAACAGAACAGAAAACGGAACATGTATTTACAATAACAAAATAATGTATAGAACTAAATACTTGAAACTACTAAGAAAGTGAACTTTACAAAAATCAATACAAATGCAGAATTAACTTGTTTACAGTAATTAAAATATAAACGGAACATTCACAGTAAAAAGGTGTCAGAAAGTAGATGTGTTTTTAGTTCAGATTTAATTTTAGAAATAGACGACAGGGTTTTGAGTGAGGATGGTAGCATATTAAATATAGTTGGCACAGAATAAGACAAAGAGCGTTGGCCATATTTGTTAGTATAATTAGGAACTTGTAAGGTGCCCGCCACTTTGAGCCTTGTCTCCTTACAGGTGTCCATAGGGATCTTAAAATCCGGTTTAAAATAAAAGTACAACAAAAATCTATATACGAATAAAGAATAAATTGGCAGTATATTACAAAATGAAAATATTTGTTTTCTAGAAAGTGTAGTATCGATTTTGATGTCGCATATTACCATTTTTAGCATTCTAACTTGTAGGTCTTCAACCCTTTGCGTATGGCACCGCGAAGCATTGCCCCAAGCTAGAATGCCATATAAAATTAATGATTCGGCCATAGATTGATAAACGGCTCTAAATAATGTAAAGGGCAGAATATATTTAAGTGCATACAATCGAGAAGAGCATGAGCGTAGTTTATTACATAGTTTATCAATATGATTTCTCCAAGAAAAGTTACGATCAACAATTACGCCCAGGTACTCATACTCGTCCACACATTCTATTTTTAAACTGCAATCACAATATGTCACTTCATCCACATTATGAAGGCAATTAAAATCATGATAAATGATATTTATAGGAAAGTCTCTTTCACGATTATGGGGAGAAGGAATATGTAAAACTTTAGTTTTAGACGAGTTAATTACTAATTCATTATCGTGATTCCAACGCAGAAGGTTATTAAAATCAGTTTGCAACATTTCTTGTGCAATACGAATATCTGAATGCACGGCAAGTAAGACAGTATCGTCAGCATAAGATAAAATAATGCAAAAAATAAGACATTTGGACATAAAATTAACATAAATCAAAAATAGAGTCGGTCCCAAAATAGACCCTTGTGGGACCCCAGAATCACAAGGTCTTTCTTCACTTGATTGGCCGTTTACTTTAACCTGCATAAATCTATTAGTTAAATAATTTTTAAACCAGTCTAACGCAATTCCACGGATGCCAATTGACTCTAAAGCTCGTAATAGTTTCTGATGGTTGAGGGTATCGAATGCTTTACTGAAATCTACAAATAATGCCAAAACTTGCATATTGTCGTTAAGTTTAGAATTGACGTAATTGGAGAACTCTAATAACAGTGTGGAGGTACTCTTTCCTTTTTGAAAACCAAATTGTTTACTATTTATAATCCCGTATTTATTTAAGTATTCGATCAAGTTGTTAGCAACATGTCTTTCTAAAAGTTTCTCAATACTTGGCAATATTGCAATAGGTCTGTAATTAGAGTAAAGCGTATGGTCACCCTTCTTATATATTGGTTTAATTATTGATTTTTTGAGGCGCTTAGGGATGATACCGGTCTCCATCGATTTGTTTATTAACACGACTAGTACAGGAGCAATAGAGTCCTTGACAAATTGCAGGTCTTGAACACGTATCTTCGGCCCTTATGGAAAGACAATTTTCGAGTGAATCTAGCGACATTCAACCACTTATGAGATAGGTCTTTTGCTATCTTCATGTAAACGCATTTGTTTCTTTTATTGGCCCTCAAATTGTCCAAATACTGAGACCAAATGTTCATCGAAATAAGCACTTCGTGGTCTGACCAGTTTTGTCGCTTTTTAAAATCTGCTCGAATCTTCGGATGACATTATTGCAAGGTTTTATTTTGTCAACCAACTAGACAGACCGTGAGACGGAGACCTTCACACATATAAGGACAACATAACCTAAATGACTACTGCCTGTATTCCTAGCGGAGATCAAGTTGACTTGGTACGCAAATCACTTTAGGTGGCGGTGACCGGCCAATGATCTTGAAGTTAACTGCGTTCCGTTCACATAGCCTTGGTATCTGGAGTTAACGTGGTAACTACAGTTCAGGCCTGTAATGTGAACAGGGTATAAGAGTTCAAAGATGACGGTTGGAAGAGTTGGAATCCTTAAAAGTGTCCCCAAGCGTGTAGATACTTTATTCGTTCCAGAGTTCACTGTGAACTCATTCCAAACTGCGATTAGGCTGAGATTCGTTCCGAGTATTTTAAATGCGAGTTAAACGGCTTTGCAAAGTTCGGCCCTTATTAACAACATAACTAGTGCTTTCAACATGATGTTTTTTTTTTTTTTTTTGAGGCTACAATATTTACCCGACAGTTTCTCGTGATGTGCATAAAGGGCTTGGTATAATATCTGCAGGAGAGTGCTGTTTTTAGTGGTGACAGAGGTAAGGGGTTTTAACGCCCTTCCCCGAAAATTGAAATTATATCACGATTGAAATTTGTATCACTTACTTTTACATAGCTTGAGCAATATTCTGTACAAGAATATCAATTTTGAATAATTCTTTAAACTTGCGAATGTTTATTAGTATTAATGTAAAATTATTTTCTTTCCAACAATATGATTTGCCATGTACAAAAGTACAAAATGTTGTTTTAATATAAAATTATAAAAAATGAGTTTAAGAAATATGCAGGAATTATTACTATCAGGAATTATGCAAAGGAATTATGAAATATTGCACGTGATTTTTTAACAGTAACTTTAGAAATCGTTCAGGTAGGGTATGTTTCATATTTATTTTCAGTCTCCTGTAAATATTTTCAAAACAATAATGATTGTTAATTAAAAGATGGAAACATAGTAGAACAGGTAAAAACGTTATATAAAACCTAGTAGTTGAAGTAGTAGTAGTAGTAGTAGTAGTAGTAGTAGTTGAGTAGTTGAAAAAGACCTTTAGAGGTTAGATTGAAGGAGCATATTATGTCGAATGTGAGACAGAGAAAAGTAGACGTGTCTAGGTTAGCTGAGCATGTATTTGAGTATCATCACAACATTAGGTGGAATGAGGCGAAAGCGTTGTTGCATGAACAGAACCCTGATATTAGAAAGTTAAAAGAAGCTGCTATAATGTCTGTTACTAATGAGGTTATTAGTTCACCTAGTATTTCGTTTCCGCACACCTGGAAGGAGTTTGTTCCGTTGTTGTTTTGATATGACAGTTATGTTTGGGTGGGTTGTGGTTGTTGTGAGGTGTGAGGTGCACCGCTTGTTAGAGTTGGTAGGCGCGGTGGGTCGTGAATCGAGGTGGCGGTGAGGGGGGTGTGTCTGGTTCAGCTGTCAGGTTGCGAGTAGTTTGATTTCGCCAGTCGAAGAGCTCTGATTAGGGCTCGAAATATTGCGGTTTTAATCGTTTGATGTTGACAAGGAACAGTGAATAAACCAACTACTAGGTTTTATATAATAATGTTTGTTTGGGAACATTGTATTATTCCAAGTGTATGACTGTGTATATATACACAGTCATACACTTGGAATAATACAATTTTCCCAAACATCCAAACCATCACAAACACTGTCTTTGAAATAAGTATCTCGAAAACCAGCTGAAGATGACCACTTGTTCTAAACATACTGTAGTGAACCTTATAGAAGACGACAAGATGAAAACACAAATTTGGCCATTATGAAGCGTGATCGATTAACGCTTGAGCTACCTTAACTACAGGGGCGCTTAAAGTATCCCTAGCTCCCTTCGAGAGAGTCCTCGTACTTTACCTTAAATACAGGGGCGTTAAAGTATCCCTAGCTCCCTTCGAGAGAGTCCTCGTACTTTGAACAGCACCGTACAAGGGCGCTTAAAGTATCCCTAGCTCCCTTCGAGAGAGCCCTCGTACTTTAAACAGCACCGTACAGGGGCGTTAAAGTATCCCTAGCTCCCTTCGAGAGAGTCCTCGTACTTTGAACAGCACCGTACAGGGTAAGGTTTGGTTTCCAATCGCTTAAAGTATCCCTAGCTCCCTTCGAGAGAGCCCTCGTACTTTAAACAGCACCGTACAGGGGCGTTAAAGTATCCCTAGCTCCCTTCGAGAGAGTCCTCGTACTTTGAACAGCACCGTACAGGGTAAGGTTTGGTTTCCAATCGCTTAAAGTATCCCTAGCTCCCTTCGAGAGAGCCCTCGTACTTTAAACAGCACCGTACAGGGGCGTTAAAGTATCCCTAGCTCCCTTCGAGAGAGTCCTCGTACTTTGAACAGCACCGTACAGGGTAAGGTTTGGTTTCCAATCGCTTAAAGTATCCCTAGCTCCCTTCGAGAGAGCCCTCGTACTTTAAACAGCACCGTACAGGGGCGTTAAAGTATCCCTAGCTCCCTTCGAGAGAGTCCTCGTACTTTGAACAGCACCGTACAGGGTAAGGTTTGGTTTCCAATCGCTTAAAGTATCCCTAGCTCCCTTCGAGAGAGCCCTCGTACTTTAAACAGCACCGTAAAGGGGCGTTAAAGTATCCCTAGCTCCCTTCGAGAGAGTCCTCGTACTTCGAACAGCACCGTACAGGGTAAGGTTTGGTTTCCAATCGAATAAAACCGAACAAGGGAAGAAATTTCGATAATCGATGAAAAAATGTTATCGAGTGGTTAGCTTCCTGAGAAACTATGTTCTTAATGCACTACCATTTCGTTCTTCTCGAGTCTTTATAGTGTTGAAATACTCAGTACCGCCAAACTACTGGGCCTCGGGCCTCATATGTACAATAATTACACTCGTCATCTCAGATGTGTTCAAGAAATGTTGCTATATCGTTATGCGCTCGGTTAGGCGACGTAGTATCATGTAATCAGAATCTGTACACGATTTCTTTATGTCTGCACACTTTTTATCGATCGAAACTTATCGATCGCAGTCATCTTTTCAATTATCGATAGTTTTTACTTTATCGTTGTGCATCCGTACTTTATAGCGCCCCAGTGTATGACCAGAAATACCTTAAGGCTGGGTGATAGAGGGGGGGGGGGCAGTGTATCTTCTCCTGATTGTATCTGTTCGGCGTTATTCCAGAGGAAACCAAACATAAGCTAATCTTCTGTATGGCTCTATTCAGTGTCCGTGAACAGGGTCACTCGTGCAGGGACACTTGACGCGCCTCCTGCTGAAATTAGTGAGGTAGGCCCTACCTTAGAGAGGGGTGAATTTCCTACCGTTTCTCATTTATCAACTTATACCTGCTGTGGATCCCATATAAAATATAGATAGGGTATTAACTATACTTATCAATAAGGCACCTCATATGTTTTTTGTTTGGCTTTATTCAAGTTCTTAAAAATCTACGTAGCTCAGCTTTAAGGGGTGTTGTGTGCACAACTGGTAACACTTATACTGAAAGCCTTTTTTAATGATTCAATATTGTGTGAACACATGTATTTTGGAGCAGTAGCGTGCCGTCAGTCGCTTCACGCGGCCTATTTCAATTTTCAAAGGAATTCGTCGTGGGATTTACCGGTACCCCCTTGTTATTGTCCACTTCATGGAGCGCACTAGTCGTGCTTGGAATGCACCTTTACAACGCTTGCCAACATAAGCGCTGGTAGTATCACTACATTACTGGAGGCATGAGAACGAGATACAACTAGATTTAGGTTGGTATTTGTCACATACATCACTTCACGATTACATAATCTATAACGACCCCGCCTTGCTAGATAAGTCAAGACATTTTATTAGTGTTCGTTGTGAAACTGGTTGCAAACAATGTGCCAGGGACCTCTGGCAACGCCGAGCGGTTTTCTTTTTCCTGCCTTTGTTTGACGCTACCTGAGGGGGCTATTCCTGAAAGTTCTTACGGTGACATCTACGTGGTTATCACTTGCTATTGGCTGATTGAGTGTTTTCCACGCTGTCCGCCCACATCAATCAGCCAAAAACAAGTGATAATCACGTAGATATTGTCGCCATGAGGCAACTATCAGGAAAAGCCTCCCTGTCGTATCGTGTATCTCTGGAACTACCCATCCCGTGGGTTTCACGACTCGCTGCCATGAGCCATGACTGAGCTATTATGGGTTTCACTGCGAGCTGCGATCACCTCAGGCTACGAACACTCGTTTTTCACACTAGCCCAGGCTGTACACCCCCTTGAGTCACTAGCAGTTTTGAAACTGCTGCTGGTAATAAAAGAATGTGGGGAGAAACTGTCATGTCCGATTAGTGCAGGTAATTGGAACTGGGAATGTTGTTCAATTATTATCTCACACGGAACTGTTAGAATTACGGTTTCCAAAAACTATTTGCATTTTTTTTATTGAAGTCCGAGTGGATACTATGAAAACAATTAGCAACCCCTGCCAGTCACCCCTTTATGTTATAGGAAAGGAGGTTTTAAAAACCGTTTAGCGGAGAAAGATTGAATACAAGATAATGGCACAAGGATTTGTAAATCTATAAATGAACATAAAAAAGACTTTAGGGAGTACACAAACAGTCAGCAAATTGGAAACCGTGCCATTTTTCGCGCTCGCAGCTCGCAGTGAAACCCATTGTAGTATGGCGCGATGCAAGACCGGCCTTGGTTCAGACAGCCTTCAATGCGTCCTCAGAGGTGCGGCCATGACCTTCACCCCTCACGAGATAGCTCACAGCCACCTTGATCGATCAACAGGCGCTCACCGCCTTTGAACAAGAAAGTGTTGTTAAGTTTCCCATGCACTCAGTACGGTGTCTTGATTAGCCTAGCGGGCAATCGATACGATGCTCTTACTTAAGATTGGATTTCAAGTTTGATCCAAGACTGACGCACTTGTCGTGAATAAATTGAGTGGGAATCTAGCTGTGACGTCTTCGATTATAACATGCAAATTTACCAATTATTTGTAACCATGGAGGAAGTTATATACCTTTTTTGGTTTATCAGTCTGTCAAATCAACATTTTTTGTAGTATGTTCAATAATTATTTTTGAGCTTGAATTAATAAATGCTTATTACAAAAAATTACAGAATTTTATTAAAAAAGTGTTGTTGAAATTAAGCACCTGAGATAGACGAGATCAACCAACTGAATAGTAGGTCTACCCGAGTGACAGTTATGTTTCTTTTTCAGCTGGAATTTGTGATTAACAAAGTTGAAACATACATAACACATATATCCGTTCACATAACAATTGTTATTTTTAGCCCAGCGTTTAATGTTACATTAGCATTTTACAAATAAACATTCATATAATTTTGAAGCTCCACATAGGAAATTTTATTGAGACAGAACATTATTCATATATTTTCAATACATTTCGTTTATTTTCTGCATTAAGCTAATGCCTGTAGTATAACAAAATATTGACATTCCAAAAATGTTTGATGAGAGCTCACGTTGTGAACTGATGTCAATGGCTTCCAGAGCCAGTAGTTTCAGACAATTTGCCATTTCTCTAAACAAATGTGACTTTATCAACATAGCTTTGTTTACACAGTACATCGTGTACACAAATCGTGTGTACTCCGAATGTATAGGAGACTGTATGATAGCAGCGCTGTGAGCGGTCCTGCCCACACAGGCTGTGTTCTACAAATACATGGGCGACCTGAACAAACTCGGGTCGCGTTCTTCGACACGTGAGCAGAGCGATCCTAGCTCGGGATACTCAGATTTTGGAAAAAGATCTTCCAGATCTGTCACGTGATAATCATTTTAAAGATGGACACTGCAACTCTATACAAGTGCTCGTATTGCGAGTTTGTTGATAAGGCAAAAGCAAATGTTCACGTACACATAACGCCGACCCATGCAAGAATATGTAAGTGTTATATTTATCATGCTATCAATATGTTTTCACAGTTGTCACATGTAATGTCGTAGGAACTGTCATGCGCATGCAGACCTAACCTCAAAAGTGGGCGGGTCGATACGGAAACTGCTCTCAATGGAACACATACTTCAGTATAATTTTCATATATTTGCGGTGCAACATTCTGTTCATCACCATCGTCATCATCATCATCATCATCGAAAAAAATTAAGTACAAACGACGAAGATTATCCTCCATATTGTAAACAACACAAAGCTGTCAAGTCGTTCTTCAAAACAATCCGTTCTCGAGCTCGTACCACGTGACCGAGCTAGCTCGTACCACGTGAACAAGTTAGCTCGTACCACGTGACCGAGTTAGCTCGTACCACGTGAACAAGTTGGCTCGTACCACGTGAACAAGTTGGCTCGTACCACGTGACCGAGTTAGCTCGTACCACGTGAACAAGTTTGCTCGTACCACGTGACTGAGCTAGCTCGTACCATGTGAACAAGTTAGCTCGTACCACGTGACCGAGCTAGCTCGTACCACGTGAACAAGTTAGCTCGGCCACATTTTTAGATGTATTTGGAGAACACAGCCACAAATTTCAGTATGTTCCTTTTGATGTAAAGATAGAATGAACAAAAATGCAAAACATTTGCAAAAAAAAAGGCCAAGCCCAAAACGGAGATCAACCGTTACAAACCAAAGAGGGCACACGTACAAAAAACGCAAATTTAAAAAAAAAGGCTTGACGTTTAAAGGGGTGATGTCTAAAATTGTGGCCAAGCCAATTATTTGATTTCCAATATATAAATATAGTAATTAATGAAATAAACAAACATAAAATAAATGTTTATTTACATCACTTAATAATTGGTAAATAAATATATTGACAACAATTACAAAATTAAATTGACTAATTGAAACATTTCGAGGTGGGAAAAACAAAATAAACACACTGTATTTATAATTAAAAGGTTAAACGATGAATTTGCATTCTGATTTATTTTCCAAGTCCTGAAATGTTTCTTGAATGACATATTTAATCGATTTTAAAGATCATTAGCTTGATTAGTTATTAGAATTATTGCTTTATAGTATAGTATACGTAATATTAATAATATATGACCCAAAGCCAAATTACAAATTCTTGGGCCAAGCTTTTATTATAAACAAAGTGTGTTCATTTGGTTTTTCCCATCTCGAAATGTTTTTAAGTCAATTTAATATTGTAATTGTTCTTAGAATATTTATTTATTATTATTATCATTATTATTATTAATATTAGGCCTTTATTTGCAACAGAATACAAATTCCACTAGTGCAAATTCAATATAGACACACAAACATAAAGAAACATCCAATTAAGTATACATACTAATAACACGACTTTACTAACCCTTCTAAAAATAATAAACATATGAACTAAGCAGCAGTGAAAATGATTTAAAGTGAGGTACAGTATTGTTAAAAAGGTCTAAAAAGAAATGGCGTATAAAGTATAGATAGAAGATAGAATAAATGTATATCTGTGAACATGTGCTGTGTACATGTGCTCTGTATCAATTATTAAGTGATGTAAACATTTATATATTTGTTTATTTCATTCATTACTATATTTATATATTGGAAATAAAACAATTGGCTTGGCCACAAATTTAGATATAACCCCTTCAAATGTTGAGCCTCTTTTGAAATTGGCGTTTTTTGTACGTGTGTCCTCTTTGGTTTGTAACGGTTGATCTTCTCCGTTTTGGGCTTGGCCTTTTTTTTGCAAATTTTTTACATTTTTGTTTAGTATATCAATGCTTTTTATTTAAAAAGACTAATCTTGGCAATTTATCCAAGTCAAACAACTCAATGTCAAAACCCCAACGCGTATTTTTACTAATAACATGCCTATGACCGTTACACCAATGGTTACACCATGGATTTATAATACAGCTCCATGGTAACACTAGGCTGCAACGTGCTGCAAGGTGTGTTTGTATTTCTGTGCCGCGATCGTCATTTAAAATGTTTGAACGTGCCGTTCAAATATTTGAAATAATGGACTATGTGGGCCATTTTCAAAGATCGTTCGTAGATGGCTCGGCTGTTTTAAAGTCGTAACATCTGATTGAGGGTGGAGTAATCTCACAATCCAGTGAGATCACAAAAGTGCTAGACAAACATGATTTCACTACACGGCCCCCGTTTGAAACCGAACAGCCCATTTTAGCAAGGTTTGAAGCAAGTTGTCTTATCTTGCCGAATATGTGCGTCTACAAGGGTTCAAGAAATTGCAAATAGCATATATTTTAGCATAGCAGCATATTTTAGAAGCTTTTATACTTTGGAAAATATGGCAAAATTTCAAGACTTGACATTTAAATGGCGTTCCGTAGTCGAGTCTTAAGTACTTAATAATACTTAATACATTTTTCAACGTAATCCAAAGAGCGCGTCCATCGTTAAACATGTTAGCTTTTTAAATTTGTTAGCTTTCTGAATACCGGAAAAGCTCCAACCGTGACTTTAATGCGTTCCCGAATAATATGGTGCAATCACATCAAAGTCGGAACATCTTCGCTCCGAACATACACTGCATTGAAAGACGTCCCGACGCCGACACACAATTATGACTTGAAGACGATTTGTCAACGAAAACAGATGCGTCCAACCATTTTTAAATATTAGAGCTTTTTAAATGACCAGAAAAGCTCCATGCGTCACTTTAGGACGTTCCCGTCTACGATGCAAACTGTAAAATTGCCCACTGCCAGCAACGCGCCTTGTATGTAGGCCTATATTAGTTATCAGATATTTCTTATATAACACATATCAATCACCTCGGTAACACCATAATCATATGGTCCGTATTCACTGTCACCCCCCCCCCCCCCCCCATACCCCTAGGCGCACCCGTTGTTGCTATGGATTTGAATCCTATATGGGAAACAACATGCATGAAACTGTTACCTGTTAAATACGGCAATTGTAATTTTTGATAACTATTTATTTTTTTATTTTTTTTATACTAAACACTTTTATTTTGAAAATATTTTCAACAACGAGAGTAATCGAGAAAAGTAGAAAATAAACACAAATTTAACTTCGACCAGCATAACTCGGCCATTTGTGGACCGATTTGAACGAATTTTCTACCCGCAGAAAACGTGAAAATAGAACAAATGAACAGAAGGGACCATGAACCCATCCATAGTGATGCGATGCGTGATAAAAAAAAAAAAACACGAGTTTGATACACACTACGTCGCACTGGGAAACTTCCGCGATCTGCCACCAGGCACCGCCTACTTTGCTTGAAATATAAGCGGATAATAAGTACAACGATTGGCCATAGGAGTGATCGTTTTCGGTCGAAACATTGTTGAGCATTGTTGATTCGTCCAACCACGGTCCACTGGATCGCCGCGCGGCTACGGCGATCCAGCGGACCTTGCTTATCAACAACTGTGCGCCAACGTCTTCTTGATCAGTTCCGCCTAGCGGACGAAGCTGGAAGCCATGCACGAAACATGGCGTCGCCTGATCCATTGGTCAATCTCTTCCTTCATCGCTCCCGCCTAGCGGAGGCTCGTCGAACTGTCAAGTTGGGAGTTCGACGAGCCTCCACCAGGCGGAGATCAAGTAGACCTTGTTGACCAGGCGCGCCGACCAATCTGATTGCGAGTGGCACCTCAGCCGCGTTAGACGCGAAACGATCGCTCCCTTGGGGGCGACTAAACCACCTGTAGACATGACAAGCCCAGTTAGTGAGCGTCGCTCCCTTTATCATCGATGTATGTTTGTTTAAAATTTGTTTTAGCAAACAGTGGGAATAAAATCATCACCAATGGTGAGAAAGCTCTTTGTCAGATTATGTGTGACAAAATTTTATTGAGAAAGATGTTGGTTAACCCAACGCAACAATCGCTCTTTTTAATTGGAATTTTGTTTCATTTTTTATGATGTCATCACTTGTATTTTTGATTGACACTCATTTTCGGGAGATGAAAAACATAAAAACGGAAAATAATAAAGTGCAGATATAATATTACTATACGCATTCAAAAAAGTATAATGGTTTCAAGTCTTGTGATGTGAGATATTATTTGATCTTCAGGCACAATATAGGCAAAGGACCATCAATATAGTTTCCTGGAACCTGGTTAGGTCATTTTCTATTCCAGATTATCTGTAGTATTAATAATATCTATAGCCTTCCACGATTCCAGAGGTCGATTTTAAAATAGAAGGTACGAACAGATCTTTAAAAAAATGGTGAATTCGTAAACCCAAAAATGACGAAGACCTAGATATAAATAAAAAAGGGGATTCAATGAAGAACACCATCACCTGCTAAGGGGTTCTGTTAATCGGATATTAAAAATGGTGCCTGGTAGAAGCCACCATGCATTTTATATGAATATTATAAAGTTTGGTGACTTTGGACCTAAGTTCAGTTCAGTTTTATTTATTTTTCCCGTTGGTGTATACATGGATGATACATTATGAAATTTGTATGCTCCAATAAGATAACACTTGAGGCGGAGCATACTTTTTCTTATTATGAATATGAACAATACATGAACAATAATGGTAATTGGGTAGCATAAAACATTTTAACTTATATACATATTACTATTAGTCATTTCTGCCGTAGTAGTAGTGCAATATGTCCTTAAATCCCCTGTCAAAGGCCTTTCAAACACCCACCTGTCAGGGACCGTGCCCGCTACATAGCATGGATTTAGTGGATCTTGAGGACAGTGCAACAACATTGCCCATTTATATAGCGGAGTGAATATCTCATTTCAACTCGATCGGCGCTTTGTCTGTGTGTTCGTTTGTTTGTTTGTGTACACAATTTTGTTCGTCACGCACATGTCAAACGGCTTGAGAAATTGAGTTGAAATTTTCAGTCAATTCACTCGTGACTACGAAACTAGATGTTGTTAACAAAACAAATCCGTCTAGATGCGAACCTACAAAAAATGAATTACTGAAAAAACACATTTAGTTTATTTATTTATTTATTTAAATTAAAACTTACAAACGGATTTAAACGAATTTTTATGTATAGTTTCATATCAATGGTACCGACATTTGACAAACGTTTTAAAATTGTAACTTGGTACTTGGTACGCCAGAAATTTATATTGTGTTTTTACAGTGATCCACAAAAAAATGCTTCGCACTTGAGGACCATTGAAGTAGATCACATGGTATGCACCAAACCTAGCGTACACATATCGATAGCTGTTACTGTATACATGGAAGTTTGACAGCAGTAATAGTATGGCAACAATGCCGTGTTACGGTGTTATGTTTGACGACATTTTACATGCTTAGTTCTATATAGGCCTACTCTGTTTACACGGATAAGTTCAAAAAAAGTTTGATTAACAAATATATTTTCAGTGGAGTACTGTTTCATGAACTTATGTGGAGATGCCGGGTGAAATCTATTGAAAATCAACATTCTGGTTTTAATTTATTTAATTAAACCCTTTTAATTATTTTAATATAATATATTCCATAAGACTATCACCAACATGGGTTGGCAGTCACTCTGGTGTTTGGAGCTGTGCTCTTTTCTGCCAACCCCCATTCACTTTTGTAGTAAATGGAAATGATTAATAAATAAATAAACATATTTAGAAATAATTTACCCAAGTTATAAGGTTATAACGTACGCCGCCATCTTGTAAAAAAATTATATGATTATTTTTACGTTTGGTTTTTAAAAACTTGGTATGCAAATGCTTTGTTTGACACATTTAAAAAAATCGCTCATCTGGCAATGCGGAGCGTTTTCCATGTACACTTACAATTCATTATAATATATATATTTTGATGATCACGTGGGTTATTACTGAATTTGATGGTTTATTATCTTGCTACATCTATGCAAAGCGGATGCAAAGCTAATCTATACACAGTAATGAATAATTCATTGCCGTGGCTTTGTTCTTGCTATCACAAGAAAAAATGCAAATCAGTCTGGCTTGTTGCTCTAATACCAAAGAAACCAACAGTCAAGCAGACCAATATAGAAGTTCGTTGAAGTGCTGTAGAAGTTCAAGAGAATATATAATAGAGAATATGATGATAGGATTCCTCTGCAGGATTCGTGCAATTTCTTATATTTTCATATTTTATATTCATAACTTTTACAATACCCGAATTTAAAATTCATTGTACAGTGTGTGTTAAATTACGTTCAACTGTAATACTGTCGATAGTCAAATGTAAATACTATACTGTATTAGGTATATGTGGAAGACATAATTCTGTGAGCATCTTTAATGTAAAATAAATAGGTCAATATGTTTTTAAGCGAGCGAAGCGAGCGTCTTTATTAGACCTTTATGGCACTTCGTTCTGTTTTTTATTTTTTTTTTATTTTTTTTTTATTTATTTTTTTTTTATGTCAGTCGATAGCGGTTGAACGGAATCTTCGATCAACTTTAAATTTAGATTATCCACAAGCCTCAATGTGGATTGAAGGTGGATAGTTTAGTGGCAAAATCGTTTGAAAAGTAACAAAGTTACATCATAGTTACTGCAAAATATTTTTCTGAAACAAACTGGCGGCAAAATCTAAGATGACTATATTCTTTTTAAAGATGTTTCCGGTCAAGAATATGTTCATGTTATGACGATCTGATAAGTATTAGCAAAGTTACACAAAAGTAAAACGAAAATATTTTTCTGAAACACAGTAACGGCAAAATGTGGGGTGGCTATATTATAGTAAATTTTTGTCCGGTCACAAATATACTAATTTAAACGCGATCCGATACGTATTAGAGACAGAATTAGCTTTCTATTGCTGTCGATAAGTGTTAGTAACGGTAGCGGACCGCGGCAAAAACACTCGACAAAGTGACAACGAAAATTCTTAGCAACGCACACTGCACAGCATTCAATAATGTCGGGAAGTATAATAGCTATTTGGAAATTAGAAACATTTTTGCAATGCGCCTTCATTTGATTGTTGTTAATTGTTGTTTTTATAAGCTTTGAAACTTTTCGCCAGCAAACAGCGTTCTCCTAGTTGTATAACCATGCATAGTGACACACTGAAATCGGAATATATACCGGAAACAGTGGTCGAATTGGAACTATATCTTTGGGGGGATGGTTAATATTAATATGTACGGACTTTTGTGGGCTGTAAGGGGTCTGGGACGGAGCCCCAGCCACCGTAGGCGAAAAAATTTTCAGGCCTTTTTCCCCTCAAGATAGCTTATGTAGTGCGATCTGAGACATGAAGTCACTAAATTACTTATTGCAATAATTTATAGGAAACGTTTTAATAGTGCGTTGCATTCTTTAAAGTTAAATTTGATATTTGCTTCATTTTTTATTTTATAATTAGAACTTACCAGTATTGTTTCTAATCTAGAAACCACAAATCAACACACAAGTGTTTATATTCAACGCGATATCACATAATCACACTGTAAAATCCACTCAACAAATCACTCACGAACACACGCAAACAAGTAAAATTCGACACAAGAACGACTTTGCAATGCACGGTTGCTGCTCCTTCAATGTCCACTGTGAACTAGACGCTCGTGTCACTGTGTTGCTCACTAACAAAATTACGTTTTTCTCAGAAGCTGAAATCTTTGAAGCCTTTGTGCCACTGTCAAAATACGTCAACCCTTTACTTTGTCCTTCTACTCCGAACTAGAGACCATCGGAATAACACCACAAGAAACCTACCTGTAGTGGAGCCAGCTGTAGCAAAGATTACATCTTTGACTGTAGATACCCTTATTATCCGAACCTCTGCGGAAAAAGCTTTTCTTTCTTCACTCGCCAATTATATTGTGGATTAAAAGAAGAAGAAAAATGCATTTTTAAAGTTAGTAAAGCCCTAACCGACTGTCACAAAAATATTAACTAAACTTATGTGTCGAGAAAACACAATATATGGTATGTTATGCAAAATTGCTGTGTTTCGTTTGGGGGGATGGTTCCAATAATGTTTCTTTTTGGGGGGATGGTTAAGCCAATGAATTTCTTTTGGAGGGATGGCATCCCCCCGCATCCCCCCCAATTCGACCACTGATCGGAAATGAAAACACGAAAAGTGTAGGCGCCATTCAACTCGAACCCATTTTCTTCTTTGCAAATTACCCTTTGTTTTTAATGTAGTACCGATATGCAGCGGTAAGAGTTTCACTTCACGCAAAAGTACACATCCATATATGTTTAAGCGAGCGAAGCGAGCGTCTCCACTAGACTTTTATGACACTCGTTCTGTTTTTTGTATGTCTCGCGATAGCAGTCGAACGAAAAGTCCGATCAAATTAAAATTTAAAATATCCACAAGCCTTGACGTGGGTTGAAGGTGTATAGTTTCGTGGCAAAATCGATCGAATAGTTACAAAGTTACACAATAGTTACTGAAACATATTTTTCTAAAGCAAAATGGCGGCAAAATGTGAGATAGTAATATTTTTTATTTTTACAAAGATTTTTCCGGTCCCGAATATGTTCATTTTATGAAGATTTGAAAGTAGTGACAAAGTTACACAATAGTTACTCGAAAATATTTTTCTGAAATATATAAATGGCAAAATGTTAGGTGGCTATATTATAGCAAATTTTTGTTCGGTCACGAATATATTATTTAAACGCGATCTGGTACGTATTAGAGGCAGAAATTACATTTCTATTGCTGTCAATAATTGATCTATTTTACGAGATGATCTCTGACGTCATCAAGGAGTACGTGCCGATGACGAAGCCTAAGTCGCGCAAATTTGGGCAATGGGTTGACGCTGAAACCAGGCGCGTATTATACAACAAGAAGATGGCCTGGCTTCTGTGGAAACAATTTCCTAATACGCACACGAGGGCAACTATTGAAAATTTGAGACGTGTTTCAAAACAGCTCCTGCATGCAGGTTACACTAAATACATCAACAACATTGCGAATAGCGCTACGAAAAACCCCAAGAAATTTTGGTCACTTATAAATAGCAGAAGAAAAGCCGACAGAATACCGGACGAACTTGTATACAATAACTCTACTGCCACTGGCGAACACAGGCCTGAGTTATTTAGCAATTATTTTCACTCAAACTTCACACCTCCTACTGATAATTTAACTTTACCGCCAATCATCAAAGTTGCATCACATACATTGTCTTCCCTGAAAACGTCATCTGCCGAAGTACATCAACTATTGAGTGCAGTGTCTCCCTCTCGCGCCACAGGGCCGGATAATCTCGGCTCGGTATTCCTACGAACAATGGCTGAAAGTCTCACTCGCCCAGTTGTGTGCATCTTTAATCGCTGTTTTGAAGAAGGTATTTTCCCAGACAAGTGGAAACAGGCGAACGTAATCCCCCTCTTTAAAGCAGGTAGCAAAGACAAGGCAGACGTCGCGTGCTATCGGCCCATTTCGCTGTTGTCCACCCTGTCAATTGTGTGTGAAAGGGCCATTCACAAGCGTCTCTCGGCATTCACACTACCGCTCATCTCAAAACATCAACATGGGTTCTTGCCCGGGCTATCGTGCCTGTCAAATCTGACAGTGTTGCAACATCACGCTTGTGACGCCATCGCTGACGGCTCACAACTTGATGTTGTTTACATTGACATCGCCAAAGCATTTGACACTGTCAGTCATAAACTCCTCATCCACAAGCTCTCCGACCGTTTCAACATCCATGGTAGCTTTCTGTCGTTGTTGACAAGCTTCTTGTCAGGGCGTACGCAGCGTGTTGTTGTCTCCGGGGAATCGTCTTCATGGCTTCCAGTCCTGTCAGGGGTGCCGCAAGGCAGTGTTCTTGGGCCCCTCTGTTTCACGCTGTTTATGGACGACCTCGCCGACGCAATAGCCTCCATCAACTGCGAAATGCTCCTCTACGCCGATGACTGCAAGCTGTTTGCCAGGATCAAAACCCTTGTGGATGTGGAGACACTTCAACGTGCATTAGATATAATCTCAGTGTGGTGCCGTGAGTGGGCTCTGAAGCCAAATCCAACAAAGTGTACTGTAATGACTGTGTGCTTAAAGACATATCCTTTGGTGGCATCATATGTTGTTTCAGGTCACCAAATAAAGCGTGTGGAATCTCAAAGAGATCTAGGTGTGATTTTCGACACAAAGTTTAGTTTTAAAACACACATTGAGAAGGTTGTTTCGCGCGCCATGTCCCTGGTAGGGCTGCTGTATCGCTTCACCGAAATACGCAGCACGGAGGCGCTAAGGGCTTACTACACTGGCTGCGTATTGCCGGTGATGGAGTATTGTTGCCCTATTTGGGGCATGGCGGCGAAAACAAACCTTAAACGTCTAGACCGTGTCTCGTCTTTCTTTGCGGCTATTGTTAAGCACAGGGTAACGCATTTCCGAGAAACTGACAAAGGAACTATCCTGAGCTCTCTTGGAATACAGCCCTTAGAAAAACGGAGATGCTTGCATGACATGCGTTACTTAAATAACATTTTGACCGGCCATATAAGGTCCAGTGAACTTGTTTCTCTCTTCCACTTACATGTTCCCTCCCGAAATACTCGCCTCAATCACATCTTTCACCTTTCCACCCCTAGAATCACTCTGTTACAAAGATCATTATCACACCGCCTTCCTTCTACCTTCAACAAATTTTCTTCCGATTTAACTCATCTTGATATATTTTCCCCGCCGAATGTATTTCCAAATGATATCAAATTAGCCGTAAGCAGTCATTATAAGACCTAACGTATTGTTCTTGTCTTGTGTTGTCTTGTTTTGTTATGTTTGTTTTGTTTTGTTTTTGTAAGTTGTTATATGTTTCAACATAAACTGGCATTTGCTGTATTTGAAACTTTGAGAATAAATAAATTATTAACGGTGGCGGACCGTGTAGAAAACGCTAAACGAAATGACAACGAAAAATCTAGCAACGCACATTGCACGACATTTTACAATGATGTCGGTAAGTACAATAACTATGGAAATTCGAAAATGTTTGTTTGCAATACGCATTCTACTAATTATTCTACTAGTTAATACTTACCACTTGTAAATACGTACTAGTTAATTATTCTTGTTTTTCTTTATTTCTTTATTTATTGTGGTTACATGAAGTACTCGACACTTGAACTAAGCACATATTATGACGTCTGGGGGGGGGAGGGGGGGGGGGGGGGTGATTGAAGGAAAAATAAAAAATAAATTTCAGATATTGAACAAATAATCGCATGCTCGCGTATCAACGCGTCACACAAAGCGTTTTAGTTCGCCTGTTTATTGCTGAGAGTACGAAATTCATTGAATCTTCATCGTAGATATATAATTACACAGTTTCACCTAAATAAAACATTCTTGACAAACCAGTGTTATGGTTATGTACGTTCACTGTATTTGAAAAGACGTGCGTTTGGATTTAACGAAACACTAGACTAGACTAGGGAAGGAGGTTAGGAGTCCACAAGAAATTTATTAGTTCTTACCATAGACATAAATGTTTTTTTCACGATGTCGCCTCAATCTTTCGATGTAGGCCTAATTCTGTTTCGTATTGCGCCGTTATTAAAAATAATAACATTGTTCAGGGAAGAAGTTATCTCTGAAGCTGCATGTTTATTACCTTGAGGTAACTGAGATTTCAGTCTCTTTAGATGATGGTGGTTTAACTGCCGGGTTATTTGTAGACTTAAGCAAAGCCTTTGATTGTATAGACCATTCAATATTACTCTCTAAGTTAAGTATGTGTGGTCTCAGAGGGAAATGTTTCAACTGGATTAAGTCATACTTAAGCGATCGTACACAGTTTGTTAGTAATAAGTATCAAACTTCTCAAATGTTAACAAGTGCAAAGTCTAAGACTGTGCCAGTTACCACAGGAGTACCTCAGGGTTCTGTGTTAGGACCGTTGTTTTACACACTAGGATATTTAAAATCATCATGTATGCCGATGACACTACCATTATTATACGAGCAAAGACTTTAGAAGAACTGATTGTGATTTTAAATATTTTACTTAGGAAGTTGGAAGAATACTTTGCTTCAAATAAACTTATTATGAACAAGGATAAAACTTATGTGATACTATTCTCTACAAAAGGGGTACCTGATAAATATTTGACTGATGTCGAAAATGGATGCAGTATTAAAGTATGTACTTTTATCAAATTTTTAGGAATATTTGTTGATCACAAACTTAAGTGGAGTAACCACCTGGATTATATGTGCGCTAGAATTAATTCTTTTAGCTATGCTTTTAGGCAGATTCGCCCACTGTGTGACTTAGAATCCCTTTTAACTGTTTATTATGGCTATGTTTATTCAGTCCTTAGATATGGAGCAATAGTTTGGGGCGAGTGCCCGAATGTCGATCGAGTCTTTAAAGCTCAAAAAAGAGTGGTGAGGGCAATGGTAGGGGTATGCCAAAAAACTTCTTGTAAACCTATTTTTAAAAGATTGAGACTTTTAACTGTACCTATAGCTTGTATATCTTGAACTGTGTTTTATGGGTAAGGAAGCACCCAAAAAATTTTACTTTCAATGACGAGGTTCATACATACAATACTCGAAGGCAGAAAGATGTACATACAAAAAGATACAATTTAGATGTTTTAAAACGAAGTCCAAATATTACCTGTGAACGATTTTATAACATGGTTCCATCTGATATTAAAAAAATTGACTCATTTGATCGTTTTAAGATTACTTTTAAGGACTATTTGATCAATCGAGTCTTATATAAGGTGGCTGATTTTTTGGACTGACACATTTCTGTTAGTAACGTTTAATCTCATGTTTTAATTTAATTTAATTTACATGTGATTTTAATAGACATTGACGATTATTTAACATGAATGTAATATAATATGTGACGAAATCAGTTGTATGTACACAATGTATGAATGAATAATAAATGAAATTAAATGAAATGAAACTGTCAAGTCCTACGATAAAACCCTAGGCCTAGTTCGGCACTGCCACTTGATACGTGTTCGGCAAACAATCAAGGTGGCCATTGGGAGACGCAACGCGAGCTAACATAAACATAACCATGTCTGGCGCAAAGGTTTGCCCCTCGCGAGAAGCTCGCGAGCTCGCGTGAAACTCGGTCGCTGATTGGAGCTCGCGCCCTCGCTTCGCTTCCAACGCTTAGCTGTAAGCCCACCATTTTCCTACTATATATAGAAATAAAAAACATTCAATTAATGATTTTTATTTTATTTAATTGATCTAGCATTTTCATTGTACGCGGATTGAACCCAAAAATAGCTCTTATTGATATTTTATATATATATAAAGTGGAATGACTGACTGACTGACTGACTGACTGACTGACTGACTGACTGACTGACTGACTGACTGACTGACTGACTGACTGACTGACTGACTGACTGACTGACTGACTGAATGGCTGACTGACTGACTGACTCATCAACGCTCAGCTCAAATTAGAAGGTACATTGTTTTTATGACGTATGACGGTATGCACCTACTAAGGAAGGATTCTTTGGAAATTCCACTCCTAAGAGGGTGAAAAAGACAGGTGACTTTTTATGAATATCTATCTCAAACACCAAAAATGTTACAGACGTTCAAATAAATTCTCCTTTCAAAATAAAGAAACATGTTTTGTGCTATTTTCTAAAACCCAGTAAAGAGAGGTGCATTTTTTATGAGGATAACTTTATCTTAACCGAAGATAGAAGATTTCTCTTAAAAAATAAATAAACACATGTTTTACCATTTTCCGAAAATCCAGTTCATGGGGTGAAAAAACGGGAGATAGGAATTGTTTCAATAGCTAGGTATGGAATGTTGCGATGTATTGATGTGTATCATCTAGCATATAATTATGTCAAAATGGTAAAATAACGATTGAGAGGAATTTCGATGTGATGCTAGCGGGGAACTTTGAGAGTCTCTTGGATAGAGACAAACATGAAAGACTTCTTGAAAGAGCTCACGGACAAGAAGTATTTGAACTAGTTTATAGGGTCGAGGAGAGATCATATTTTAGTTGACACGTTTTGAGGCATGAAGGAGTACTGAAACGCCAAGTGGAAGGGAAAAATAGTAGAGAGAGACAGACGAAGATTTTGAATTCGAATACAAACCACATATGATCTGTAGAAATAACTGAATACAGAATAATGTAGAATGAACAGACAGGCAGAAAAGATACAAGTGGTTACTGTGAGATCTTTTAATCCAATCCATGGATTGGTAACAAACATGTTAAAATACGTTGTGTTGATTGTACCCCTTTTTATTAAAGAAACACATTTTAAAGTACTATTGTTGTCTCCTTCAATAAAAAGTAGGCGTGCGCAAATTTGAGACACCGTATTATTAGCAAAAGCCAAAAACTCATCCTCATAGGGACAAACTGACTTACCGAATCGATTATTATGATGCATCAAAATACTGTATACTGGAATTTCTTTAAAGTACTGAACAAGTATTTACACCGTAAATGTTTAACAACAAATACTCAGAAACCAATGACGAAAGTGCATGATTTTGAGATGGTTTTATTAGATTTAAATATTCATTCCAAACCATATGATTAATAAGTATAATATACAGTACATTGAGTAAAAAACACAAAAATAATTAATAAAACAACAAACACAAAACACCACAAAGAAATTATTACAAACTTATGTCTTGCGTCCATTTTTCAATAACGGAGATATGTCACGTTTGACTATTACACCAAAACCAATAAATAGCTGACACTGGAAAATAATCTCTTCCTAAGCCAGCCATGCGGTGTCGCAATGGACCCTGAAATTGGTGGACTTTGCCAACAAGAAATTTCCGGTGTTTGCTGATAGTTGATGATATATTATTCGAATGAATAGTATCTTTTCCCAACGTTTTGTAAAGTTTGAAAACGGAATTTGTTTTCTGAAACATGACAATACTTTTTATATACTTACTTACTAGATACAATAGTTCTGTGCTGGAACGCTCTCCCGGGCTGGGCCCTTTAGAGCAGATGAAGAAATACAGAGTTAAAACGCGTAAGCCCGAGGGCTGGGGTGATAATACAAATTGAGTGTGGGGATGTATGGGGGTAGAACCTACTACAATGGAGTCAGTGTGGAAAAAAAACGAGAAAGAAACTGACTTGGTGCTCAGTATGAGCGAGGGGGAGCCGTCTCAGTCTAGGGCCGCACCATGCAGGGCCCAGGGCCCATACTATATACTGGGATGGTCACGACACCCGCCTCTTCATTGCAGTCCGGGGAAGACAAATTATTTAAAAACCAATGTTGATGATCATCCGCCCAATCATACTGTAGGCTACACACACCATGGAAGTGGTAACTAGAGAAATGGTTGTCCATAAGAAAACAAAACTATAAACTATAAACATGCAACCGTGAGTTGTGAATTATTAATTAATTCTGGCTTCATTCAGCACTTTTTCCCTCACCTTATCCTTAACTTTTTTTCCTCATCTTATATATGTATTTTGTCTTGCCGAATTGCCAACCTTTATGTTTTTGTCTTTATTTTATGTTAAAATGTTAAAAGTTATTACTTAGGAAATTTTATGAAGAATACATGTACCTTGTTTGTTTATAATTTAATAAATTGTGTTTCTGCTAAAAAAAACAGTGGAGTTCCGCGGGAGTTTACACCAACCTTTTAGGTAGTTTTCTTGCTACACCCCTAGAGCAAAGTCCAGTCGAGCAATTATCTCCATTCAAACTTGAGCAAAGGACAAGGAATTCAGATGACTGAATACACTCATCACATTCTTCAAGGCGATGAGGTCCGATCGTTCTAGGAAAACAAGAAATCCCGGGGTAGCTTATCTTTCAACGTATCTATGGGTGTCCAAAACGGGGGGAAAATGGTGTGGCCATGGTGTAAACTCCCGCGGAACTCTACTGTACTTACCCTACACTTCGACTTGAACTCACCCAAGCTATTCGCCTTTAAATCGAGATGTAAACTTTGTCTCATCGTAGGATGAGACTAGTCAAACCGGTTTTTCCGCTCTCCAGATTTTGTGCAACCCTAATTGTAGCTCGGCGCTTACAGCCCAACAGATAAATGGAATGACAGCTACCCTAATTGATTCAAATGATCGCGGTCAAATACCAGAAATAACTACCTGTGCAATATTATCGGCAACTGAATTAGCACTACTACAACATATAAAATAACAGTAGGTTTTTATTTTCGGTATTTCATGAATGTGAAATTTTAAATGGAAGCTCTACTTCGAAAACTGGGCAAGTTGTTGAGTTTTTAGTATTGTTTTAAATATAACGGCCATTGGAACAGGTGTTAATTCTAAGAAATTGTTCAATCATCATACTATGTATTAGGATTTTCGGTCATGCACGATAAGCCGATAATTGCTTGTCAAGAATTTCGAGTGGACGAAACGCGCGGGTGTTCACAATGAAGGAATCTCAGGGGTCGGTAAAACCCTACTCTTGCAGTGGCATTTGCCATTTCTCGCGGTCTCATCCTGCAGTGAGACAAAGTTTAGGCGCGCCACCGTCGCGACCATCATGGCCGTCCGAGCCGGGATAAACAACGCACGGCTAACCTTTTTTCCATATGTTTCTGGCAGTAGGTTAGTGAGTGACAGGGTGTCTGTGATACACATTTATCACATAAACGCGTTTGTTGGGAACATACAGCGACCATTTGTCGAAGCAAATAGGATTTTAAACGGTTATCGTTTAATTTTACAGGAATAATATTAAGTAAACGGGTACTATATAGGCAAGCATCTCTTCAGACACCATAATTACATGCAAAAACCACATCTTATAAACGTGAATATTAACTGCACAGATGAGAACAACGAAGTTAACGCTACTTGCTCATATAAAGCAGGTTCTAGGAAGTGTAAACATGACTATTTTTTATATGTAAGTAAGGCAAAGAGGGCTCCAGTTCATATTTCGGATCACAATTCCTCTTTTGTCCCTTTCTTCAAACTTCTTTTCATTCATTCCGGCCCTCTTTTCTACCTAAACTCCCACCGAACTCCCACGCCTGCCCCCCCCCCCCCTCCCCTCCCCACCCCAGTATCTCCCAAGCCCCCAAAACCAGAAATGAGTGTTCTCTACGACAAAGGCCTATACTTGCTAAAGCTAAAGGTAATAGACCTTTTTCAGAATTCATCTAGGACCCTTAAGCCGGCTACAGACTATTCGCCATTCGTCGTACGCATTCGTCGAACCTTCAGCAGGTAGCGGTTCGTGGCCAATTCGTGAACAGTGTGTAGGGGGTCATTCGTCGAAACCCGTGCGCGATTCGCGATTCATGGTGGTTCGCTCTAGAAGCGGTATTTATCAAAGTATACACGAATCGCTACCTGGTCACGCGCCTAGTTTCACCCTCGGCGCCAGCCTACAACAAAGGGCTTGAAATGTCAAAACGGGCATTGCTCATCAAACAAGCCACTTGCAGTCATGGAGTCCGACTGGAAGGATGAGCGTGTGCTTGCTTTAATTGAAGAAATAAAAGAGTTCCGTTGTTTGTGGGACTCAAAAGATAAAGACAGAAAGAGTAGAAACAAAAGGAACGATTGTTTAAAAAAGATAAGTGTTCAGTTTGAGTGTACACAGGAGGAGATAAAGAAAAATTATTTGAATCTGTTGCAACACTCGCAACTGCAATATCATCATCACTCTCATCACTCATGATCAACGGACTCACGAAGTAACATCTGCCTTCCAACTGAAACACGCACAGTGTGTAGGGCTACCCGGGCGGTTCGCGAATCGGCCACGAACCGCTACCTGCTAAGCCGGCTACAGACTATTCGCCATTCGTCGTAACGCATTCGTCGAACCTTCAGCAGGTAGCGGTTCGTGGCCAATTCGTGAACGATTCGCGAACCGCTCGGGTGGCCCTACACACTGTGCGTGTTTCAGTTGGAAGGCAGATGTTACTTCGTGAGTCCGTCGTCCGTCGTCAGCAATGCCCGTTTTAACATTTCAAGCCCTTTGTTGTAGGCTGGCGCCGAGGGTGAAACTGGCGCGTGACTAGGTAGCGATTCGTTTACTTTGATAAATACCGCTTCTAGAGCGAACCACCATGATTCGCGAATCGCGCACGGGTTTCAACGAATGACCCCCTACACACTATTCACGAATTGGCCACGAACCGCTACCTGCTGAAGGTTCGACGAATGCGTACGACGAATGGCGAATAGTCTGTAGCCGGCTTAAAGGTTCGACGAATGCGTACGACGAATGGCGAATAGTCTGTAGCCGGCTTTAGATAGAGCTAAATACGGCCCTCTAGATCTTCAATGCCAACAATGCTCAACAATGAAAAATGCTCCTCAACATAACTGTCAAGGACCCTTAGATAGAGCGTATCACGGCTTCCTAGATCAATTTTGAAAATCATCTATTGCAACGCAGCTGAACCCAGGCATATGCGTAGGCATGCTAAATGTTGGATTCTAAAAATAGGTTTTAAGTTGATCATTTTGTATCAGTATAGCATGCTATGATTATTGATAATGGTAGTTGAGGTGTTTTATGCCTCCCACCCCCTTACACCCACATCCCAAACGCACGCAATCTACTCTTGAGGTTAATTTTCCTGTATAATGCTGAATTTCAGTATTGGAGGTTTAAAATAACATTAAGAATTATATTTGTATCATCACCACCCCAACAAATACATTGTCACAATTCTGTTGAACCATCAAGTAAACATAATCTACCGTACGCATATTTAGTATTTTTTTTGTGAAATTTATAAATTTAAAAAATTCCCCTGCAATATGTGAGTATGCCTAAATGTCAATTTATGTTAGACTATCTATGCACTTTTTTTACACAGCATCTACGAAATATATTTTACAACATGATTTATTTTATGACACAAAATAGAAAAAATTGTGTATTTTTTTTACACTGAATAGTGCAACAGCATACATTTTGACACCTACGCAACTGCGTAAGCACCTAACTCATTCGGATTTTAAAACACTTCGTATTGAGAGAATATTTGTTTGGCTCGCCGGTTGCTACATTGTGGCATAGATCAACAAGGCATTGATTGTCAATTTTAAGATGTTTACTGCCCGACAATAATGTTGATCATGTAATTCACTCATACTCTCTATCGCCGTCTATATTACACACAGCGAATACCGGCCATCATTCCGTAACCTATCGTGGCTTTTCTGGTTCTCGATTTGTCCGCCAGAGTTCAGCCACTTTGGATTTAAACGCAACGGCCCAAGCCAACTGAAGAAGACACAAAAGGGCAAGGCAAACACGGACCTGGCCACAACGATGTTTATTTCGGACCCTATAGCTATGTAAACAAGCTCAATAGTTTCATACCCATAGCAGAGTTTCTCAAATGACCGCGCAGTCAGGGTACGTCAATACGACTTCTCATTACGAACATTGAACTCTACGCTTGTTTGTAAAGCAGTGTTGTCCACTTTATAAATCATGTTTGAAACTTCATAGGATTTACATCAAATAATAAATAAACATGACGATATTTACGACCACCCAATGCCGTTCAAACGGTTTTATGCAGCAATAATAATAGTAATAATAATAATTATAATAATAAGAATAATAATGATAGTAATAATAATAATAATAATAATAATAATAATAATAATAATAATAATAATAATAATAATAATAATAATAATAATAATAATAATAATAGTAATAATAATAATAATAATAATAATAATAATAATAATAATAATAATAATAATAATAATAATAATAATAATAATAATAATAATAATAATAATAATAATAATAATAATTATAATAATAATAATAATAATAATAATAATAATAATAATAATAATAATAATAATAATAATAATAATAATAATAATAATAATAATAATAATAATAATAATAATAATAATAATAGGCCGGCAGGCCGGCAGCGGTGGCTCATGCGGTTGAGACGCAGGTCCTAGAGTATGATTCGAATAGGGACGTGGGTTCAAGTCCCGCATGAGGCATGGGTTTTCTAATTGTCTTTTTATTTCGTCTCTCACCGCATCGAACAGCAGTATTGAACAAGAGTAGCGAGCGTCTCCATTCTACTTTTACGGCACTCGTTCTGTTTTTGTTTTTTTGTTATTTTGTCTTGTGATAGCGGTCAAATAGAGAGTCCGATCAAGTTGAAATTTGGACTATCCAGAAGCATTGATGTGGATTGAGCGACATTAGTTACGTTTTTAAAAACAAAATGGTGGCAAAATATGAAATAGATGTTTTGTAGTAAATTTTTGTCCCGTCACGAATATGTTACTTTTAAATCAATACTATAAGTTTCAAATAATAGCTTACTATTATAATTAAATACCCACTCAGTTACAGGAACTGCTTTTCAGTTTTGCAGTTATACATTTGTGTGGTTCGTTGCTATGACGGCTCCAAAATTACCGTTTGCATAGATAGATTAAAATCAAGTTCCAAATTTAAAAAAAATCTAGTCCGAACCGGTAATCGAGCTCTGGACCTTCTGCAATGGAAGCAGCCTAAACCTAAAAAAGCCTAAAGAATGTGTGGACTGACCCGAGGTGTTGTCTCCATGGCTCGGTCCTATTTTACATTGAGGGTTTAAGCAATAATTTGCCCTAAATTTATCATTTCGTAGCATCAATTTTTTTCTTTTCATCCAATATTAATTATAGATTTTTATTATTTTGTATGTGAATAGGATGATAATGTTGACTTGACATTTTATACTGTGCAGTCTACATACGATTTTAATTCGCTGCAATAAGAATTCAGTCACTTAGGTACGAGTAATAATGACACTTTTCATATTTAGTTAGTAAAAATATCACAACATTCTCAAGTTGGTAAAAGCCCTAGTTAGACTAACCACTGGTTACAATTACAAAAGTGATTGAAAAACCGGACCTGAGAAAACCAACCAAACACGGTGTTGAATGATATTCGGGCTAATGTCTCATATTTTGGCAACGTTGTTAATCGATACTCCTGCCCAGGGACTGCAACCTTATCGTGGTGGGCAGGTTTGAGTGCTTTGATGATTCCCTGATCGAGCTATGCCGGCGGAAGCGTATGCTTCTGGTAGGGCCACCCTAGCCGGACAGGTTGAGGAGGAGAAGTCAGACGAAATGTAGTCCACATCCTCCCCCCTCCCTTTTCCTCCCCCTTCCCCTATACTCCCCACCCTCTTTCTTGCCCCTTTCCTCCAAACAGCCTTCAATTTCATCTTCATTATCACCTATACTCATCGTCTTGATTAGCCAAGTTGCAAAAATATAAGACGTTAAGCCCAAATATCAATCGTTAATCGATACTAAAAGCGGATTGATACTGAGACGATGAAAACCGCAACTTAACGTCGATTTTAGCGTGAACCATGCACCACGGTTTACCAGGCCAATGCCCAATTGACTACGACCACTACGCCAGCAATAATGTACGAGATATAACCTATGTAGCAACCTGGGTCAACGGTTTCCATCATACTTACTGCTTGGCTCCGTGGAAGGGGTGATGATGATCAAGGGAGGCAGTAATGCACGCAAAGTAGCTGGGACACACTGTAATGTCAACCGTCCTATAACTCCCTCGGCTATTCTAGACAATACGGGTGGCGAGTCTCACAAAACTCACGCTTCGCATTCGCACTACACAAAATAACAGCACCACAAGAAATTATACCATTATGAAAAGAGAAAAATTGAGATTCATGTTTTTTTTAAACATGCGTATGACGGTTTAATGACATTGCATTCAAATCCGTAACACCTTTTTATACTAGAAAAGTCCAGAAGCCCAATAAATGATCGCCGAATGGCGTCTTTCTGTGTGTGTGGCGGAGGGGTAGCCCTAGGGTGTGAGAAGGTGGGGAATATGGAGAAGGTGTGGGAAGATGTGGGAAGATGTGAAATTATGTTGTGAGTGGATTAAAAACTGGAGTTTAAAATATAATTTCTTTCACGAAAGAATTACTTGTAAGTAACACTGTAGTACGAAGTAGGGTGTGTTTAATGTTATTTTATTTTAATTGCCTTTAGAATCCATCAATGATTGAGTAGTGCCACAGCTTGACATGCGATGAATCAAGAATCCCACCGCTGTTACCGCCTGTCAACGTTTGAAATCTATATGAGCGACTTCTATTATTATACTGACGTGTGTGTTATATCGATTCACCATCGATAAAGTTAGCTGTGAAGTGGAGGTCCTCGGAATTAGCAAGCCAGCGGATGGTGATCACGTTATGAGTAAGTCTATAGCCCGTTGGACACACGTGACGCATACGGGTTGCGTCACGTCATGAGGACCTCTGTCCTCCCACACACATTACGCTCACGTAGTGCGTCATGTGATGCATGAACACACTTGGCGCATACAGGTGCGTCACGTCATGAGGACCTCTGTCCTCTCACACACATGACGCTCACGTAGTGCGTCATGTGATGCATGAACACACGTGACGCATACGGGTACGTCGTGAGGACCTCTATCCTCACACACACATGACGCTCACGTAGTGCGTCATGTGATACATGAACACACGTGACGCATACAGGTGCGTTATGAGGACCTCTGTCCTCACACACACATGACGCTCACGTAGGTCGTCATGTGATACATGAACACACGTGACGCATACAGGAGCGTTATGAGGACCTCTGTCCTCACACACACATGACGCTCACGTAGTGCGCTATGTGATGCATGAACACACGTGACGTATACGGGTGCGTCATGAGGACCTCTGTCCTCACACACACATGACGCTCACGTAGTGCGTCATGTGATGCATGAACACACGTGACGAAATCACGAAATTTATTATGCATGAACATACGAGACGCATACGGGTGCGTCATGTGATCCCTGAGGATTTATGTACCACCATGCGCTTATCCATTCTGCGCGTCTCCACTGCGTCGGCTTGGCCGATCGGCCTGGCCGCGTGGGAAAAGCCGCGCGGCTAAAGCCGAATGGCTTGACCGTCTCCACTGCGTTCAGCAGTACTAGAGAAAATGTCGACGACGATGGCGTACTGATAGCCTCAGCAGCATTTATTATTATCGGAGATAATAAAAAACGCCTCACACCACGCTCTTGGGTCAGACCGAGTCTCTGCAGTAGGGACAGATACAGTGGGACGATGTTGGTTTGTTGAACCTCGAGTATAGATGTAATGGGGGTTTTAGAAACTTTTTTAGAAGGTAAAGTTGCGATTTTCAACATTTATTGGATTCGATTGGACCCGAAATCCGGAAACAGGACACATTTTTTGTCTTCTTCCTTGCAAAGGAAACGGCAATCTCCATAAACGCGTCATGTCTATTATTTCGTAACTTGCATTTCTTGTCAGTACAATCCCACAGGACAGGACGAGCACGATACATTTCTACCAAGCGAAGCACTTGTTCTTGGGTCCACTCCATGACGAGGCACAAATGAAACTGTATACGTGCTACTATAGGAGAATGAATCAACATAGAAATATTTACACCATCCATCGAGCACATGTCAAAATTCTGCGAAAAACTTGTGTAAAGGGTGATTAACGGGACTTACAGATTTCGACCTGGGCTGTAGGTGTGCTTGTATCTTCCCTTTCTCACCCAGTCAGCTTCACTAAGCCAGTCAATGACCCTACATGCACTGGGGGTGGCAGTTGGACCCACATATGGCAATGTTGGGTTTATATTTTAAGTTGCGCGCGTTCAAATCAACCCCTTCCACCATACCACCCTGATTGGTTCCTTGAGCTCGACGAGGCATTTGGCACGATTTCCTTTGATATTTACCGACATTAGTCGGGAAACGATTCGGCCTGCCGATCGGCTTTTTAGGCCTAATGGCACGGCCGACAGACACGTCTCCACTGTGTTGGCAAAAGCCGCGCGGCCAGGCCGAGCGGCTTTTGCCGACACAATGGAGACGCGCATTACTCTTTTTATAAGTCGTCAGTGTATCATTTGCCAAAAGACTCGTGTACCGAATTATTTTATTGAAATCAAAGTGGTTGTACGATTTCTCCTGGAACAATGTTACAGTTTTATACCCACATTACACGGTTCAATACTTTCGTCAAACCATTTGGTCAAACTTAATTGAATTCAAGGACAAAAAAGCATCAATTAATAGAAGCTATAGTGTTGCAGTTTTTTAATAAACTGTTTTTGATTTGCTTTTGTTCTTGAATTCAATAAGTTTGACGAAAGTATTGGGTTGAGTAATGTCGGCATTAGACGTGTCCAAAGCGGAATATTATGCAGGGTGCATCTCAAATCGATATTCAAGCAAACTAACTAACAATTAGTAACAATTAAATCAATTGGTAATTGTTGTGTTAGTTAGCGAAGTATGGTTGGTCTCCAGTCACTGATTGTTGATGATTGTCTAAAACGAATCTAGTGTTCGGTTCTCAGTGTAGATTGGTTTTAAGTTGTACAATTCATAAAGAGATGGGATTTGTTCTACGGTTTTATTGTGTATTGTTACACAATTTGTGGCAAAATGACGGGGTTGAATAAGCTTGTTGTTATTCCATACTTAAATCAATCGTTACGTCGATTTGTACCCAAATAGCATCATACAATGGGAATTATCATTGACAGATCCTCACAAAAATTACGTGGATATAATTTTCAAGTCTGAGGAGTGCGTAGTTCCGATTCTATTAGCATTTTTACCTTCCCGCTTCTTCATTGTAAAACGGTCCGTGACGTCAATCGTTGGTAAAGGTTAAGGGTTAACAAAGTTGAATCAAGCGAAAAGCATTTATGGCGTTCACACAACTTCCTAAGATTTAAGATTTAAGGAAACTATAGCAACGTTTGCACTTATACCAAAAATTGTTAGTCCAGTCAATGAAAGGTTTTATAACCGTGTTGGTTCTCCCATTACTGTAGAGCGTTGGGGGCGACGCGTTAGACGCGTCAGGCGCGTCGACCAATCAGATTACGAGGATGCCACGTCAGCCGCGTTGCTCGCAAAACGAACCCATTCAACAATGCTAGACTTAGGTTGGAATTCATAGTCGGCCCCTACACCTAGGGGCGCCCATTGTTACTAAGGTAACAGTTGTTTCCATGTTATTTCCCATAAACAAAACAAATCCATAGCAACAATGGGTGCCCCTAGGTGTAGGGGCCGACTATGAATTCCAACCTTAGTTTATTTCATGTTTTGATCAACGACGGAATCTAACCTACAAACCACATATTATCTTCTTCAACATTTCGAGGTAAACGAGAGTTGCAATTGTCCCTGCTATATAGCGAAATTGTATTTTTAATCGGCTTGATTGTATTCTTCCATCACAGATAAATTTAGGTTATGCCCATGTTAAGACAGCTGACATGTTGTCTCGTTTCTACTGTAAACACTTGGACGCGAGCAACGCACCTAAGGGTACGGCCAAGCTTGCGTCCTGGTCGCGACGACCTGGTCGCGAGAAGTAATAAAGATCGCGACCAGGTCGCCGGACCCGGCCACGCTAGAGAGCGACCCGAGCGCGACAAGTAGGAAACCCTTTTGTGTACAGCAACTTGCCACCAGTTAGCACGATGGAATCAACGTGTGAAGATGTGTTGCTAGTTATCGCAATATCAAGGCATTTGAAAAAACTAAGAAGAAAACGGAAGTATAGTGTCCATCCGCTCAACATTAAACGACTTACCTGTGGACAGTTCCACACACTGTTTCACGATTTGCGGAAGTACGAAGACAAGTTTTTTAATTATTTCCGGATGAGCGTAAGTTCATTTGATGAACTTTGCTCGTACGTCAGAGCGGGTATTGAAAAGAAAAAAACTACATTCAATAACGCAATTGCAGTGGAAGAAAGAGTTGCAGTAACACTAAGGTATGTAAAAGAGACATTATACTACATAGTTTCAAATTGTGTTTATTCATGTAAACTGGTGTGGTAGCATTGGCCATTACATTATAAATCCCGGTTTTTCAATCGGTTAACGTGTCGTTAACGGGGTCGTTAGCTGACGGTCCGTAATCTGTAACTCAACACACTATATGTAGATAACGGACCGCCAGCAAACGGCCCCTTTAATGACTGATTGAAAAACCGGGCCTAAGTTAGAATATGCTCAGAGATAATTTTTCTGTTGTTTTAATGCGAACGTGTTTTATACAATACTATTTATTTTATTATTAATACATTAAATAAAATATAACTAACCTAAACTTAATTTTATAAAAATAAAACTGTACCTACTTAGAGGCACACGACTTCAAACACTGAAGATGCTGGACTGGCTCTCGGATGTTGGCGATATGACATTAGATTGTCGCTGTTGTGATTGTTGGATGACATAGTCTTGAAGGTTTTCGTAGGGGGGACGACTGTAGGGGGTTGCTGCTGGTGGTTGGTGGCTTTCGTGTGAAGGACGGTTAAAGAGAGTGGGTGCTGGAGGCTGGGTATCTTGGGGGGGACGATTAAACGGTGGCTGGTTTACGTAGGGGGGACGACTGTAGGGGGTTGCTGCTGGTGGTTGGTGGCTAGGACGGTTAAAGAGAGTGGGTGCTGGAGGCTGGGTATCTTGGGGGGGACGATTAAACGGTGGCTGGTTTACGTAGGGGGGACGACTGTAGGGGGTTGCTGCTGGTGGTTGGTGGCTAGGACGGTTGAAGAGAGTGGGTGCTGGAGGCTGGGTATCTTGTGGGGGACGATTAAACGGTGGCTGGTCTACGTAAGGAGATTGATTGAAGGGGGTTGCCAGTGGCTGATTCCCATATGGATAATAGGTGCAGGGGATTGCTGGTGGCTGTGGACGATAAGAATTTGGCGAGTCCATGTTTAAAGCTTGTTGCATTATTTCAGTTAACCTTAAACGTGCCCAAAGCTTTGTTTGGTCTGAAAGTTTTTTGAAGATTGGCGAAAGAGACAATAAAAATAATTTGTCACCATCGTCTTCAACCTGCTTGCTTCGAGCCTCAAGGTGTTCCAGGACTTTCGTTTCAAAGGTTTTACCCTTTCTTTTTGTTCCCCGACCAAGAGGGCTGTTGTCCATGGTTGCAGGATTTGGGCTGTCCATGGAGCCTGGCTGGGAGTTGTCTGCACCCTCTTCATTGTAATCACTGTTGTCTTCCCCATCGCTCATGTTTGTATCGGTTCTGAAAACGCATCCCCACATATTAGCATAAACAAGATAAATATATTCATAATATTGATGTAATTATTAAACTTTCGACAGCTTTACATGGAATGTTGTGAAGTGGTAGCAATTGTTGAAAACCTTTGCCCCGTCCTGGAATCGAACTCGGGTCCTTCAGCTGAACGTACCGAAACTGTGATTGAAAATAAAGCATGATTTCTGTCAGTCACAGTCAGTCAGACATTGCATGAAATGACTGTGACATTGAAGTTATGTGTCAACAATTACACAAACAAATACAATAGAATAATCTTAGTAGCTCGGATGGTAAGAGCGTTGGTACGATAAGCCACAGAACTCGACTTCGATTCCCGGTCGGTGCAAAGTTTTTCAGACAATTGCTATCACTTCATTGTTATTATTATTAATTGTATAACTTTTGTGTATTATATATAATAAATAATAATAAATAATAATAATCATTTTTATTATTATTGTTATTAATTATTATTATTTATTTTCAATATCTGTAATATTTTATATACACAAGATTATTTTCTTGTTGTGCAGGTGATTAATCTAGAGATGTATTCGCATATCACTTCCATACATTGCATCCAATTCTATGAGATTTGTGAGAGGCGTTTGCCCGGCAAGAAGAAGCTCTGGGTTCGAGTCTTTGCGGGAATGGATGTTTAGTATTCGCCTTCCTAACCACTTAGGGGTATATTACATATTTAATCAATGTATAAAATAGTACGTTAGTAACTTACGTTCTCTCATCCATGGCGTCCATTAGAAACATCAACTGTTCGAAATACACGTAGCGTTTCCTCTTGCGCTGTCCGCTTCCACTTTTTCCTTTCTGCAACCTAACTTCTCGCGAGAAAGCATCCCTTATGGACTTCCATCTCTTTTGTAGCTCTTTCACTGAAATAAAAATTATTTTTGAATTGCTGTAAGGTCGTGACTCGTGCATGTAGTGGTGTGTGATTTTTGTGAGCAAATTAGAAACTTCGGTGATTGGGCGTGATTGTGACGCTGTAGTAACCCTGCGATATTGGAACACACTCACACCGTCACACGTGACTGTTATCCGACTTGAGTCATCCACTTATGAAAATGGGTCTAATTTCCAAAGCACTTCGTCGATTCATTCCTTATAATTATTTGTTTTAAAAATAATTATGTACTTACTGCTTTGCACTCTTTGCACACTCCCCCCCCCCCCCCCCCCCACACACACACAAATTTCAACCTCAGAAAGAAAATTCTTCTTTTTATTAGATATGTTTTATCACTTTATAATGGAAATTACTTTTTTTAATTTTTTATGTTGCTATTCGATAGAAGTGAGATGTAAGAAAATCAGACAAATTATGTACATGACAAATTTATGCCCAATAAATGATAGGCACTGACATTTTTATTATTTGAAAGGAGGCCCCCCCGAACACGAGGTAACGGTTAAGTAGGAATGCGGGTGTTACCAAGTGTTACGTCGTTGCCGGCTAGCAGCTGGTCAGGGCTCAATCACCCCTGCAATAATCCCTTGTTCCAGAAGGGAAGGTTTTGAGCCGCTATCCCGACCAACCCCGGTCCCGTTATTTTCAGAAATGCCACAAGGTCGTAGGCCTATAAATGCTGCATTATACACCTCAAAAACATTTCTCCTAAAATTGACACAGCACTACTTTATGGATAATTTCTCTACATCTAGGGATTTTATCGTCTAGGACATGTGGAATTCTCTTCAAAACCGGGCCTGTCCCGGTAAATCTGGGACTGGTGGTATCCCTTATTTTGAATATTATTTATTTTCCAGATTTCTTGCGACGGGAAATACGTTTAGATCCTTGGCATTTGAGTATCTTATGGGGAGGAGTACTATATCAAACATTGTCAGGGAAACATGTAGTGAGATATGGGAATCCATGAAAGGCAAGTTTATGCCACAGCCTACTACCGAAGATTGGGTAACGATAGCAGAAGATTTTGAACAACGAGCCAACTTTCCTAACTGCGTCGGAGCGCTTGATGGAAAGCATATAAGAATTGTGAAACCAGAACATACCGGATCAGAATACTTTAACTATAAAAATTTCTTCTCTATTGTTTTACTAGCCCTGGTTGATTCTAATTACTGCTTCATAGCCATTGATGTGGGAAGTTACGGAAAATGTCCAGACTCAAATATTTTTAAACAGTCTGTGCTTTACAAGAAATTAATGGCAGACGATTTACAATTGCCAGAAGATAAGCCATTGCCCGGGTATGAAAACAGAACACCCATGCCCTATGTATTTGTCGCAGACGAGGCTTTTGCAATGAGCACTCACGTGTTGAGGCCATTTTCACGACAAGGATTGGACAACAAGAAAAGGCTGTTTAATTATAGATTAACAAGAGCGCGAAGATTTGTAGAGTGCGCTTTTGGAATTCTGGCAAACAAATGGCGGCTTTTTCATACTGCATTACTACTAAGTCCAGACTTTGTTGACATTTTAGTTAAAGCTGCTTGCGTCCTTCACAATTTTGTGAGGTTGAGGGATGGTTTCCAATTTGAGGACACACTCATTTGTGACATGGACGATGTACCAATTGTTGGCACAGGTGGAGCATCTTTAAAGGCGAAAGATGTCCGAGACACGTATGCCGATTTTTTTGTTAGCCCTGCTGGTAGTGTTCCATGGCAGTATGACATGCTGTAGATTTGATTGAAAAGTTTAAGCGTGACGTGTAAACACTTTTTGTGGCAGCTAATGTAAACTTACATGTGTATACCACATGTGTTTAAACTTAAAAATGTATTTTCTACGAAAAAATAAAATATTTTTAATTGCAGTTAGTAATGTACTTTTGTACAAAAAATAAATGAAATAATTTTCTTGTGGAAGCTATTGTAAACTCGCTATTGTAAACTCACTTGGGTATACTATCAATCAAAGATAATAATGAAATTTGTACGAACAAAATAAATGATACTACTTTTTTGTAAAAGCTATTGTAACCTTCCTTACTGATGTATACCACATTAATTTAAGTTTGTACACAAAAAATAAATGAAATCATATTCTTACCCTGCTTGTTGCGGTCTTCATTACCAAGTCCATCCCAGTCCTCTAGAACGGCACTGGCAACTTCAAGCCACAGCTTAGATTTTGTGTCTCGGTTTGCATAATCACTGTGTTTCAGGTTCCAGAGCGGTGGTCTGGCATTTACTTCGTTTACAAATAATTCGGTATCAAACATTGCACCGGACTTCACAACGCAACCCCCAAAAACCAAATAAAGGCTATCGGGACTCGGGAGGAAAGAAAGAACGCGCATGCGCGCCGGCGACAGCCTGCGACCAGGTCGCAAGCTTGGCCGGCCCCGTAAGTTATAATGGTGAGCGTTTCTGTCGCCGCGACAATAAAACGCTCACTCGGGCGTTTTTGTCGCTGTCGCCGGGCAGCATGGCCACCCTCATAAGAACCTGTGCATTACACTCTTGCGACCTGGTCGCGACGACCAGGTCGTCGCGACCAGGTCGCAAGCTTGGCCGGGGTCTAAAGCAGGTAAAACGCGTCGCGACCAACGCTCTACTGTTACAGCTTCTCTGTGGTTAGACTTGATGCCGTGTGATCCCACGGGGCTTCAGCAACACATGGTTGCCGTCCAAGTCATGTGTGCTCGGAACGTGTGATCCCACGGGGCTTCAGCAACACATGGTTGCCGTCCAAGTCATGTGTGCTCGGAACGTGTGATCCCATGGGGCTTCAGCAACACATGGTTGCCGTCCAAGTCATGTGTGCTCGGAACGTGTGATCCCATGGGGCTTCAGCAACACATGGTTGCCGTCCAAGTCATGTGTGCTCGGAACGTGTGATCCCATGGGGCTTCAGCAACACATGGTTGCCGTCCAAGTCATGTGTGCTCGGAACGTGTGATCCCATGGGGCTTCAGCAACACATGGTTGCCGTCCAAGTCATGTGTGCTCGGAACGTGTGATCCCATGGGGCTTCAGCAACACATGGTTGCCGTCCAAGTCATGTGTGCTCGGAACGTGTGATCCCATGGGGCTTCAGCAACACATGGTTGCCGTCCAAGTCATGTGTGCTCGGAACGTGTGATCCCATGGGGCTTCAGCAACACATGGTTGCCGTCCAAGTCATGTGCGCTCCGAACGTATGACCCCGCGGGGCTTCAGCAACACATGGTTGCCGTCCAAGTCATGTGCGCTCCGAACGTATGACCCCGCGGGGCTTCAGCAACACATGGTTGCCGTCCAAGTCATGTGTGCTCGGAACGTGTGACCCCACGGGGCTTCAGCAACACATGGTTGCCGTCCAAGTCATGTGTGCTCGGAACGTGTGATCCCACGGGGCTTCAGCAACACATGGTTGCCGTCCAAGTCATGTGTGCTCGGAACGTGTGATCCCATGGGGCTTCAGCAACACATGGTTGCCGTCCAAGTCATGTGCGCTCCGAACGTATGACCCCACGGGGCTTCAGCAACACATGGTTGCCGTCCAAGTCATGTGTGCTCGGAACGTGTGATCCCACGGGGCTTCAGCAACACATGGTTGCCGTCCAAGTCATGTGCGCTCCGAACGTGTGATCCCATGGGGCTTCAGCAACACATGGTTGCCGTCCAAGTCATGTGCGCTCCGAACGTGTGACCCCATGGGGCTTCAGCAACACATGGTTGCCGTCCAAGTCATGTGTGCTCGGAATGTGTGATCCCATGGGGCTTCAGCAACACATGGTTGCCGTCCAAGTCATGTGCGCTCCGAACGTGTGATCCCATGGGGCTTCAGCAACACATGGTTGCCGTCCAAGTCATGTGCGCTCCGAACGTGTGATCCCATGGGGCTTCAGCAACACATGGTTGCCGTCCAAGTCATGTGTGCTCGGAACGTGTGACCCCATGGGGCTTCAGCAACACATGGTTGCCGTCCAAGTCATGTGTGCTCGGAACGTGTGATCCCATGGGGCTTCAGCAACACATGGTTGCCGTCCAAGTCATGTGTGCTCGGAACGTGTGATCCCACGGGGCTTCAGCAACACATGGTTGCCGTCCAAGTCATGTGCGCTCCGAACGTGTGATCCCATGGGGCTTCAGCAACACATGGTTGCCGTCCAAGTCATGTGCGCTCCGAACGTGTGACCCCATGGGGCTTCAGCAACACATGGTTGCCGTCCAAGTCATGTGTGCTCGGAACGTGTGATCCCATGGGGCTTCAGCAACACATGGTTGCCGTCCAAGTCATGTGCGCTCGGAACGTGTGATCCCATGGGGCTTCAGCAACACATGGTTGCCGTCCAAGTCATGTGTGCTCCGAACGTGTGACCCCATGGGGCTTCAGCAACACATGGTTGCCGTCCAAGTCATGTGTGCTCGGAACGTGTGATCCCATGGGGCTTCAGCAACACATGGTTGCCGTCCAAGTCATGTGTGCTCGGAACGTGTGATCCCATGGGGCTTCAGCAACACATGGTTGCCGTCCAAGTCATGTGTGCTCGGAACGTGTGATCCCATGGGGCTTCAGCAACACATGGTTGCCGTCCAAGTCATGTGTGCTCGGAACGTGTGACCCCATGGGGCTTCAGCAACACATGGTTGCCGTCCAAGTCATGTGCGCTCCGAACGTGTGACCCCATGGGGCTTCAGCAACACATGGTTGCCGTCCAAGTCATGTGCGCTCCGAACGTGTGACCCCATGGGGCTTCAGCAACACATGGTTGCCGTCCAAGTCATGTGCGCTTGGAACGTGTGACCCCATGGGGCTTCAGCAACACATGGTGGCCGTCCAAGTCATGTGTGCTCGGAACGTGTGACCCCATGGGGCTTCAGCAACACATGGTGGCCGTCCAATTCATGTGTGCTCGGAACGTGTGACCCCATGGGGCTTCAGCAACACATGGTGGCCGTCCAAGTCATGTGCGCTCGGAACGTGTAACCCCATGGGGCTTCAGCAACACATGGTTGCCGTCCAAGTCATGTGCGCTCGGAACGTGTGACCCCATGGGGCTTCAGCAACACATGGTTGCCGTCCAAGTCATGTGCGCTCGGAACGTGTGACCCCATGGGGCTTCAGCAACACATGGTGGCCGTCCAAGTCATGTGTGCTCGGAACGTGTGACCCCATGGGGCTTCAGCAACACATGGTTGCCGTCCAAGTCATGTGCGCTCGGAACGTGTGACCCCATGGGGCTTCAGCAACACATGGTTGCCGTCCAAGTCATGTGTGCTCGGAACGTGTGACCCCATGGGGCTTCAGCAACACATGGTGGCCGTCCAAGTCATGTGTGCTCGGAACGTGTGACCCCATGGGGCTTCAGCAACACATGGTGGCCGTCCAAGTCATGTGTGCTCGGAACGTGTGACCCCATGGGGCTTCAGCAACACATGGTGGCCGTCCAAGTCATGTGTGCTCGGAACGTGTGACCCCATGGGGCTTCAGCAACACATGGTTGCCGTCCAAGTCATGTGCGCTCCGAACGTGTGACCCCATGGGGCTTCAGCAACACATGGTGGCCGTCCAAGTCATGTGCGCTCGGAACGTGTGACCCCATGGGGCTTCAGCAACACATGGTGGCCGTCCAAGTCATGTGCGCTCGGAACGTGTGACCCCATGAGGCTTCAGCAACACATGGTGGCCGTCCAAGTCATGTGTGCTCGGAACGTGTGATCCCATGGGGCTTCAGCAACACATGGTTGCCGTCCAAGTCATGTGTGCTCGGAACGTGTGACCCCATGGGGCTTCAGCAACACATGGTGGCCGTCCAAGTCATGTGTGCTCGGAACGTGTGATCCCATGGGGCTTCAGCAACACATGGTGGCCGTCCAAGTCATGTGTGCTCGGAACGTGTGATCCCATGGGGCTTCAGCAACACATGGTGGCCGTCCAAGTCATGTGTGCTCGGAACGTGTGATCCCATGGGGCTTCAGCACCACATGGTTGCCGTCCAAGTCATGTGTGCTCGGAACGTGTGATCCCATGGGGCTTCAGCAACACATGGTGGCCGTCCAAGTCATGTGTGCTCGGAACGTGTGACCCCATGAGGCTTCAGCAACACATGGTGGCCGTCCAAGTCATGTGTGCTCGGAACGTGTGATCCCATGGGGCTTCAGCAACACATGGTTGCCGTCCAAGTCATGTGTGCTCGGAACGTGTGACCCCATGAGGCTTCAGCAACACATGGTTGCCGTCCAAGTCATGTGTGCTCGGAACGTGTGACCCCATGGGGCTTCAGCAACACATGGTGGCCGTCCAAGTCATGTGCGCTCGGAACGTGTGACCCCATGGGGCTTCAGCAACACATGGTGGCCGTCCAAGTCATGTGCGCTCGGAACGTGTGACCCCATGGGGCTTCAGCAACACATGGTGGCCGTCCAAGTCATGTGCGCTCCGAACGTGTGACCCCATGGGGCTTCAGCAACACATGGTGGCCGTCCAAGTCATGTGCGCTCCGAACGTGTGACCCCATGGGGCTTCAGCAACACATGGTTGCCGTCCAAGTCATGTGTGCTCGGAACGTGTGATCCCATGGGGCTTCAGCAACACATGGTTGCCGTCCAAGTCATGTGTGCTCGGAACGTGTGATCCCATGGGGCTTCAGCAACACATGGTTGCCGTCCAAGTCATGTGTGCTCGGAACGTGTGATCCCATGGGGCTTCAGCAACACATGGTTGCCGTCCAAGTCATGTGTGCTCGGAACGTGTGATCCCATGGGGCTTCAGCAACACATGGTTGCCGTCCAAGTCATGTGTGCTCGGAACGTGTGACCCCATGGGGCTTCAGCAACACATGGTTGCCGTCCAAGTCATGTGTGCTCCGAACGTGTGACCCCATGGGGCTTCAGCAACACATGGTTGCCGTCCAAGTCATGTGTGCTCGGAACGTGTGATCCCATGGGGCTTCAGCAACACATGGTTGCCGTCCAAGTCATGTGTGCTCGGAACGTGTGATCCCATGGGGCTTCAGCAACACATGGTTGCCGTCCAAGTCATGTGTGCTCGGAACGTGTGATCCCATGGGGCTTCAGCAACACATGGTTGCCGTCCAAGTCATGTGTGCTCCGAACGTGTGACCCCATGGGGCTTCAGCAACACATGGTTGCCGTCCAAGTCATGTGCGCTCCGAACGTGTGATCCCACGGGGCTTCAGCAACACATGGTTGCCGTCCAAGTCATGTGTGCTCCGAACGTGTGACCCCATGGGGCTTCAGCAACACATGGTTGCCGTCCAAGTCATGTGTGCTCGGAACGTGTGATCCCATGGGGCTTCAGCAACACATGGTTGCCGTCCAAGTCATGTGTGCTCCGAACGTGTGACCCCATGGGGCTTCAGCAACACATGGTTGCCGTCCAAGTCATGTGTGCTCGGAACGTGTGATCCCATGGGGCTTCAGCAACACATGGTTGCCGTCCAAGTCATGTGCGCTCCGAACGTGTGATCCCACGGGGCTTCAGCAACACATGGTTGCCGTCCAAGTCATGTGTGCTCCGAACGTGTGACCCCATGGGGCTTCAGCAACACATGGTTGCCGTCCAAGTCATGTGTGCTCGGAACGTGTGATCCCATGGGGCTTCAGCAACACATGGTTGCCGTCCAAGTCATGTGTGCTCCGAACGTGTGACCCCACGGGGCTTCAGCAACACATGGTTGCCGTCCAAGTCATGTGTGCTCCGAACGTGTGACCCCATGGGGCTTCAGCAACACATGGTTGCCGTCCAAGTCATGTGTGCTCGGAACGTGTGATCCCATGGGGCTTCAGCAACACATGGTTGCCGTCCAAGTCATGTGTGCTCGGAACGTGTGAACCCATGGGGCTTCAGCAACACATGGTTGCCGTCCAAGTCATGTGTGCTCGGAACGTGTGATCCCATGGGGCTTCAGCAACACATGGTTGCCGTCCAAGTCATGTGTGCTCGGAACGTGTGATCCCATGGGGCTTCAGCAACACATGGTTGCCGTCCAAGTCATGTGTGCTCGGAACGTGTGATCCCATGGGGCTTCAGCAACACATGGTTGCCGTCCAAGTCATGTGCGCTCCGAACGTGTGACGTACCTAACCCAATCAACTAATACCTATATAACAACTTGGCAACGACCTATGACATGTTTGCTAAATCGAATAATTGTACATAAACACAACATTTTTCATTATTTAAAGTACGTCTAAGTTGGCCGTAAGTTTTATAATTAAATGTATTACTATTCATGTATTATAGTCATAGCCTACCTAATTTTAACTTATGTTAATGATAATAAATAAAACTAGGATAAATTTATTTAATCTAATTAGTCATTAATGCAGGTGGTAGGCCCCAAGTGGTCTGGAGCTTGCTCTGTTGTCTACCTTCTTCAATATTCATTTATGCATGTTGTATTTGAATACTGTCAATAAAGCAATAATAATGTTGGGTGATTGAAGCTCGCTTTGAAAATACGAGTTGCAATAGGAAATATTGGAATAATGTAATAACAACAAACTGGTCCACAACACTCGTCATTTAGTAGTCAAACCACTACAACTAGACTCTGTGTGTGTTTGATTTCTGTAGTAGCTCTTCTCTTCTGCCTCTTCTGCGTTCTGATTGGTTCTTCATAAGGTGCACCACGGGAAGTTGAAATAATAAGTTGATTTGATTAATTTCTTACGAATATTTCAAAAGATGTTCACGAATGTGAACAACAGCGTTGTTAGTTACTACCTTGAAAGCTTTACTATTTCGCTAACTCAACCTTTATTTTAAATATAAATAAAATATAAATATTTATTGTAATTTTTATAAAAAAAAAAGATAAAACAATGAAAAAAATGTGTGTGAACGTGTGTCAGTGTAATGATGATAATGATAGTAAAAATGTTTCGTAACTAAGTAGATAGGTATTGTACAGCATTAGTTGATATTGTGGTGTTTGTGGTGGTTGGTATTTGGAATAGGTGGGAAGGAATTAGGAATGTCCGAGGGCTGTAAGTATGCTTCAATTGCAGCATTCGCCTTGTGACTGAGGAAAACCTCGGAAAAACCTTCAGTCAGGATTGCCGGTGGCCGGTATCGAACTGTCCGAATGACTCTCGCGCCACCTCTATCGGCACAGTGTGATAAATAGTGTGAGTGCACGAGATGAGTTATAAAAGTAGTCTGTATGCCTTATGATTATAGCAAGGATCAAAATACACCTCGTTTTCCAATAACATTTTCATTTTTGGTGGGAAATCAATCCAGGGGCAACTTGTACATGTGACTAAAGGTTATGAAAGTGCTTGGAAGAGTATGTCCAAGAGCTATTTTAATCCCGTCATTCACCTTTTGACTTGGAAACTCTTGAAAAGGAGGACAAAAACATAAGTCAGGATGGCCATGTGGCTGGTATCGATCCGGCGACCTTCCGAATATGAACCCCTCTGTCATTGTTTTCCAATATTGTTGTTCAGTCACTTGATGACATTGCGTATTTCCCGTATCTATTCCCGGGATAATAAGCGGCCTAAACACTTGTGGTCTCGTAGCCTTTATACTTTATGTGATGTAGCCGATGTAGCCTTATCTAAGGTTGGGACGGTTCCCACATAAAACAAGAGTGGTATCACAGATAGCTAATTATAGTACTATGTTATCGTTTCATGTTTATAAACAAACCCGGTATAACATGTTACAATAACAACTTGTTCACACCGTACATACGTAAAACACTGACCTAAAATGTTCAAAACGATTTTAGGCTAAATAGAATATATGAATATAAATGGTACCTATATGATATATGTTCGATCTCAGTCAGGACAAATATTTACGACAACCGCAGCTCTCAAACGACAACACTATCAAAATAATAACACTATAGTAAGTTTCACCACGTACTTACCAATCAATACCAACTACATTCAATCGGATATACTGCGCGTTCAGGTAGCCGTAAGTCCCACGTTTATTCTCATCACGATTGGGACGGAGATAAAAAGTTTCAATATTGTTCCGTATCAATCGCGGCAACCAGGTTATCCCGTCTCTCATAATGGTAGCCCAACATTCAATCATTGGATTTGATTTGATCTGATGCCGCGACCGAGTGCGGACGTGTTCCAACTTAGCTGGCATCGGTTCGCGAGGGCTGAGTGTGTCTTCAATTTCATTACGCGTGTCTGTTCTTTTGTCTGTTCCCCCCTTTCCCTTCTCCCTTACCAACCCTCCCAACCCGGCCTACCCACCAAAAAAGTAACTTCGTGTGGAATTAGTGAGCTTCCGTTTGGTGGACAAGTCAAATAATTTTTCTCCATCACCGGCAGCCTAAAAATTATAAATATGTATTTACAAATATCGATTAGGCCCAAATATTTTCTATCTGCGATCAATACAATCAGTTGTATATAGAATGTTATAGGTAGAATGTATTATATGCACTCATTTAATATACCCTCCCCCCCCCCCCCCCTCCGCGCTACCTCAGAACCCCACACTTCAATTCTAATTCTAAGATTTTTGACCTCCCTTTTTGGTGTGCCACTGTTTACCTAACCAGCCTCAAACACATTTCATTAAAATGCGTCTACTAAGTCTGGTAAACAATGTTCCCGCGTTCAATTTGACTTATTTATTCTGGACTAAGGGCACTTTATTAGCTATAAGATCATTCGAATCCTGGTTCAAATCGGTATTAATGTTAGTTGTGGTTTGTAACTTTCTGTATCACGAACTCATTCTCTTGTTTAGAACATAATATTATTTATTATTGCCTATGAATATAAGAATATAAGACGCAAAACGCAAACACCCCCATCATCATCATTTCTACGATGCTATTTGGACTTCGTTAGCTTGTCTCATAAATTTTATATCCAGCCTCAACGGTGTGTTTTTTCATGATTTAATCAATGAAGATCAAGACATTTAAAATCTGAAACTAAACAACATATCGAACACTATTCGCCGTGTAAGATTCTTTCTCATCTGTCGGAAAACTCTGTGTACAAGTTTAGCCTGTACAACGTCGGACGGCCAGCGAGGATTCAGATCCCAGCATCCGTCACTCCCAAAATAATTGTCCGAGTTTCTCCCTTGTCTGCAATTCCTCAATCCACTGCGCGATATGAAACTACATATCGAATACTATTCGCCATGTTTGTTATTCTTTCTCGTCTATCGAAAAAGTCCGTGTAAACGTTCATAAAAAGGTCAGCGAGGATTTTCGTTACTTCGAAAATAACAAAAATACACTACCCTAAAGTACAATTGAAAAAATCAATAATAAATTTCGTGCATAGTAATTTCCGGCAAGTGTTGCCGAGATGGAGACGATAGTAGTAACAATCATAATACATAATAATAATAATAATAATAATAATAATAATAATAATTATTATTATTATTATTATTATTATTATTGTTTTATTGAATGCATCACAATCATACAATTTCGGTCACAACCGGCGTTAGCATGTTATACGGACGTAATGTCAAGTATTTCCATGTGTCTACCTTATTAAACTTCACTAATCACATGTTACTAGTTTAACATCATCAATGTCGGTCAAAGCTGGTGTTTGCATGTTATACGGACAATACGGGTGTAATATCAAGTATTTCCATGAGGTACCTTGTTAAACTTCGGTCGTTACTGTCTTATTAGTACTTGTTCATAGTATACACTGTACATTGATATGATCTTCTCTGCGTCATCCTCGTGTGTGTCTTCCTTGCGTCGTGTTACTGTTTGCACGGTCGTGGCCGATTTCTCGAAGCTACCCTAGTAATTCTAGTCTATATGCACAATGGAAAACTACGAAAACCATGTCAGGATGGATGTTGTCTCGAAGGATTCACTCACATAAGTTTAAACTAGTTCTAAATGTTCTTCGGTATGTTAATGTTCACGTCATGTTCTGTCAAATTTATTCCCTATAACGGCTGTCAAAGTTCGTTTTGTTGTTTTGAAAAGACAATGCACTCAGTCGGTACACCTCCCAGTTTGATTGAAGTTCACTTCAAAGTTTATCCATGTATCATACCAAGGTCCGTAAATCCCCTCGGAGGCAAGTTCTTAAACACACGTTGGCAGTCACTTCCTAAAAAAAGGTGGCTTGGCGGGTCACGTGACGATCAAAACGTACGTTTTGCGCAGAATGCAAGTTTTTAAACCATAACGCCAACGAATTCAGGTCTCGAAACGTGACGTTCCCTCCCGCCATCGAAATACTCGTGGTTGGATAATTTTTCACGTTTTAAATCACTGCCCCCATGATTCAATTATTGTACTCGATGGCAGACCACAACAACAACAACAATAAACAATTGAATACGTAGCGCCGCGATTTTGAAGTATCTTCAAACGATGCTCAAACGTTTCTATAGCTGCACGATGGACGATCTACTTAATTTAGAGTTGATTGAAAATGCCGCAGATGAAGGAGACAATAATGATTTAGACAATAATGAGATTGGTTTAAGGAGCGCGTACACTCTTTTCAACTTTCGGATGCAAAATTTATTAATAAAAACATGCTCTAGAGGTAGGCCTAGGCCACGGCCTAGGCCCTGACATAGAGAAATAAAACAGGGACCCTTACTTACGAAATCCAAAGCATTTGTTGTTTTTATTTAGGCCTAGACCTTGCCTTTTGACACTTGTGAGAATAACAAAAGTTTGACCACTGACAGCTGGGCCCAGATTCACAAAGGTGCCCAAGTGCTAAGACGTCCTAGTTTAGGCAAATCTTAGTGATATAAATCACCACTATGTCGTTCTGCAATGTTGTAAAGATAAAATATAGTAAAATATGAACAATTTAACTAATAATATTTGATTTGTGAATGTGTATTAATACCTAGACATGATTTATCTTGATTTATCTAGCTAGGATTTGCCTAACTTAGGACAACTTAGAGTTACGCATCTTTGTGAATCCAGGCCCTGGTAAATAGTTTGTGTAGTTGTCGTTGCTAGCGCTAGGCGTAATAAAGCTCGTTTCTGATTGGTCGAAGAACGTTTACAATCACAAAGTATGAACACCATGGAACAATCGCAACGGGAATAAACAGTAATACCATTGAGTTTATTAGTGTAGGGTTAGAGACCCAGCGGCCATTGGCGGCTATCTACCAATAAATTTCCCGTGGACTCTAGTAGTACGAGCACGTACCGCTAGAAAGCGCTACACGTACCCACTGATGTCAGCGTTCCTGTGGAAAGAAGGGATTCGACACTAAATGTGTCAAGAGATAGCACCACTGCTGCACAACATGGCTGACAGTTAGAGGGTAACAAACTGACAGGAGATCATGGATCCGCCTAAACATGTTATTGCGCAAAGTAAGTTTTTAACTTTATTCTGAAATATACACATATTTGAAAGCAAATAGAGCCCAAAGGAACCGCAATGAAGAGAGGCAGTGTTAATCGGTGGCCTTTTCATTGCATGTGGTTAATTAACATTATGATCAGAACATGAACTTCGGACCTTCGGATACTTGGTGTGTCCCCTGAACCAAAATCCTCATAATATCAAAGGCATTTTGGATACAAAACGCAACCAGCAAATATCCAGCAAAGCTGGATATTCACTGACGCAACAATATCGCTTATGTTTCTTTGGAATCGTTGCCATTCTCATATAAACACTGACAAATGACACTGACAAATGACATCCAGCGGCTTTGTTGCCCTCTAGCTATTACTTCACAATTTCGCCGCCAGAGATCATATCTGCAACATTTAGTGCCGAATACTACGTAGTACGATCACGTGGCTTAGGTCTAGCCTAGGTCTAGGCCCAACTCTTTTAGTGTAGGCCATTACTAGGCCTACATTAATAGGCCTACATTAGTAACGTAGGACTACAGCCTAGCCTATAAAATGTATAAAACCTTATATAATGTGTTGTAATAAAGTATTAGCTTACTTATTGTTAACTTCGTGCCCGTTTGACATGTTTATCAGAACAGATGATAATGCTTTAATAACAATATCCACCGCCATCTGGATACTACTACCTAACCGACTTCGCATCTGCGCGTACTACGTAGCAAATACCTTAGTAACCAGCTGCGCTAGAATACAGGACAATCGCGGTGTTTAGCATGTAAGAAGGCGGCGAACGGCGAAAGTAGCGCATTCTGTCGGAGCGGTTCGATGGCTGCGCGGCAAATATGAATTTACTATGGCGCTTCCCATAAGAGTCAGCGAAGTAGCATATTATGGTTTGACCTTTGCGTCCGCGAGCTCGGCATTTACGTTTTAATTTGGAACATTACAACAAACATTCTCATTTATCCACTACTTAAGAAGACCGAGATATATATAGGTTAACTAGAAACCACAACAAACTATGTGTATTGCATGAAAGCATAATTTATACGTTCTGTAGGCGGAATGATCATCGACTCATTATTTATTGCTGGTATGTGGGTGGACCAAGCCATTGGTGAAATGGGGAGGGGGGAGGTTTTGATGAATTGTCAATACAGGCTTTTAAAATGTATCTACTTGAATTAACCCTTTATTATTATGAAGGCCACATGCCTCTCAACCACATGCTTATCAATAGCATCAGCTTCACTCATAATTGCACCTTTCTTAATATTCTGTACACAATCTTAACCCACGTAATTTCGCACAATTTCCCTCTTCCACAAAACACAAAAGACACAATGAAGGATATGAAAGGTGCATAATAATATGAATGAAAGAAAGTCTGTTACGTAAACATTTAGTAGGTAGTATGTATTTAGCAGAGTAAAACATGTTTCATATAAAAGTAATATAGGTTACAGCCTAATTAATAACACAAAGTATACATATAATAATAACATATAAATAATATGATACTGTATAACAGTGGTTCCCAACCTTTTTTGACTCAAGGCACCCCAAGCCTACATTCAATAGACACATGGCAACCCCCACCCCATATCACTTTTGTTATCACTAATTTTAAAAATATATAAGAATATGGTAATAAATCAACATTTTTTAAATTTTTTAAAATTATTTAATTACTGTATAACTACTTACAGTAGGATATACATACATGCAGTAACAGAAGTACATAAGTACACTAACGCCCGTGAGTACCGGGTCTCCAAACGTCCACAAATGCAGTAATTTTTGTGCTTTTGTATTTTTTTCCCTAATACAAGACGTTTCAAATTGTTGTTCTGAGCTTTTATAAAACCATTTAGTAATACATTTAGGCATTTGTCAATAAAAACATACAAGCAGTCAGTACACAAACCGGTCGAATGTGGTCGAAAAAAATTTAAAAAAACTCCAACATGCTTTTTTAAGACATTGAAAAATTCTCATAGACAAATACCGGCAAAAATACGAGACGGATGAAATCTGTTAAAGCACCATAACTCGGACACCCGTAAAGTCTAATTTTTTAAAGTAACGTTTTCAAATAGACAAATGTCCATTTATTAATACTAAACACAATTATTTGTTATATGACGTATTTATAACACTTATAATATACAAAAAGAAAACTTTTGTATGCGTGTTTTCTTAACGCCGTGAAAAATGCGTTGCGCGAACGTCTGTCATTCAGTGTAAGGGTGACTTTTTGAAAATGTTTTTTCATGCCCCTGTACGATAGAGCTTTCAGTATCGGGACAAAGAAAAAAAACCCATTTCGAAAGTACCAACTTGACGCAAAAAAAATCAAAACTGAAACCGTGTAGAGAAAATGGAAAAGTGCCCATAACTAAGCATCCGGGACGAAACTCAAAAATCACTTCGTTAATAATCAAGATTAGTGGTTATTTTTTAAAATGAAAAAGTCGAGAAAGTTTTCAAACAAGAAATGTGGAAAAAAAGTGTTACACGCGCTTTTTAAAAACTCACTTTACCAAATGTACACAATTTGATTGACGAAAGTTCCGGGACAAATTCAAAAAATTTCCAAATCCCAGTTACCTAGATGGTAAGCGTTGGTAACGAAACAAAAACGAACGTTATATCTCGTTTGGTTCGACGGGCAGGGCCGTTTGAATGTGACGCGTTAAAAACGTACCAAATCCGGCCTCCGTTTCCGGTCTCAGTTTTCGTAAAACTTTCATGTTTGGGTGTCCGTAACTTTTGAACGGGACAATATATATTCTTGTAGAGCACACCAAAAGATGCACCATTCAATTGACTTGGGATCACAAGCATCGAAAAAAATCCCCAAAAAACATTTGAATTTTTTACAATTTTTCCCGCAAAACCGGAGCGCCAAATACGCACACTTGGCGAGATAAAACACGTCGGGGGTGGAAAAGGGGTTGACACACAGACTCGAAAAAAATACCCACGTGTAGCCAAAGACATAGCGCCAAAAACTGTAGCGACAGACTGGGGAAAAAAGTCACGTGCGGTGGGCCAGCACATTAATTTACTACTGCTTTGAACCTAAGCAATCAATTTCGATCGAACCGCTCCGGTAGTGGCGCTAGTGTCGGCTTTTCGCCACTATTTCACGGCAGTGTCCAGTATTCTAGCGCAGCTAGTTAGTAAGGTATTTGTACGTAGTATCCCTTTCTTTCCACAGGAACGCTGACATCAGTGGGTACGTGTAGCGCTTTCTAGCGGTACGCGCTCGTACTACTAGAGTCCACGGGAAATTTATTGGTAGATAGCCGCCAATGGCCGCTGGGTCTCTAACCCTACACTAATAAACTCAATGGTAATACACATTTAGATCAGAACGTACGTTTTGGTTTTAAAAACTTGCACATTTTCCAAGCCACCAAAAACGAGTGGGATGGATTCACGTTTTGACGTTACGTTGTGACTGCAAACGTGTGTTTAAAAACTTGCCTCCCTGGTGGGGTCTCGTTGAACTCCAGAAACACACGCGCTGTTAGTGGGCTACCTCTTGTAGATTTCCAATTACTTCTCAGATTTCAAAGACGAAAAGTCCTCTCAATTCTGCCGGTCACGGCTACCAGTATCGATGTAAACAATAGGTTCGTTTGATTTGGCTACACCTTTTGTACTTTTTGCACTCACTCCATGTTATTTCATGGGGTAAATATCAAAAATTACAAAGTGATTGTAAATCAAACGAACCTAATTTTAAATCAAAATTTCACGTCTGCTACCTGCTGTAGGTTATCAGTCCAAAACAGTTCCTATTTGAAAATGAGTTCCAATAATGAGTGACATGTCGATATCATTCATATCTTCATCAATTTTCAGCAAATATAATAACAGCTGTCAAACTCGGGACAACATGGAATCGTTTTTGTTTTACACGCCTACGCCATCATACTAATTTTAACGGGAAGAGTGCGCTACTCACTTGTCAAAGCACTCGGAGACGGCCATCTTTCAAAGTCGTCATGTATTTCTTTGCAAGATATGGGGGGCGGAGTTTTGTTTTCCTGAGGCTTAGTCACTGGTTGTTTAGTCCATATAGTCATTCTGTCTAAGCGCGTCCATATCTACGAACTTTCTGGCACAAAGCTAATAAAAACAATTAACGACAATTCAAGAATAGGCATTGCAAAAATGTTTCTAATTACTATAGCTATTATACTTCCCGACATTGTTGGACGTCGTGCAGTGTGCGTTGCTAAGATTTTTCGTTGTCATTTTGTCTAGTGTTTTCACCACGGTCCGCCCCCGTTACTTACAATGTCCCAATAACTACTTATTCGTCGAATAGCTTGTTTTCTCCATGGCAACCACCAATCAAAACTCTTGAAATCCTACAAATAGCTTAATTGCTACAAATAACTTTCTTATTTATTTATTTATTTATTTATTAGAAGATTGTAAGACCGGCCCTTATTGACAGCAATAGAAATGTAATCGCGTTGATATTAGTATATTCGTGACCGAACAAAAATTTACTTTAATATAGTCACCTCACATTTTGCCGTTACTGTGTTACAGAAAAATATTTTCGAGTAACTTTCGTGTAACTTTGCCAATACTTATTAGATCACCATAAAAAAGAACATAATCGAAACCGGAAGTATCTTAATAAAAATATGTCTATCTCACATTTTGCCGCCATTTTGTTTCATAAAAATATTTTACAGTATAATATGGTGAACTTTGTAACTGTTCTAACGACTTTGCCACAAAGCTATACACCTATTATAATCCACATCGAGGCTTGTGAATGGTCCAAATTTTAAGTTGATGGGATTTCCCGTTCGACCGCTATTGACAGACATATATATATATATATATATATATATATATATATATATATATATATATATATATATATATATATATATATATATATACATATATATATTTAAAAAAAAGAAAACAGAACGAAGTGCCATAAAGGTCTGATGGAGACGCTCTCTTAGTTATTATTTTAATTATTATTATTATTATTTTTTTTTTATTATTATTATTGAGTTTGAGAAAGAAGCAGGGAAAAAGAAAAGAAAGAGGGAAGACCAAGACTGAGGTGGGAAGAAGTGATAGCAATGGACGTGGAAAGAAGAAATGCAACTTGGGAAGAGGTCAATCAGGAACGATGGTGGGAAGATAGAAAAGTATGGACAGAATTTGTAGAAAGAGCAGAGGAAGAAGAAAGTGAAGAGGAGGAGCCGGAGGAAGTTAACATGAGGGAAGCGTCAGGCATGGCCAGCCGGCTTCGATGTACCTAGGGGCCAGAATATGATGGGATTAAGTTCCTATCCCCTACCCGACTTCATTGTTGGACACAGGGAGCAGATATATAAAAAAAATCATTATTATTATTATTATTATTATTATTATTATTATTATTATTATTATTATTATTATTATTATTAATTATTATTATTATTATTATGATTATTATTACTATTATTATTATTATTATTATTATTATTATTATTATTATTATTATTATTATTATTTTATTTTAAATTATTATTACTATTACGACCGGGCGGTTATAACAGATCAAACCATCAATCACAATATACCTGATATTATATTTATTGACAAGAAGAAACAAGAAACGATTTTAATTGATGTTGCCGTTCTTTTATGCCATAATGTAGACAACTTGGCGAGAAAAGATAAAAAGATATAAGGAGTTATCTATTGAAATAAAAAGGCTGTGGAAGCAGAATAATGTAACTGTTGTACCGTGAATTTTATTAGCAAATGGTATTGATCCGCGAAAACTCCATGACAGTATTAAACAAATTGCCAAATTGGTCTCCAACCGAACATATACATCGAGATGCAAATAGGAATAATTAGAAAACTTTGGAACTAAGAAGAATGAAGACTTTAAGAAATTCTCCATCCTGGTGGTGGTTTTCGTGGTTTCCACCATACGAATTAGAGCGAATGCTGGGATGAGTACAAATCGTCCACGACCGTACATAGCATCTATAGTTGATTTCGGAGAAATACTATGAACAATGATATATTTAATTAGTTTTAAATAGAGTTTAATAAGGTAAACACATGGAAATACTTAACATAATGTAAGTACAACAATAATGTTTACCCCAGTTTTGACCGAGTTTGTATGTATTGCATCAATACAATTAATAATAATAATAATAATAATAATAATAATAATAATAATAATAATAATAATAATAATAATAATAATAATAATAATAATAATAATAATAATAATAATAATAATAATAATAATAATAATAATAATAATAGTAATTATAATAATTATAATAATAATAATAATAATAATAATAATAATAATAATAATATTTGGATACTCTAAAGCAAAAAGTAAGTGCATTAGCCAAAAGACTACGAAGATATAAAGAGTGTAGTGATAGAAAAGAACAAAACGAAATGTTTAAAGAAAAAGAAAAAGAATTCTATCAGCAAATTAACAATAAAGAAGAAATAGTAGGCAATGGTATACCATCGAAGACAGAGATTGAGCAGTTTTGGGGTGGGATATGGAGTAACTCATTAATGCACAATCACAATGCAACATGGATTCAAGATGAAATTGAGGCAATGAGTGATATCGAAGAAATGACATTTGATGGCATCAGTGTAAATGATATAAAATCAACGATACGAAATACTCATAATTGGAAAGCACCCGGTAACGATAACATTCAAAATTTTTGGTACAAGAAGTTTTCAAACATGCACACCCAGATTGCTAAATGTCTTAATGAATTTATATTAGGAGACAAGGATTTACCAGATTTCTTTACTGAAGGAATAACATTTCTTAAACCAAAAGATAATGACACCAAAAATCCAAGTAAATATAGACCAATTACATGCTTACCTACTATTTACAAAATCTTGACATCGTGCATAACAAATAAAATATATAGTCACTGCGAAGAACACAATATATTAGCTGAAGAACAAAAGGGATGTCGTAAATTGTCGCAAGGGTGTAAGGAACAATTAATTATCGATTCTGTTGTAATGAACCAAGCTTTCAACAAGAAGAGAAACATTCACGTTATTTATAAAGTAAACCCATTGATAGTAAACTTTTTGCGGACAGCGATGACGAGTTGGAAAACAACATTAAAGTTAAACGTAGGCAAAGAGCAGATATGTACTGACCCAGTTAACATCCGACGAGGTATTTTTCAAGGTGACTCGTTTAGTGCGTTATGGTTTTGTCTTTCATTAAATCCATTATCTCATATACTAAACAAATCTACACATGGTTTCAAGATAAAGGACGGTAATACGGTTTGCCACACACTTTCACATCTATTCTACATGGACGATCTCAAGCTATATGCTTTAAATGCGACACACATGACGAATCTTCTTAACTCAACGTTAGAATTCAGAAGAGATATATGTATGGATTTTGGAATTGATAAATGTAAGTCACTTCATGTCATCAAAGGAAAGATTACGAAATTAGAGGAGTTTGAAATTGACGAAGACACCGGATTGGAGTAATGGACGAAGAAGATATATACAAATATCTAGGATTTGCGCAGGCTAAACGAATTGATCATAAACTGATGAAAAGTAAACTAATTTCTGCATACAAGAAACAAATAGGATCCATTTTAAAAACACAATTGAATGGTAAAAACAAGATCAAAGCAATTAACACTTATGCTATACCGGTACTAACATATTCATTTGGAATTATTAACTGGACACAGACAGAACTTCATGCCCTAGAAATTCTCACCCGCACAACATTCACAAGTCATCACCCTAAGTCAGCAATAGAACGAGTGACTCTACCTAGAGAAAAAGGGGGAAGAGGCTTGATTGATTTAAACAATTTATATTATAAACAAATTGAAATTCTGAGAAAGTACTTTTATACAAAATGCCCACATTCACAACTTCATAGAGCTATAGTATCGGCAGACAAGTCGCTTTCTCCCCTCAATTTAAATGACGGAAATTTAAACTTGCTTCAAAAACTAAATTCTGACACAGCAAAAGAGATCAGAATATCAGAAAAGACGTTACATAGCAGACATTATAAAGAACTTCTTAAGGATAGTGTCGATAGGGTAGCATCGAACAAATGGTTAACGTCCGGGGACATTTTCAGCGAAACAGAGGGATTTATGATCGCTATTCAAGATAAAGTAATCAAGACTAACAATTACAAAAAATACATACTGAAAGACGTCACAGTGGAAGATAAATGTAGAAAATGTAATTTGAACGGCGAAACAATTGAACATATCGTATCTGGGTGCAAAATGCTTTGTCAAACAGATTATCTTCATAGGCATAACCAAGTTGCAAACATTGTACATCAAAAATTAGCCATGAAGTATAAACTTATAAACACAACCACTGCGTATTACAAATACAAGCCTGAAAAGGTATTAGATAGTAAAGACCACAAATTATATTACGACCGGGCAGTTATTACAGACCAAACCATACATCACAATAGACCGGATATTATATTTATTGACAAGAAGAAACAAGAAACGATTTTAATTGATGTTGCCGTCCCTTTATGCCACAATGTAGAGACAACTTGGCGGGAAAAGATAAACAGATATAAGGAATTATCAATTGAAATAAAAAGGTTGTGGAAGCAAAATAATGTAACTGTTATACCGTTAATTATATCAGCAAATGGCATTGTTCCACGTAAACTCCATGACAGTATTAAACTAATTGGTCTCCACCCGAACATATACATCGAGATGCAAAAAGCAATTATTTTGAACACGTGTAGGATAGTGCGAAAATTTTTGAACTAAGAAGAATGAAGACTTCAAGAAGTTCTCCATCCCGATGGTGGTTTTCGTGGTTTCCACCGTACAAAGAGCGAATGCTGGGATGAGTACAAATCGGCCACGACCGTACATAGCATCCACAGTTCGGTTTGAAAAAATAATGTGGGCAATGATATATTAAGTAGTATAGCCAAATGTGGGCATTTGAGAAGCAGAAGAAGAAGAAGAAGAAGAAGAAGAAGAAGAAGAAGAAGAAGAAGAAGATATATTAAGTAGTTCTAAGTAGATTTTAATAAGGTAAACACATGGAAATACTTGACATTTGTGTCCGTACAACATGTTTATGCCGGTTTTGACCGAGTTTGTATGTATTGCAACAATAAAATAATAATAATAATAATAATAATAATAATAATAATAATAATAATAATAATAATAATAATAATAATAATAATAATAATAATAATAATAATGAAATAAAATTGTGACTTGAACGGAATGTTCCGCCGCGTCGTGGGTGATAAGGTGGCTTACCTCGACGTTTCGTCCCTTTTGTGAGGGACATCTTCAGGAGTATCTAGCGCGTTCCCTATTTTATTTCATTATTACCGGGCTGCGAAAGTTATTATGTGAATTAATAATAATAATAATGATGATGATAATAAAAATAACAATAATAATAATAATAATAATAATAATAATAATAATAACCTGTGTGAACCGGGTCTAAGAGTCACGTCAAAATTTGCTCCTTATTTAAAAATGTAATTTCTATGATAGAAGGAAGAATCGGTCCCAGTTTTTGACATAGGGATGTTCCATAAGATGTCTACTACGAGGGAAATTGAAGGGAAGTACTAGTTTGCATTTAAATTCAAATAAATAATAGTTTAATTTAGTTTTAAGTGGTTGTTCCGAGATAGTCGGGACTCCGTTTTGTTTAACATAGGAACAAATGAAGGTAGATAATTTTGGCAGACAAATTAGGTCAATATGGGCGTAGATTTAGTTCATATTATTCATTACACATAATTTACCAAGATTATATGAATACAGTTAGATGTATTAGCTGTAGTACGTAAGCACTTTTCAATCTTTTCAGAATTGAGAGGACTTTTCGTCTTTGAAATCTGAGAAGTAATTGGAAATTTACGAGATGGCAGTCCACAAATTTGCCGCTAACAGCGCGCGCGGTTCTGGAGTTCGACGAGACCTCACCAGGGGAATCGCGAGAGGACTCGTATCAAGGACGTTGAAGGGAAATAATAGTGGACTTTCGATCAAACTGGGAAGTGTATCGACTGAGTGCATTGACTTTTCGAAACAACAAAACGAACTTTGACAGCTGTTATAGAAAATAATTTTGACAGAACATGACGTGAACATTAACATACCGAAGAACATTTAGAACTAGTTTAAACTTATGAGAGTGAATCCTTCGAGACAACATCCATCCTGACATGGTTTTCGTGGTTTTCCATTGTCCATAGAGTAGAATTACTAGGATGGCATCGAGAAATCGGCCACGACCGTACACACAGTAACACGACGCAAAGAAGACACACACGAAGACAACGCAAATAAGATCATATCATTATGCAGTGTATACTATGAACAAGTACTGATAAGACAGTAACGACTGAAGTTGAACAAGGTACCTCATGGAAATACTTGACATTACATCTGTATTGTCCGTATAACATGTAAACACCGGCTTTGACCGAGATTGATGACTGTTTAAACTAGTAACATGTGATTAGTGAAGTTAAATAAGGTAGACACATGGAAATACTTGACATTACGTCCGTATAACATGTTAACACCGGTTTTGACCGAGATTGTATGATTGTGATACATTCAATAAAATAATAATAATAATAATAATAATAATAATAATAATAATAATAATAATAATAATAAGATTAATAATAATAATAATAATAGTAATAATAATAATAATAATAATAATAATAATAATAATAATAATAATAATAATAATAATAATAATAATAATAATAATAATAATAATAATAATAATAATAATAATAGGCCTACGCATAATAAGAATAAGAATAAGAATAAGAATAATAATAATAGTAATAATAATAAAAATAATAATTATTATAATAATAATAATAATAATAATAATAATAATAATAATAATAATAATAATATTAATAATAATAATAATAATAATAATAATAATAATAATAATAATAATAATAATAATAATAATAATAATATTTTTTTTTCCCCTTTATTATAAGAACCCAGTTAATTTACATTCGATACAATCCCACAAAGCTACACTCGTAGCTTGTCTGTGGGGATTACAAACAAAACTAAATGAAAGTAATCTAGACTCCAACACCAATTACAACATTAATACAATTCTTAATACAAAAACGTTATATTATAATAATATAATATAATACAAAAAAATACAAAAACATTGAGCATTCTTCGAATCCTATTAACATAGTGCGATAGTTTCACGTAACAAAAACATTTTAATTCCCTTTTCACAGCACTTATACAATCTAAGTTCCTCAGGTCTTTGGGTTATTAAAATTAAATGGCACACAATATTCCAATGCACGCTTGCCGTACTTATTGTCAAACTTAGGGATTTTAAGAAACTCGGTTTCTTTGGCACGAGTATACAAACTATGGTCTATTACGTTTTTAAACATATCCTGGTAGTAAAACTTCAACACCAATTTAAATATAAATAATGCATTAACAGGAAGTACATTACACATTCTATATAACCCACTTAGTGTAAAACATAAATCATTTGGTTTATTAGACGATATTAACCTAAGCAATCTGTCCTGCAGTAAGAGAATATGTTTTATATTTGAAAACGAAGCATTACCCTATGCTGTCAAGGCGTATAAAATGACGGACTCAGCAAGCGCAATATAAACAAAATAAAAAGCGCAATAAAAAGAGTAAAATGCAGTATAAACTTTAATTTGTACAGTTGATTCAAACACGACCTAAGCATACTACATACTCGTGATGCACGTGTTCCTTTTTGCACATCCCAGCAAAAGTTTTGATCGATGTCCACTCCTAAATACGGATGGCTGTAAACTGAATCAATTTTAATTTTACTTTTACACTTGCATTGGATGCTGCTAACATTTTGACAAACATTGCTATGTAAACAATCAAAGGAATGGGTAAAAATATTTATACTTTCATTGTGATTAATATTATGAGGGGACGAAACATGTACTATTTTTGTTTTAACTGAATTAATGATAAGTCCATCATCATGTGTCCACCTCAACAAGTAAATAAAATCCTCCTGCAAATAAAGCTCAGCCATTTTTATATTTTATGAATTGCTACCAATGCCGTGTCGGCGTGTCATCGGCAAAGCAAAAAGAAAAACACCTCTTTATGAACAGTACCATTAAATTTACATAAACTAAATAAAGAACTGGCCCTAATATAGACTCTTGCGGTTGGACATGGTCTAACTTCGCTATCAAACTCTCCCACTCGCACAATAATTTTCCTTTCTAAAAAAATAATTTTCAAACCATGCTAACAAGGGACCTCTTACGCCAATCCGTTCAAGAGCAAGTAGCAATTTTCTATGGTTTAGGGTATCGAAAGCTTTAGTAAAGTCGATGAACATACATAAAATGTGACAGTTTTTGTTAAGTTTAGAATTGATCAAATTAGAAAATTTTAAGAGTAAATCCGACGTACTTTTCTCTTTTTGAAATCCGTATTGATGCTCATTAATAATGTTAAATTTTTCTAGTACTAGACTAAACAATTAGCAATGTATCTTTCCATAATCTTTTCAATGCTTGGCAACAACGAGATTGGTCTGTAATTAGAATATTCAAGGTGATTTTCTTTTTTATAAATCGGCCTCACAATCGATGTTTTAAGTTTTTCAGGAACTATGCCCTCAGTCAATGACAAATTATATAATCGTGCAATAACCGGACTTATCTCACTAGAGATACTTTGCAAATCTTTTACTCTTATACCATCTATGCCTGCTTGCTTACCAAGCCATCTGCACGCAGGACCAAGATTATACGCCACTTCATCTGCGCGCCGAAGAAGTACACCTCAGCATTAAGAGCGAAGGATACCTCTACGTCAAAAACCGCAGAAAATTTTCATTTTTTAATTATATCTCAAGATTGAAACACAAAATCGAAAATCTGAGACACCATAGCATTGTGGTATGGTTAGCCCTACAGACTGAATAATAAATGTATTTAACGTTATTATCAGTATGACTGTGATAACGATTTCCTTACTAATTTAAGGAAATCGTTATCACAGTCATACTGATTATAACGTTAAATACATTTATTATTCAGTCTGTAGGGCTAACCATACCACAATGCTATGGTGTCTCAGATTTTCGATTTTGTGTTTCAATCTTGACTTGAGATATAATTAAAAAATGAAACTTTTCTGCGGTTTTTGACGTAGAGGTATCCTTCGCTCTTAAGACGCCGGCAGATAGAATGCAACAGTGGAGGGAGAAGCCCCTTCACGGCAGGTTTGCAGCCGAGCTCACTGGGGAGCACATCGACTTAAAAGCCTCGACGGAATGGCTCCGAACTGCGGGCCTCTTCGCTGAAACGGAGGGGTTCGTCTTTGCCATTCAGGATCAAGTGTTGCGCACCAAGAACTATGAGCGACACATCCTCAAAGCCGACGTCCAAGATCGCTGTCGTCTCTGCAAGAAAGCTGGCGAGACCATCCAGCACATCGCAGGTGGATGCCCTGTGTTAGCTCCCAAGGAGTATTTGGAGCGTCACAACGCAGTTGCGAAAGTGGTCCACCAAGCGCTGGCCAAGGAGTACAGCCTGGTAGAGGTAGAAACACCGTACTACAAGTGCAAGCCCGAGCAAGTTCTGCGTAACCAATGTGCCAAGCTGCTGTGGGACTCACCCATTGTCACGGACAGAGCGGTCGAGGCAAATCGGCCAGACTTGGTTTTGTTTGACAAGAAGGATACAACAATCATCATCGACATCGCCGTCCCGCTAGACAACCATGTGATCAACGGCGTAAATCCCAGCCACTTGCCGTCGAACTCAAGGACATATACAAGCTGAGGTCCGTTGAGATAGTTCCTGTCGTCGTCTCCGTCAACGGTCTGGTCACCGAAGAGTGGTCAGCTGCGAAAGAGAAGCTCCACCTGAAGGACAAGCACGTGCGTGTCATGCAAAAGGCTGCAATCCTTGGCACAACTAATATCGTGCGGAAGGTCCTCAGCCTATGAGCTACATTGTCACCACCATCTTTCAGCCGCTACGCTAGGGTGCACTCTCGCATCGTCTTGGCTCAAGAGGAGCCCGATGGTGCAAATGAGAGAAGAGAAGAAAGGAAATAATAATAATAATAATAATAATAATAATAATAATAATAATAATAATAATAATAATAATAATAATAATAATAATAATAATAATAATAATAATAATAATAATAATAATAATAATAATAATAATAATTTTTCGTGGGAAACCTGCCCAGGGACAGCTCATGCCCCTCTTCTGCTAAGTGGGTATGCGATATTTGGAACGTTGGAAATGAATGTCCGAGGGCTGTTAGTATGACTTCAATCCCAACATTCACCTTGTGACTGAGGGAAACCTCGGAAAAAACCTTCAGTCACGATTGCCGGTAGCGCGTATCGAACCGGCGCCCTCCCGCAATAAGGCCTCGAGTGCTACGCACTGAAGGATCTTTGTCGGACTTTTCGCCATGCTTGTTATTCTTTCTTGTCTGGCGGAAACGTCGTCGTAAAAGTTTATACAACGAGCGAGGATAGATCCTAACGATCTGACACTTCGAAAACAATTTTCCAAGTTTTGTGCTTGTTTTTTTTTTTTTGCAATTTCTCAATATAGTGCGCGATATCTTATTCATACCGTCCTTACTCCTTACAAAGCGACGTCCCCACTGGCATTTCCTTCCTCAGAATTGAGTTCCCCACGAAGTCGATTAGCTAGGAGAAGTTGCATGCCTATAAGTTAGCAAAGAACGTAAGTCATCACTAAAACGAGTCTTTAACAAGAAGATAATTGATTATTATAAGGAAGCTTTTGGTTATGAGGTAAGATTGTCTCTATACGCGATACGCTACACCATAGAGATATATACTACTTCGTAATATATATCCTTATGGCTACACCACGTCCCTATACACAGAAGAACAATAATTTACAACGTAACCTTTTGTCAACCGTGTATAGGCTATTATATACGACGTATAAAAAGTATTACCACCGTAATCTTCGATCGTAACATCACGTCCACCTACTTCACTGAGCGAATAACTAGACCTCAGAGCTCAAATTTCGTCATTCTTTTATTATTACATAATAAGATCTCACAGTCAGTATGGTAAAAGTCAAGTGCTCAAAAATAGTTTATGTGAGCCGATGACAAACCAAAAAAAAAACGTAGACTATCTTCTGAGATAAGAGTGGCGTTTCAAGTTCCAACAAGGCTACCTGCAACACTCTACTACAGCAATAAAACAAAGGCAAGGCAAAGGAAACGTAAGGACCTACTGAATTTCAATGAAAAACGGAATATTTCCCCATTAAGGCCCGGCTACGTAGATTTTTAAGAACAGTGTTTGTGATTAATAAAGTTAAAAACATACAAGGCACATAATATATGCGTTCACATAACAATTAAAGACCTGTAGCTTGTTACTTGTGACGCTTGTGACCAACAGAGTTGACCAACTTTCAACTCAAGTCACAAATTCTTAGTTCACAGGTGAATAAACGGGGTCATCTTTAGCGGGGAGCGTCTTTAGTTCAGAATACCACCGACACGGTCAAGAATAGTTCGAAGCAAATCATCACAATTGTCAATGGGCTAGGGGCCTAGAGCTATAGTAATTGTTTGCTAGGATGAGGCTTATTTGGCAAGCATACCCACACTGTAAAAGATATCAATATATTGCTTATGATCATTCTAAAAGCTCTAATTGATCTCTCTCTACATCAGTCATGATTATTATGCAAGGATACAAATACTTCGATTTGACAGCAACGGTTTCTCGCCTGTACAAAAACTAAAAGCTAATGTTTCGTGCAAGGCTTCCAGCTTCGTCCGCTAGGTGGAGCTGATCAAGTAGACGTAATCTGCCCCCCGCCAAGCCAAGGTCCACTGGATTATCACTTGGAACGCTGTCGTCGCCGCGTTAAAAAAATATATTCAAAACAAAACCAATTTCAATATAAAGTAGCTAAAGTAGACCAACGCTAAATAGTATGCTTTGTTACTAAAAACAGATTCCTCCTTAGTTAACTCGAGACTACTTAAAATACAATACAATGTCACCACCAGTTCACCATTTATTACATTCGAGCTGAGCAAATATCGTAAGAAACAACAAATACAATACAGTTCCAGGACTAATAGGCTAGACCTGGTAACACTGGTCATAATAATTAATATAATATTGTTCTACAATCGTTTAGGCCAATGTAGCAAGAAACTAAATTGAGTATGATTACATGTAAATGGGATTAAACATTTATTTCTTAAATACATCCCGCCGTAACATTACAGTAGTGCTGCTGGGTCTAGCAGACCAAGTTCAATTTGAACGAATCATGGCGGCAAGTTAATTAGTTATCTGTGATGGCGGCCAACGAGCCGTTTCCCCTTTCAACAATGTTTTGACCGCCGACCAATAGAAAACGATCAACCCTGCGATACAAATTTAAAGAAGCAAGCCGTGGATTCTTCCAAGAGCTCCATAAAGTGTCTAATCAAAGATTACTGAGTGGAGAAGATGTTTCGTCCATATGGGAATTCGTCTGCGCGTGTCTGAGCGAAATTTTCTAAGTCCGACGTGTAGTTCGAATTCTCACCGCGAGTCGCTCTTCCAAAAGTTTAAAACTCAAGGTCCACTAAATCCCCTGGCACTTACTAGCGATCTAGTAGACCTTGTTTAACGGTAACGAAGTCAAACGCAAGGTCTACTAGATCGCTAGTAGCCGCCAGGGGATTTAGTGGACCTTGGTCAAACGTGCAGGGCTAGCGCTCCTTGTGGTCAGAATTCGAACTAGTGGTGAGACTTAGAAATTTTCGAAAAAACTCGCACAGATATTTTAACACGGCGATGAAACATCTTCTCCACTCAGTAATCTTTGGTCTAATCTTCGTCCATGTTTACCATTGTTTATCACAAATAGCACATGGATAGACAATCTGTTGCTAGGAGACTACATTGTCGTATCTTTCTTTGGTTAAATTGTCGCTCCACGGTGTTTTTTTCGGACAAACATTAATTAATGTGCGCCAATCAAAGAAAGACACAACAATGAAACTACCCAGCAACCGATTGTTTGTCCAACCTGTGTCGTCACAGCCCCTTTATTCGCTATTAACGCTATTAAATGTTTGTACGAAACAAAACACAATCACAAGGCTATTTTTGAAATCGAGGCTTGTGCTATTCTAAAGCGTCGTTTACAACAAAAATTAACTTGAGAAAATTGAAACACTGAAAAGCAATGGGACTGTTCAGATCCGCTTATCGTCTACGTAACACGGGGAAAAGTTGACCGAACGTGAACTATTCCGTACGCCACGTTAATTATTTCTTAATTAACAGCCTCATGCACAAAGCCACTTGCAGACGCAACTTTTGCCTTGCGCCCGCAAATCAATGAAACCGAATGCACAAAGGATTTACCGACGCAAATATTTGCGTGAGCTCGTTAAAGTTGCGGCTGCCTCGACCGTCCCACAAATAGATAAAATGGCGGCCCTGTCAAATACGGTGGACAGCAGGCTCCCGCGATCTCGTGTTTTAGAGATTGCACCAACGTATTGGAAGTTCCGGATTACATTTTTAATACTATAGTTATTATCTGCCGAAACATTTGGCTCAACTCTTAGTCGAAAATCTTCGTGTAGATTCAAGAATGTGCGATAAGAAAAAGTTACGGTAGGCCTACCTTCCAGTTGACGTTCAGATAAGTCTCCTTTTAATATTGGCCTAGGCAAGCATACTTGTAAACCATGTGTTAGTGCGGAGTGCCTAGCTACACGCCATAACAAATCTAAATGTGTGTAAACCCCAGAAAGTATAACTAAGACCTCAGCTCAGCCCTAGGCCTGGGCTATAAGCAGGCGTATCGTGAGGCCCTAGGCCTAGCTAGCCCTAGGCCTAGAGCACAGGCTTCTAGGGCTTAGCAACTTGTGGTATTGACAGCTTCAGTTCAGTCGTAGACGAAAAAAAAATAAACGCTTTCTGTGTAAACAGCTAGGTAGGCATAGGTCTAGGCTTAAGACGCCTAGGCCTAGGCCTACCTCACGCCGCGTATAGGCTGTGTAGGCCTAGGATCCGGCATACGAAACCTCGCAAAAACCTGTGGATACCGCCGTAAATCGTAGCGTAGAGAGAATACAAATACAATTATATTCTTGGCCGTAGGCCTAAGCCTAAAGGATTGGTGTAGTACAGTAAACCTACGTTATAGTTTAGCCTAGACCAACGTATAGGCCTACCAGTACATACCAAGTACTAGGCCACTAGGCTTAAGCTCAGACCACCTATTATGCAAATAGCCATGACCGTTCTGGATTTCCATACCATAACCTACACTAGGCTAGGTCTAGGCCCGCGTAAGAACCATACTCAGAGCTAGATATAGACCCAAGCCCTAATGGGAATACACTAGATTCTAGGCTGATTTATGTCGATGCCCGTACGTTCTATGTGTCAACAGGGAATAAAATAAAATTTCATTATAACAAGGATGAATATCGCTCACCCCCCCCCCAACAAAAACAGGAAATAAAATAACATCTCATTATAACAGGCCTGATTCAAGGCCAAAAGCCATCATTCAGGTGACTTCGTGTGTTTATTTTGTTTATTCCCCCCCCCCCCCCAAACAACAACAACAACAACAACAGGGAATAAAATAACATGTCATTATAACAGGCCTGAAGGATTGATGGCCAAAAGCCATCATTTAGGTGACTTCGTGTGTTTATTTTGTTTATTCCCCCCCCCCCCCAAACAACAACAACAACAACAGGGAAAAAAATAAAATTTCATTATATCAGACCTGAATCATGTAGGCCATAAGCATTTAGAAAAAGGCTTAGTTGTGCGTTAATTATTATTTCCCACCTGCCCCCCGCCACCACCCCCACAAAATGACAAAAATGTCAAATCGTTTTCTGCACAGTGCTCACAAATGTTCGAAATCGTTGTCTGGTTTAAATCTCGTCATGCGTTCCGAGATCCTAGACCCGTGATTGGTTCGGGTAAAGTCGGCCACGTCGGTAAAAGAAGTATTGGAACTTGCAGCGGTAAATTAAACGAGCATCATGGCGGACTTGCGTGAACGCTTTGTGCATTCGGATTTCCGCAAATTTATCTGCGTCTGCAAGTCCGCCATTTTTAACGAGCGGTAACTTTGCGTCCGCAAATCTTTGTGCATGAGGCTGTAAGCCAATAGACGATTTTCAGAATTGATCTAGAGGGCGTTATCAGTGGCGTAACTGAACTTCATCTTTTGACGTCCTCCGTGTCTGCCGTACGTGACACTAGGCAGCCAAACCCGTCCTCGCTCATTCCTCCACGGCCTGAACCCGCGAAAAAGGAGCTCGCTGTTTGTGTTTGTAAATAGTTTGTTTGTCACACGTGCATAATGAATACTGATACACTAATAACGTTAGTTTACGAAAGACCCCATTTATATAATGTTAAACACAGATTATATAAGGAAAAGCCTATCAGAGAGAAGAGTTGAATGGAAATTGGATTTGCCTTGGGTCTGACTGGTACAAAACATGCTAGACAAAACCCAGACTAAAAACCCGAAATTTCATTTTAAGTAAAAAATATTTAATTCATGTGTATTACAAGGCACACACTTTAGATTATAAGAGCGAAAAAGAAACGAATATGTCGGGTATCGGACCCGAGATTTTTTGGTGCAAGCCGCGGACGCAGTCGTCGAGCCACGACTGCGGCTGAAAATCTGCAATCTTAATAGGCCTCCGACGTAGACTGTGGTACGCTCTAGCGGCGAAAAAGTGCTCTTTTGAGTGTGTAATCCCAAGGTCTTCTGGATTTACTCTCACGCGCGCTGCGCGCATGCTACAAGCGATCTAGTGGACCTTGTGTAACTCCGAGGCTCCCGCGCATCAAGATGGCTACTTTACAGATAAATTAAACTATGTGTTCATTGTGTTGTGTCGTAAGATGCTCGTGTTCGCCAGCAAGAAATGAAACAATATCCATGTATGCGTTTCCAAATGAAAAACAGCAAAAGAACAGTAGACAACAGTGGATTTAAGCTGTTAAAAGAATCATACTTGACTCACTGCATCAACACTGTGTTTACATTTTCTGGTCACGTCATTGCAGTGGCTGGAGCCTAGTCCACCTTTTGTAAATAATTAGTAGACAAATGTACCTTGAAGTAAACATTGTGAAAATACAAAGTTACATATTGCTAAAGAATTAAGCCCTATGCCCCATCTTGGTTAACTTTTTTTAGGCCTACGCCATGAACATTAATAACAGCTGTCAGAATTTCTACTTCATCTAGGCCAAATCTAGGCGTAGGCCTAGGCTAGCAAACAGTTTGTTGGCGGGAAGAAGATTTACGCAGGCCTACATGATAGTCCTACATGATAGTCCATCATACCTTCCAGTTCCCACACTATCAATATTGCCAAGGTGGTGTTGTTCTCTCATAGGCCTCCGACATAGCCGATGGCAGCGCCACTGTTTTTCTCCTACCGGCAAAGTCGCGTCCTAACGAGTGTGTAGTTTGAAACCGCGCGAAAACTTCGCCTATCTAAATGCATGTAATCCAGAGCTGTCAGCAGTTTTGTATTTTCAAATATTAACATTATCTTGTATGCGTTTAAGCCGTGGAAAGTTACTTTACGAGAGATATCATGTAGGCCAAATAGATTTTGCAGACTATAGATTTAAAGACGGACAATGCGAGGTAAGAGGGCGAGTTTTGTCTGGCAGTAAAAAGTGTTCAAAACTCGCACCGTTCATTTACAAAACTACGCGGGTAATAGTCACTGTAGGGAAGTATAACGAGGACCTCGGTTAAGGCTTATATTTCCGTGTATCAAATGTAATATAGCTCCTAGCCTAAGCCTACTTCAAATCCAAAGACATAGACAGTCACAAAGTCACCTGTCAGATCAATGTAGATGTAACCATTATGAGTTCATAATGTGACAGGTAGGCCTAGACCTTTGATGTGTAGGCCTACACTTTGCTTAGTAAAATTAGGACACTTGAACACCAAAAGTAACCAAACCTGTAATTCTCAATACAAAACACAGGCTAGTAGGCCAACAGAAAAACTTCTTCATTTTTCTAAGAACATTGTTCTATTGGGTGACGACCCAGGCTTTCTCAACCAAATTCTTGACTCACCGTAACCCATGCTTCATGGCAGTACATACATGTTACACGAGCCTATGAGAGAACAACAACACCTTGGCAATATTGATAGTGTGGGAACTGGAAGGTATGATGGACTATCATGTAGGACTATCATGTAGGCCTGCGTAAATCTTCTTCCCGCCAACAAACTGTTTGCTAGCCTAGGCCTACGCCTAGATTTGGTCTAGATGAAGTAGGAATTCTGACAGCTGTTATGAATGTTCATGGCGTAGGCCTAAAAAAAGTTAACCAAGATCGGGAATAGGGCTCTTTAGCAATATGTCATTTTGTATTTTTACAATGATTACTTCAAAGTAGATTTGTCTACTAATTATTTACAAAAGGTGTACGGTATTGGTTAGGACTAGGCACCAGCCACTGCGTGACTGCAATGACGTGACCAGAAAATGTAAACAAAGTGTTGATGCATTGAGTCAAGTATGATTCATTTAACAGCTTAAATCCACTGTTGTCTACTGTTCTTTTGCTGTTTTTCATTTGGAAATGCATACATGGATATTGTTTCATTTCTTGCTGGCGAATACGAGCATCCTACGACACAACACATAGTTTTATTTATCTGTAAACTAGGCTTGATGCGCGCTGTAAACTAGCTTGATGCGCGGGAGCCTCGGAGTTACACACTCAAAAGGGCACTTTTTCGCCGCTAGAGCGTACCACAGTCTACGTCGGAGGCCTATAGGCTCGTGTAACATGTATGTACTGCCAGAAGCATGGACCTAGTGTAGGGTACGGTGAGTCAAGATTTTGTTGAGAAAGTCTGGGTCGTCACCCAATAGAAAAATGTTCTTAGAAAGATGGAGAAGTTTTTCTGTTGGCCTACTAGGGCCTATCCTGTATTTTGTATTAAGAATTACAGGTTTGGTTACTTTTGGTGTTCGAGTGTCCTAATTTTACTAAACAGTGTAGGCCTACACATCAAAGGTCTAGGCCTACCCGTCATGCATTATGAACTCATAATGGTTACATTTACATTCTACATTGATCTGACAGGTGACTTTGTGACTGTCTATGTCTTTGGATTTGAAGTAGGCCTAGGCTAGGAGCTATATTACATTTGATACACGGAAATATAAGCCTCAACCCTACAGTGACTATTACCCGCGTAGTTTTGTAAATGAACGGTGCGAGTTTTGAACACTTTTTACTGCCAGACAAAACTCGCCCTCTTACCTCGCATTGTCCGTCTTTAAATCTATAGTCTGCAAAATCTATTAGGCCTACATGATATCTCCAACTCTCGTTAAGTAACTCTCCACGGCTTAAACGCATACTAGATAATGTTAAAATTCGAAAATACACAACTGCTGACAGTTCTGGATTACATGCATTTAGATAGGCGAAGTTTTCGCGCGGTTTCAAATTACACACTCGTTAGGACGCGACTTTGCCGGTAGGAGAAAAACAGTGGCGCTGCCATCGGCTATGTCGGAGGCCTATTGTGACCTCTTTGGCCGTTTGTAGGCCTAGGGCTCCATGGCCTACTACAAAAAGAATTATTGTTTTTTAATGGTTTATTGTACTTCACTCATCCATAACTAAATTTAATTGATTACTTTTATCCTTTTTCACGAAACACATGATACTCTGACGCCACTTTCGTCCGTTCCGAGAAGAGATAGCGCTCGAGTAGCTTTGCCGTGCTACCGTGTCACGTTATACGGACGCACGGCACCCCCCACCCCAAAACAAGGCGGTGATTTTGTTTACTGAACAATGGTTTCGGTAGCTCCCGTATTTATATAAGTTAAAGTGGATATTTTTGGGTTTTCAGTGTTGTGAGTTAATGCATTAGCTTAATTGAAAACTGCAGATTCTTTCAAGGTATTGTACAGCATTGTGGGTGCAAAGACACATTGAGAATCTGAGTTTTGTGCTCGGCCTGGAGCGTGGGCTCAATTCTGAGTTTGCTGTTCTTTTGTTTTTTGGTGTTTCTCCTCCACGGTCATGTTTCGCCCATCACTTTCGGCATCTAATCGCCGTATTAATACTATAAAATGTGAGTTTTCCCGAGAATCCAGTCGACCAAGTGCCCGTGAAATTCACGATTGGTGCCACAATGTGCTTCGTCTTGAACGAGAGGATGTCGATACCATTCAACTCGATGGATCGAAACAAACGGTATTTGTAAAATGTAATTCAGGAGATAAATGTTCCGCCATTCTCGCAGCTACAAATGGTACTGCCAAATTTGTTCATGCTGATTCTTCGATAAGCATTGTCAAGATAGGCCACGCTGATCTAGGTTACCGCAATGTTAGGCTGTTTAACATTCCACCTGAGATGTCTCAAGAAACTGTTCGAGTTGAGATGGGGAAATTTGGTACTGTTCGTGACATTCAATACGAAACTTGGTCCGCTGATTACTTCTTCCGTTCTAGGAATGGTATTAGGGCCCTAAAGATTGACCTGGCGATGCACGTTCCTTCTTTTATCCATATTGGAGGGTATCGAGTTCTGGTTACTTACGATGGTCAGCCTAAAACGTGTTCCTTTTGTCACGCCACTGATCACTTTCGAGCGGATTGCCGCGCGAGGAAGCCTGTTCAAACACCTACAACAGACAATGCCGATACATCCAGCTATGCCTCTCGTCTGCGCACATCCATGCCTACCACTCTCCCTGTCGATCCGATTCCATTGGCTTCCCCTGAGTCGTGCGCCTCTGAGGCGGATGAGTCGTTGTTAGATGAGTATTCCTTATCGATGTCTGTTGATGAGCCTATCGCAGACGACCGAGAAATCCATGCGCTCAGTGACAGCGAATCCAGCCTTCAGGACGGTTCAGATGACACTAGTACGACGACGATCAAAAACACGCGCAAACGTGGTAAGAAACCATCTACTAGCGGTAACACTCCAAAACTGTTGAAGGTTGCAGTGTCCGGTGCTCCTCAAATTCTTGTTGCTCAAGATGAAATCATCGATGTTGATGTTATAAAAACCAAACCGCGAACCAAACTCAATTCAAAAGTTTCCTCTCTGATTAATTCCAACGTTGTTAATGCCGGTGTAGTTCGTGCTAGAGCTGCTAAGAACAATCGCAATATTTGTCCTACTGAATGTGAAAGTCTACTACAAGACCGTGCTCCTAGTCAGAAGATTGTTTGTGACGGCTCCTGGAGCAAAGAACTTGATATACTTCCCCAACCTACTAAATAGCCTAACTATGGATTCACTACATTTTTGTTTTCTTAATTCCTTTGGGTTCTCGAAAAGAAAACCTCTACTAGAACATCTTTGTTGCTCTCATACACTTCACGTTCTTGGCCTGGCTGAAACGTGGTCAGGTCCCATGCATTCTGTGAAGCTGCCTGGCTTCAGTGTTCTTCGCAAAGACCGCGAATATATTAGGGGTCGCCCAGCTCGGGGAGGTGTAGCGCTGTTTCTAAACAGTTCTCTTCCATTCACGTCACTCCCTCTTCCGCCACAATTCTCTCACTTGGAAGCTGTCACTTGTCTCTTGCATGGTCCCATTGGCCCCATTTGCCTATGTGTGTTATACACTCCTCCTGGTCATCCTCTTCCAACTAATTTCTTGAAATATATCTCTAATCTTTACCCTAGCATCGTCATGGGTGATTTCAATGCCCGCCACACATCTTTTGGTGATTCAGTTAATAATAAAACTGGCTCAGATCTAGCTGACCTCCTTATCGAATTGCCCATCTTCCGACTTCACTGCAACAGCCCTACATTCATTGGGTACCAAGGAGTATCTATTCCGGACCATGTAATTGTTAGCGAATCACTGTCACCAAGATGCAGCGATATAACGATTGGACAACCGACAGGGAGTGATCACCTTCCACTTCTATTTTCTGCAAACATAGTCCGTTCGACTCCTCAACAGTCACCAGCTGTTTCTGTGGTTCGCGATTTTCGCAAGGCTGATTGGTCACTCTATCGTCATCACCTAAGTCGCCTTCTCCCTCAACCAGATATTGTTTCTTCAGTTGACACTTTACTTTCTACTGCCAATCAAATGACAGCTGTCATTAAGTTAGCAACTAATTTGTCTTGCCCGACGAAGACTATTAACATCAATAGACGTCCTCTTCCCCCCTATATTGTAAATTTAATTAAAATTAAGAGTAAGCTGTACCGTCGTATCAAGAAAAACTTCGATTCTGCTCTAAAAACGGAGTGGAATAGACTCAACGCGATTGTCCGTAAAAAGGTTCGTGAATTTCGAGAACACTCGTGGCTTTCGATTTGTGAGAGTCTCAACTACAGAGATGGCGGAAAGTTTTGGCGCAAATTTAAGATTTTAACTGGTCAAAAATCATCTAACCCTTCGCCACTAATAGTGGACGGCATCCCCTATGCAACTGCTCTTGAAAAAGCCAATATCTTCTCGACATGTCTCAACAAAATTCATTCATTTCCTTCTGACCCACGTTTTGATTCTGATTTTAAACTCAAAGTTACAAATAAGCTTGCTCTCTATGAGCCTTCTCTCTCCAATCATACTCCCATACCTCAGATTCATCACGAATCCCATTCTCTAATTCAAGCAATCACTCCGCAAGAGGTAATTACCACCATACGTTCTGGGAAGAATTCGGCTCCTGGAGGGGATAAGATTACCCGTCTTCAATTACTCCAAGGTCCCGACAAGTTGTTTTCACTGCTTTCCACGATCCTCTCATCATGCTTAAACCTGGGATATATTCCGCCCAGTTGGAAATCATCTGAGGTAATTATGATCCCGAAACCCAACAAACCTCCGACGGACCCTTTATCATACAGACCAATTAGCCTTATCAATGTTATAAGCAAAACTTTCGAGAAAATAATTGCTAATCGTCTCTCTATCTTTGCTGAGGAAAACGCCATCATTCCCCCGACTCAGGCGGGCTTTCGTCGTCGTCGCGGGGTCCCTGACGCTCTCCTCAAACTTATTACGGAAACTACTTGCTCGCTCAATAACGGCAAGTGTGTTCTGGCCATTTTCTTTGACATCGAACGGGCTTTTGATAAGCTATGGCATGACGGTCTTCTATACAAGTTACTTCGTTTAAACGTCCCACTAGTCTTCATTCGCTGCATCAAGGCTTTACTCTCTAATCGTTCCTCTAGGGTTCGCATTAATGGCGTTCTCTCCACCCCCTTCTCTCCACTCGCGGGAGTACCGCAAGGTTCTCCTCTTTCTCCGATCCTTTATATTCTCTTTTGTCACGATTTACCTTCTCCATCATCTTCTCGACTGTTCCTCTCACAGTTTGCGGATGACACTGCTTACTGGTGTGCTGGATTCTCAGCCTGGTCAGCTCAACTAGGTCTCCAACGTCAGACTTCAAAATTTGAGAATTGGATGTGTCTCTGGAGAGTTCGCCCAAATGCATCAAAAACTCAACTTATTCTCTTCGTTCACCGGAATAAAACTCGTAAAGTGAGTCAACAGTCAGGTACCATCACACTTCAATTTTGGGGTGAAAACGTTGTCCCACAAAATCAAGTTCGCTACCTGGGTCTTGAATTCAGTAACATCTTCAGCTGGTTGCCTCACTGTAAAAAGACAATTAATACGGTACGCTCCAGATTAAACCTGTTAATACTTATCAGGGGTCGATTACGTGGCTGCAATTATGAAACACTCCTCAGAACGTACTTGGCATTCATCCGTCCAGTTTTCGAATTTGCTTGCGGTGTTCTAGCCCCCCTTCTTGGCCCACTACTGTCCCTCTACGCATCTCTAGAACGTCGAATTTTGCGAAGAATTGCAAGACTCCCTCCCTGGACCAAAAATGAAGACATCAACGAACTTTTAGACAACAACCATATCTCAAACCGGATTCATCACCTTCATCTGAAATATTTTGATAAAATTATTAACGACAACCACAAAGACATGCTAGACATAATAACTCGACCTATAACCTTATCCTTCAGACCGAAATTCAAATATCCATTACCGATCAATGTCATACTATAACTTCCTCTCCATCTATTTCACTCTGTAACTTTAACTGTATATAATTGTATGTAATTTGTGTTATTGTATGTACCTGTAGGCTAAAGAGGGTATGGGCATGCCCATAACCCTACACTGGCCATCCTGTCCTTCCATGGGACAGGAAAACAACAATAAAATTAATTAATTAATTACCCCCCACCCCCGAAACTACATCGAGAATGATTTTACTTAATACTACATTTACTTAATAATATATTGTAAGATCCCTAAACCACTTCAGTGTATATCAATCGCAACATTTTCAAAACATTTTAACATTTAACAACAACAACATTTACAACAATAACAACATTTTATAACATTTTTATTATATTTGTCATACCACTTCACTTGGATAAGATATATAATTCCTTTCAATAATTCAATTATATTTGTGTGTTCATCTACAACCAATATGCCTTTCGCACGAAACAGTAGAACTGAGGGTATCTATAAATAAAAATGAATTAAATAAATAAATAAATAAATTCACATTTAGAGTCTACCCACTCAGTAACTAAACTGATTTAAAGTGGGGGACTTTAATTGAAAGTGACTAAACCAACCCTGCAGGCTTCGAACACCATCGACGAGTGAGCGATAACCAATCAAAGATCGATATTTCAAATACGAAACATATGAATCAGTAATCTAATATTACAATGTAACGGTCTGTGAATTAAAATTTAAATGTGACTTGTGACCACAATGTTTCACTTCATGTTGAGATTATATTGAACACCATAAAACATTTAAAACACAAGTAGTATACAATTCTTATTTAGAACTATAACCAATTCCTACTGTAACACTGTAACTTCAATATAAACAAACGAGTAGTGGTTCCAGTAGTAATCTTTGAGTCTAAAAGGCATGAAATAATTAAAGAAGTGAAAGAAAAATCTTCGCCTTCGCTTAAAAGGCCACCCTCCGGCTGCTGGGGCTTTGCCCCAGACCCCTTCCAGTCCCCTCGTCTCACGTTTTCCTAATTAACCCCCCCCCCGAAATAATTCCTAGTTACGCAACTGGCCGTTATTATACTTCTATCGAAAGGTCCTTGATAGGCCAACCACAACAATGCTCAACAATGACAACTAGTTTTCAAATGTTATATCAAAGTTAATTTGAGATTGTTGTGTATTGTTGTTGTTGTCAATGACGGTATAGAAGACCGTAATTAACTCCGATAAGGAGAATGTATCACTGTTTCAGTTTTCTAAAATATGCATATCATACAAAAGTTATATAGCTATAGGGCACTAGCAACACCAACAGACAACAATGGAACAAATGAATTGAAGTGATGGACACACAATCAGCTGTCAAAATACTAAAATTGCAACCATAGAAATAAAAACAAGTGTAACAATTGTAACTACTCGTCATTTAAAACTTTTAATGATAGACAACAACTAAGTGAAAGTTTTTCTGTGTATTTGTTTGATTTTTGTGTTGTTTTCCAAAATCAGAAGAAATTGTTTTTTGACAGCTTGTTGTTTGTCCATTGATTCAATTCATTTGTTTCATTGTTGTCTTTTGGTGTTGCTAGTGCCCTATTGGCTCCCTGAAGGTAAGAACACGCGTCGCGCAGCAGAACAGATGGCTCCGGTAACTGAATTGGCTCCCTGAAGGTGAGAACACGCGTCGCGCAGCAAAACAGATGGCTCCGGTAACTGAATTGGCTCCCTGAAGGTGAGAACACGCGTCGCGCAGCAGAACAGATGGCTCCGGTAACTGAATTGGCTCCCTGAAGGTGAGAACACGCGTCGCGCAGCAGAACAGATGGCTCCGGTAACTGAATTGGCTCCCTGAAGGTGAGAACACGCGTCGCGCAGCAGAACAGATGGCTCCGGTAACTAAATTGGCTCCCTGAAGGTGAGAACACGCGTCGCGCAGCAGAACAGATGGCTCCGGTAACTGAATTGGCTCCCTGAAGGTGAGAACACGCGTCGCGCAGCAGAACAGATGGCTCCGGTAACTGAATTGGCTCCCTGAAGGTGAGAACACGCGTCGCGCAGCAGAACAGATGGCTCCGGTAACTGAATTGGCTCCCTGAAGGTGAGAACACGCGTCGCGCAGCAGAACAGATGGCTCCGGTAACTGAATTGGCTCCCTGAAGGTTAGAACACGCGTCGCGCAGCAGAACAGATGGCTCCGGTAACTGAATTGGCTCCCTGAAGGTGAGAACACGCGTCGCGCAGCAGAACAGATGGCTCCGGTAACTGAATTGGCTCCCTGAAGGTGAGAACACGTGTCGTGCAGCAAAACAGATGGCTCCGGTAACTGAATTGGCTCCCTGAAGGTGAGAACACGCGTCGCGCAGCAGAACAGATGGCTCCGGTAACTGAATTGGCTCCCTGAAGGTGAGAACACGCGTCGCGCAGCAGAACAGATGGCTTCGGTAACTGAATTGGCTCCCTGAAGGTGAGAACACGCGTCGCGCAGCAGAACAGATGGCTTCGGTAACTGAATTGGCTCCCTGAAGGTAAGAACACCTGTCGCGCAGCAGAACAGATGGCTCCGGTAACAAAATAAGCTCCCTAAAGGTGAAAACACGCGTCGCGCAGCAGAACAGATGGCTCCGGTAACTGAATTGGCTTCCTGAAGGTGAGAACACGCGTCGCGCAGCAGAACAGATGGCTTCGGTAACTGAATTGGCTCCCTGAAGGTGAGAACACGCGTCGCGCAGCAGAACAGATGGCTCCGGTAACTGAATTGGCTCCCTGAAGGTGAGAACACGCGTCGCGCAGCAGAACAGATGGCTTCGGTAACGGAATTGGCTCCCTGAAGGTGAGAACACGCGTCGTGCAGCAGAACAGATGGCTTCGGTAACTGAATTGGCTCCCTGAAGGTGAGAACACGCGTCGCGCAGCAGAACAGATGGCTTCGGTAACTGAATTGGCTCCCTGAAGGTGAGAACACGTGTCGTGCAGCAAAACAGATGGCTTCGGTAACTGAATTGGATCCCTGAAGGTGAGAACACGCGTCGCGCAGCAGAACAGACGGCTTCGGTAACTGAATTGGCTCCCTGAAGGGGAGAACACGCGTCGCGCAGCAGAACAGATGGCTCCGGTAACTGAATTGGCTCCCTGAAGGTGAGAACACGCGTCGCGCAGCAGAACAGATGGCTTCGGTAACTGAATTGGCTCCCTGAAGGTGAGAACACGCGTCGCGCAGCAGAACAGATGGCTCCGGTAACTGAATTGGCTCCCTGAAGGTGAGAACACGCGTCGCGCAGCAGAACAGATGGCTCCGGTAACTGAATTGGCTCCCTGAAGGTGAAACACGCGTCGCGCAGCAGAACAGATGGCTCCGGTAACTGAATTGGCTCCCTGAAGGTGAGAACACGCGTCGCGCAGCAGAACAGTTGGCTCCGGTAACTGAATTGGCTCCCTGAAGGTGAGAACACGCGTCACCCAGCAGAACAGATGGCTTCGGTAACTGAATTGGCTCCCTGAAGGTGAGAACACGCGTCGCGCAGCAGAACAGATGGCTCCGGTAACTGAATTGGCTCCCTGAAGGTGAGAACACGCGTCGCGCAGCAGAACAGATGGCTCCGGTAACTGAATTGGCTCCCTGAAGGTGAGAACACGCGTCGCGCAGCAGAACAGATGGCTTCGGTAACTGAATTGGCTCCCTGAAGGTGAGAACACGCGTCGCGCAGCAGAACAGATGGCTCCGGTAACTGAATTGGCTCCCTGAAGGTGAGAACACGCGTCGCGCAGCAGAACAGATGGCTCCGGTAACTGAATTGGCTCCCTGAAGGTGAGAACACGCGTCGCGCAGCAGAACAGACGGCTCCGGTAACTGAATTGGCTCCCTATAAAGGTGAGAACACGCGTCGCGCAGCAGAACAACATGATGGCTTATGTAACTGAATTGGCTCCCTGAAGGTGAGAACACGCGTCGCGCAGCAGAACAGATGGCTTCGGTAACTGAATTGGCTCCCTGAAGGTGAGAACACGCGTCGCGCAGCAGAACAGATGGCTTCGGTAACTGAATTGGCTCCCTGAAGGTGAGAACACGCGTCGCGCAGCTGAACAGATGGCTTGAATTTGCTCCCCGAAGGTGAGAACACGCGTCGCGCAGCAGAACAGATGGCTCCGGTAACTGAATTTGCTCCCTGAAGGTGAGAACACGTGTCGTGCAGCAAAACAGATGGCTTCGGTAACTGAATTGGATCCCTGAAGGTGAGAACACGCGTCGCGCAGCAGAACAGATGGCTTCGGTAACTGAATTGGCTCCCTGAAGGTGAGAACACGCGTCGCGCAGCAGAACAGATGGCTTCGGTAACTGAATTGGCTCCCCGAACGTTGAGAACACGCGTCGTGCTGCAGAACACTACGTATGTTGTTCGTTCGAGATTGATATGTGGATCATTCATTGAAATCTCAGTGGTCGAAGATAGCGCAGGTAACGACTTAGCCGCTTTGAAATCTTCCCAAATCTCTTTGCTTGGGTCTCAAGGACGTTTGAGCAAGAATGTCACTTTGCAACATGTTGACGGTACCGTGGAGGGTGGCCCCCTCACCGTGACATTGATGGTGTCGCTGCAACACTTATTGTTATACGTTGAAAGCGGCGTAAATAGCCACAATATTCAAGAGGCCGAGCGATTTGTAAACAGTGGTTTGATTATGACGTGTGGTATAATAAGTGATTAAAATGAAAGAAATTTCCAAATCTTTTGATTGTGTTTGTAAATCACTTACCAGCGTCCGGAGGCCGGACAGGGCAATAACTATCAAAACCTTGATTTTGACATAAATTTCATTATTTTTTTTAGAATAACCGCAAAATCTGCAATCTTTACACAAATTTCACCCAACAAAATTTTTAAAAGCAAATTTATAGGCTTTTATACCGTTATATTTACATATCATGCAATACCTTCTTTTATATTTGTTTCAGTTATGTATTACTGTGCACACAGATTGTTTAGAACTTTTGTTCCGAATTGCATCTAGGGGAGACATGATGAAGCAGCACATCGGCTAAATATCTAGCACTTGTTCGCCCACAGGTGGAATACGCTAGCGTTATATGGAGTCCGCATCACAAAACCAAAATATAATTGAGAGGATACAGAAAAAGTTTATTAAAATGGTATGTTATCATTATTTCAGGCAGCCCTACCACCGAAATGAATATCTTTTGCACTGTCAAAACATGAGGTAAATGCCCCTAGAAGAGAGATGAACCTTGCTAGATATGATGTTTCTGCACAAAATCACGCATAATTCAGTAGATACCCCATTGATAACATATCTAAACTTTTTTGTCCCCCTGAGAACAACTAGAAGACATTCTACATTTTACGTCCTCAGCAATAGAATTGATCTCTATAAGCATTGTGCCATCAATAGATTACAATCTACATACAACCAGCTAGCAGAGCATTTGAGCACCGACATTTGTTTTGAAAGTTACAATTGTTTTAAAAATAAAATATTCCAGGCGCTAAAGTCAAAGTTTTTATTTTGACTTTTAAGTATGTAATTTTCTTGCTGTTGTTTTGGTATAATTGCTTATGTCTTATGTATTATGTTTTATTGTAACTGTTGTATTATTGTTTATTATTGTAATTGTTTGTGTAATTGTTTGTTGTATTATAACTTACTCCTGTCTCCTGAGTGTAATATTGTATTGTATTATGTTTGCACTAGTGGGATTTTGATATCCTGTTTGCAAATGAAGGCATTATTATTATTATTATTATTATTATTATTATTATTATTATTATTATTATTATTATTATTATTATTATTATTTTTATTATTATTATTATTATTATTATTATAATTATTATTATTATTATTATTATTATTATTATTATTATTATTATTATTATTATTGTTATTATAATAATAATAATAATAATTATTATTATTATTACTATTGTGGAAGAACTAACTAGGTGGCTTTAAGTCGATCGATTATAACTGCACATGTAATATAAATCATTCAAATTGTATGTACTGCAAGTTGAGATTAAGCTTGTGAATATAGGCACCGAGATTGGCCACTGATGGCGCTAGTGAAAACGAATGAAGTGCTCAAAGTGGCAAAGTCGCGCAACAACCTGCTGAAGCAGCGTCGTTCTTCTTACGTCGATAATGGCAAATTGTGAAAATTGTTTAATTAAATACAGCTTTTAAAATATTTGGGCAGATTATGAATCCCATCAGTAAATTTTAAAAAGGCAAGCCACCATTTTAATCAGGACACGTTTTAGACGTACAAACAACAAATAACACACAACAAAGACAAACAAAACAAGTCAATAAAAATCAAAACAAAAACACAAAACAAAACAACAAAACAAAATAAATACACATCAACAATAAAAAGCAAAACAAACACAATAAAAAACAAGAATATCACAATAATATCCAGCACTATTTTCAACCGCGGAATGAAATCTTCAGCAGTTTGTTGCTAAATTTTGCCACATATAGCGCTGCATGTACTAACACACGGTGCCTATTGTAGAAACAAATATGCACCTACCGCTATTAGTTTTTTATTTATTGAGTGTTAAAATGCGTTGGAATTCCCTATGTTATACATTGTAACTGAACAAAAACCTACACTTTCAATCGTATAAGTTTGCGTAGCACCTTCAAAAAGTAATATATTGTAACAAATTTTCATCCTAAATGTAGATAACTTCATGACTAACATGAATACGTTTGAAAAAAATGATCGAACGCGATCCGTTTTCGAGATATTTGCGCTGGTGTGTCAATTTTACCTCAAATCTACTCAAATTAGAAACTATAAATATACTTTATTAATTAAAAAAAATATATAATTTCAAGACGTTCAGTATTAAATGCTACTCACATGTAATAATTCTTGAAATTCATAATTTAGAATAAGAAAAAGTATTTTTTCATGTCCATTTAATTTGAATAGTTTAGTTGTTGTATTGAATGGGTAGTTCACTTCATCGATCGACTTTAATGCCAATTATAAATGTCAATGAGAAGGATTCATTTTATTTGGAACCGTGTCCATCGAGCTGGACACCAAGCAATGTTTATTATTCAGTCCATAGCGACGGGTTTCTTTTGTCTTGCCCAATTGCCACCGCCTTCTGACAAGTAGCGCACCACAGGACCCCCCTGCCAGTGAACGAGCACAGCGAGGCGAACGAAAGTCTATACGCCTAGTCGCGCTGGTACATACACTTGACGTCCTGCTCTCGTCGTGACCAAAGGCTGAGCAGCGGCAACGGCAGCGTATGATCGAACCACAGACGGAGTGCTGGAGTTCGGACGAACACTGGAGTGAATAACAGCTGGGGGCGCTGTCCCAGACAGATGTGATGAGCGTGATTCTGCATTCGGCGTCGTCGATGGTTGAGTGGTATCTGGGGCCGCATCAGCAGGAATGAAGGCGGGTTTCAAACGATCAATGGATACAACGACCTTCTTCCCAGTACGCAAAATTGTAAAGTGTTTCTCATTCCTCGTGAGTACCTCGTAAGGCCCATCGTACGGTTGCTGAAGGGGTGTTCGGACAGCTTCATGTCGCACAAAAACGTGGGAACATGTCGCGAGGTCCTTAAACACAAAACAGCGTCGTTCTCCGTGTCGAATAGGGCGGGACGGCCGGAGCTTCTGGAGACGTCGGCGGAGGTGCCTGACGTACTCAGAGGTGCTGTCCAGTGTTGTTGCAGCTGACAGATATTCTCCTGGAAGTCTGAGAGTAGTTCCATAAACCAATTCAGCCGGTGTTGCCTTAATATCGTCCTTCCAAGCTGATCGGATACCCAGCATAACCCACGGTAGGGTGTCAGTCCAGCGGTTCTCTTCATGGCACATAAGTGCAGCCTTGAGCTGTCGGTGGAGACGCTCTACCATTCCGCTGGCGGCGGGGTGATATGACGTAGTGTGGATTAGGGTCGTACCTAACAGGTGATTGAGAGACCTGAAAAGAGACGACTCGAACTGTCGACCTTGGTCGGAAGTGATCCGAAGGGGCGTCCCAAAACGAGATATCCACCCGGTGACGAGGGCAGAGGCGACTGTATCTGCAGTTATATCGGCAAGAGGCAGCGCCTCAGGCCAGCATTATTTCCGTCATATGGTGGAAGCCAGAACGTTCTCAGTCCACACAGACCACAAGCATTTGACATTCGCTTTTAAGCAGAAGGCTGAGAAGTGTTCACCGCGACAGTTTCGGTATCTCGACTACATTGGCCAATTTTCTACCGATATTCGTCATGTTCCTGGCAAGGAGAATGTCGTCGCAGACGCTCTGTCCAGAGTGGAGGCGATCTCGGTTCCAGTGGATTACGTGGCAATTGCTCGAGAACAGAAGACCGACACCGACCTTCGGGCACTTCTTCTCTGAGACACTGCACTTCAACTGAAATGTAAGAGCCTCGCTGGGACAAACCTCACGATCCATTGTGACACGTGTACGCCGGTAGAACGGCCCTTCGTGCCAGCGAACCTTCGACGTCGGGTGTTTGACAGCCTTCACAGCCTGTCCCATCCAGGTGTTGCGGCCTCCGTTCGCCTTGTCTCCAGGAGCTACGTCTGGCCGTCAATGAGAAGAGACCGCAGAGAGTGGGCCCGGGCATGCATAACTTGTCAGCGATCGAAGGTCACTCGCCACGTCTCTGCGCCCGTTGAGCATTTTGACGTCCCCGACGCTCGGTTTGACCATGTCCACATTGATCTTGTTGGTCCTCTCCCCGAGTCAGCGGGATTCCGTATGGCCTCGTAGATGGCAAGGAGTTCGCGATCGTATGCTATTGCTCTGTACTTGCGCTGCGCCGCATTCAGCTTACGTGAGAAGAATGCTAGCGGTTGCCAACCTAAACAAGTTCTCTGCTGAAGGGCGGCTCCAATACTATTGTCGGAGGCGTCGGCTACGATCGCCAGCTCCCCACTTGAGACAAACTCGCGTTTAAACCCCAAATCGAGGTTGAGGCTTATAGCACCATAAGTCGATATAACTGTTCCGTTGGCAGCAAACAGCTCGTACGTTGACCGTTCGCGAGGTCCATTGACCAGTGCACGCGGGTACACGCACAGATCAGACCCTGTGTCAACAAGGAATTGACGTCGAGTCGTAATGTCTGTCACAAAAAGACGGGGTGAGCTCGGACAGTCGTGAGCCGCGTCTACTGACTGCCCGTGGAGTTTTTTGACACAAAACTGCATGGTTGTCGACACAGTTTCGCCTTCGCACCGTACTTGTGATGATACCAGCACATTCCATTTGCTGGAGCACCTTGCGTCGTGTATCGTGGGTTCGATGAAGAAAAGTCGCGACGACGATCCCTCGAACGTTCTCGAGATGACATCGCTCGACGATTGCTAGATAGTGTTTCGACTTGTTGTGACAACTCTTCTTACTGTGTTTGAAAATTGTTTACTACTGCTAAACGAGAAGGAATCGGTGTCATCTCGTGTATCCGGTCAGCGATCACTGCAAGTGCGTCGAGGTCGTCAGGCGGTGATGATGCGAGTATGTCGCGCATTCTGATTGGTAAACGTTCAAGCCACAACGATCGTAATACCTTGTCTGTCACTTCAGACGCAGCCAGCATGCGCAGTTGAAACAATAATTCGGAGGGTTTGCGATCTCCCAACTCTTCGTGTTGTAAAAGTCGTTTAAAACGCGCCTCTTGTGAGGGTGAAAAACGTCGAATAAGCTCTGCTTTCAAATGCTCATATTTACCAACGATCGGGGGTTTGACGATAATGTCACGCACTGCAGTCGCGTATCGTTGATCGCGGGCGCTTGTTGCATGATTAAATTTAGTGGAATCATGCGTAATTCCTGCTAAATCGAACTGATTTTCGATTTGTGCGAACCACAATACCGGATCATCCGCCCAAAACGGTGGCACCTTTACGCTAACCCTATCTACCGAGACGAGGGCTACGTTTTCAGCTAATGCCATCTTCCTGAATTCGTCGTTATACAAAAACAAACGTTAGAAACAATCAAAATCTACTCGAAAACTCGACGCTTCCACAAGAAATAATTTGTACTGTTCATTGTCCTACCTCGTTGGTAGATCACGTCGGGGTCATCACTGTGGAAGAACTAATAAAATATGTCAATGAGAAAGATTCATTTTATTTGGAACCGTGTCCATCGAGCTTGACACCAAGCAATGTTTATTATTCAGTCCATAGCGACGGGTTTCTTTTGTCTTGCCCAATTGCCACCGCCTTCTGACAAGTTGCGCACCACACTATTATTATTATTATTATTATTATTATTATTATTATTATTATTATTATTATTATTATTATTATTATTATTATTATTATTATTATTATTATTATTATTATTATTATTATTTTTATTATTATTATTAAGTAGATTTGAAAAGTATTAATTCAAGTAGGGATGTGCGGGTAGTGATTTTCGAACTCGGTTCGAGTCGGGTAGAGTAACAAACTAATAGTTAATACCAATTTATGGGTTAGAGAAAATACGTTTCACAAAATGTAGTGGTTTACGAATCCACGAAATTCATTCGAATTTTTTAAGTATTTGAAAATTTGAATTTCCAGCCGTATTTCGCGCTATTCCCGCCAAGAAGGCGGTGGATTACTTGCATATTGTCACCATCTTTTTTATATGAGCACCATCAGAAATGGTCACAATACATCGCAAAATACTGTTATTCACCTACACTGCCCCACTGTATGCAAAATAAATTTAAAAAGTATTATCAGGAAATAATAAAGAAGTTAGATAGAAAGGCATCCTCACATAAATATCAGTTCCTCCCAAGCTTCCCAGTCTTGCAGCTTGATCTTGAAATTCACAATTTTGACCAATCATAACCTCGAAAGTGTGTTGTACTACAAGACCCGATTTTTTCGGGCACAATTTCGGGCCCGACCTGACTTAGGGTTAATTTTATTACCCAAAAAATACCCGTTTTTCGGGTATCTTAATTTAATATACCATTTAATTACCATAATTTATATACAATACCCTATTCGACACTAAATGTGTCAAGAGATAGCACCACTGCTGTGCAACATAGATGACCGTTAGAGGGTAACATACTGACAGGAGATCATGGATCCGCCTAAACATGTTATTGCGCAAAGTAAGTTTTTAACTTTATTCTGAAATATACATATATTTGAAAGCAAATAGAGCCCAAAAGAACCTCAATGAAAAAGAGGCAGTGTTAATCGGTGGCCTTTTAATTGCATGTGGTTAATTAACATTATGATCAGAACATGAACTTCGGACCTTCGGATACTTGGTGTGTCCCCTGATCCAAAATCCCCATAATATCAAAGGCATCTTGGATACAAAACGCAACCAGCAAATATCCTGGATATTCACTGACGCAACAATATCGCTTATGTCCTTGGAATCGTTGCCATTCTTATATAGTCCTCCCAACGAAACTATTCTCATGCTTTCGTCATAACCCCTGAGGCCTCGAAGCAAACTTCCGCGGACGGTTTACTGCCTGTGTTCATGCGCGCACTATTGCCGAATACTAAGATGGCGCACGACGAAATTAGCACTGCAATCATGTAACTTTGATCGCTAACTTGATCTCCGCCTGGCGGAGGCTCGTCGAACTCGGGAGTTCGACGAGCCTCCGCTAGGTGGAGATCAAATAGACCTTTTTGTGTAGCCAATGAGAGTTCGAGAATTCGTAGAAGTTCACAGGAACTATTAAAATCCAGCAAGCTGTGAGCAACATTGGCAGTCTTTTGTTTTTATTGAAAGCCTTTCAAATGTAGGCTATAAAACTTCACACTTTACTGAGTAGATCCATAGACTAAAAGTACTCGCAGCAAGTATTTATTCTAATATTCCATTGTGTTTTAGAGGTAGGTCTACGCTGTAAAGGTATAGTCCGTGTCCGTCCTACTTTAGTTTTATGAAATAAAGTCGTTTAAACACCGGCGTTTCCGCCATTTCTTGGTATCGAAAGCTGTGAATGGCTGGGTTCCCGTGATCTATTTTCAATTATCACTTCTTTTCAAACAGGACTTAGGTTGGAATTCATAGTCGGCCCCCTACACCTAGGGGCGCCCATTGTTACCAAGGTAACAATTGTTTGCATGTTATTTCCCATAAACAAAACAAATCCATAGCAACAATGGGTGCCCCTAGGTGTAGGGAATGAAGGTGTAGGGAATGAATTCCAACCTTATTGGGTTTCTTACTACAAACTTTTATTGGTATTTAATTTTTAAAAATATACATCGTGTAATATTTTTAATAGCAATTTACACAAATGAGAGGATTACCATTTATCAACATCGGACAAGTTGGCCAACTCACGAAGTGAGAACAATCCGACGCAATCTTTCATCAAGTACACGGAGGAATGACAAGTTAAGTTGCCATTCTGGACATGGCCTGTGATGAAAGCATGAGAATAGTTTCGTTGGGAGGATTACACTGACAAATGACACTGACAAATGACATCCAGCGGCTCTGTTGCCCTCTAGCAATTAATTTACGATTACGCCGCCAGAGATCATATCTGCAACATTTAGTGCCGAATAGTAGATGCAATTTTGTTGAGATTATGTGGTCGGGCTTCTTCCTGATTTTCTCGTCTAGTCTATATAATTAGGGTGGAATGTGCTCATTTTCTTTAGATCTACGTTACTTCAAATGTTATTTTAATTTTCACATATGCCTCACTTGACCTATGTTCAGTCTACGTTGCGTCGATAGAAAGAATTAAAATAGGTTTTTAAAATTGGTTTCTATAGATAGGCCTATAGTTCTAATAATACACATCTATAATAGTATATGTGTGTTTTAACTGTAAGTTCCTCTAGTGAAAAGGATGTGTTCCATACCTAAATCCAGTAATCAATGTTTCAGTCGTTTACCGATGCAGTTCACAGTTATTTAGCTACACGTCGGTGGCGTAGTTCTCTAGGTGTATTATGCTAGAAAGGCTTAGTCAACCTAAAATTACTACAATAAAAAAGGTGCCTGTTTGTGTGGAGGGGGGGGGGGGGGGGGGGGGGGGGTTGAAAGGCCTTGAATACACGTACATGTACTAGGACAGTGGATTTTCAATCTTCAGTAGACGTATCCATTATGTTCCTCTTTGTGTCACAACGGAACGTTATTTCCAAACACATCTCTCACCCTTAAGAGTTTGTAGCGTCGTCTAGTATACAAATAACTGTTCTATAAATACTGCGTAATATTACTTTTATTTCCTCTTTTTAGAGATACAAAACACTTCTCCATTTCCCTTTTACAACAATACCCATTCTGTCTTTTCACCGCCTTCTCACTATTTCCATTCCTATAACTTAATCTGAATACTCCACGGTCTTCTTGATGCTTTATACAATTCCAATTACACCGCCTTCTTACTATTTCCATTCCTATAACTACAATACTAATCTAAACTACTAATAACTAATATAGTGTAAGCAGGCACACCGTGACAAGTTACGGATTGACTTTCTGTGGGAAGTTTATGGAACGATAAGTTTCTTTGCGCCAGTGATGAGCACTGAGGCACGCAGCAAAACTTCTTGCTCCTCGTCGCTTTTTCAGGTGAACATTCCATAGTTATTTTATAACACGTGCCGCGGTTGCGATAGCACGTGCTACAGCGGGCGACGGGGACCGCTATACGTTCTAGCTCTAGGGACAAGATTTCCGCCAGGGGCGTATCGAAGCTCTGCGCCAGCGAATAAAATGCCGTTTTGAAATAGTCTCGTTTCGTTCGAAATGAAATCTTTTCACTTGTCGGTGAATTGGTGAAATGACATCTATCGTGAAGTTACAGAATAAGAGTTCAGCAGGTGCATGGGAGGGACGTCGTTATACCCCCCCCCCCCCCCGTGGCCATCTCCCTAGTGACTGACCACCGGGCTCCCCTCGGCTGGTTCTGCTCACGAGAGACATTTTGTCAATTATGTCGTGTCAGAATATGTGTTCGAATTTTTTAACCTTCGTTTTCCACAACGATTTGCCAACAAGACCGTAATATTGATTGAGTCAGCGAAGAGTAACCAACTCTGCGTAGCTCACACCTCAATAGCCGCGGTCGCTTAGCCAGTTCCCATACGATCACTGAAGTTAAGCAACCTCGGGTTAGGTCAGGAGGTGGATGGGTGACCACTCTCCTCTGAAACACTAGTTACCGTTGGTTATAACGGATTGGAGGGTTCGAAAGCTTGTGTAACAGCTTCGTTCTTCTCGTCAACTGCTCGGCAGTCCAGGTTAGTGGAGGAACCTATATGACTGGTCAAAGTTACACCGTCCTTTCGGATGGGTCGTAAAGCCAATGGTCCCCGTGGTACTTTTCGACAGGAGCACGCTATGTGCAGGTACCACACTTCCCCGCCTCCCTTCGTCATTATCATTCATCAATCATCCCTCATCAGGCTAAAGACTGCGTTGTGCAATAAATAAATAAATAAATACATAAATAGATAAACATCTCAATTCTGAACAGTAAGGCTGGTTCGTTTCCAGAGTTCGACTCACGGTTAGAGTATTCTCACTTTTCGAATTGATTTACATCTACCTCTATACGATACAAGCAGGGCATGCATTTAAGAGATAATTCTTTATATTTAACGAGGCCCATAGTAAACGACATCTTCCTCAGTGGACAGTTCATTCCTACCTGCTATGCTAGTAACCAGTATTTATAAAATAACAAAACCCAAAAAATCAACAAACAAAAATCCACAATCCAGCTGTATGGCCTTCCATTACGTATACATCTTCTAATCTAATAATAACATAGAACACAATAGTTTTCTTGTGTAATTTATTGATCAGTGATTTAGTGATTAGTTTCAATCTTACTCCCAGATCGATCACATGGAACAATTCTCACAACACTCGCAACTAGTTATTTCGCTTCCTGTGTGCATACTACACTGTGACGTGGGAAACGATAAAAAAAGTAAGAAAATGAAAGTTCTTTATCAAGGACTTTATAATTATATTATTTGCCAAAATGTTTAGACCATTTGTAATTAAATTTGACCAGCGTTGTGAGTCTAGAGAGATTGATTAAGCATGACATTTCAACGAGTTTGTAGCGCAACGCTAAGATTGGATGTGTGTTTCTGTTTACAGAGGACAATGGCGGTGAGCTGCGGTCTAAAGTGCGCCAAAAGCGTCCTCGTCACCTTCAACCTGCTCTTTTGGGTGAGTTTGTGACGGTCTCAACTGAAAACAACTCTATGGCCTTGGATGATTCTGAGCCGATCCCTGGAGACAAAACTTCGCTGCAAGTTTTACGTCCGAGCCATACAAAAAGTTTCACTTCTAGTTTTCAAAGTAGAAAACTTGGGGAAATGGTTTTACCAGCAAGTTTTAGTGGACAAAAGAATATGAAAATAAGTTTAATTATCAGTGAATGTTTTAGCATCACGCAGCGCCCTTCACTCTAGCTTGGTACACTATATAAAACCTAGTAGTTGGACTATACACTGTTCCTTGTCAAGATCAAACAATTAAAACCGCAATATTTCGAGCCCTAATCAGGGCTCGAAATATTGCGGTTTTAATTGTTTGATCTTGACAAGGAACAGTGTATAGTCCAACTACTAGGTTTTATATAACGTTTTTACCTGTTCTACTATGTTTCCATCTTTTAATTAGCTTGGTACACATCCACAACAAAACTGGTAACTTACACTTAATCACCAGTTCTTGTGGTTTGTTTTTTAAGAAAAGATTCTCAAAATATGTTCAATGCTATTTTTGGTGAACTACTGGTAATCGTATGCTTGGTTCCCGAATAATGAATGTGAACATGGGTCGTGGCTTGAAATGCATTGTTTATGCGCATTTAGCCAACCAAGTTCGATATATGCGTGTTTCATTGTTCCTCGAGTTATCTTCAAAATTCAAAATTAATATTATATATATTTTTTGGTGATTATTCGATATATTCCATAAATTGCACTTCTAAGGATACACCCTGTGACAGAGAGGTCGACTGTCGATCACATTATTTGCTCTCAAGCTCACCCGTGCTGCGAGTAGGAGGGAAACCCATGGTATAACTTTAGTTCAATAGACTTAAGTTTCCCCCCCAAGTGGTTAATTGTAACAAGTACATGCGCAAGTCGCTTAAAAGCTGGTGTAGGATATGGTGGGCATGGTACACGGACACCTACACTAATTTTCGTGTAAGTATTTTTGTTTAGCAGGTGACAAGGCATCATTAAGGCCGATTCACAATTGAAATAAGAGTTGAAATAGTGAAATAGCAATAAGGTTTAAGCGAATTTGAACATGCAATAACAATGCTGTGGTTCACAACTGTCACAGTGGATTGAAATAGTCATAAGAAATTAATCAATTCCATTTCTTATTTCAACTTCCTTATAACGAACCAATCAGAACGCAGAAGAGCCAGAAGAGAAGACCTACTACGGAGATAAAAACAAAAACGGTGGTGCCGGATGTGCTGTTGTTGATGTCGTCAATGAAAGTAAATACACACTAAAGCACTAGCTTGACTTCTGAAATAAGTTACTGTTGTGAACGAACCAATAGCTTCTTATTTCACTATTTCACGGATTCTTATTGCAACTCTTATTTCAATTGTGGATCGGCCTTTAACAAACTTTTCAGAGTTTCCATCATTTTTATTACATATTTAACAAAACAAGAAAGCACTAGACGACTTCGACCCCCCCCCCCCCCCCCCCCCCCCCCCGCCGAGGAAGATGATCGTCAAGGGTCCGCCCACTTAATATTTTAGATTTTATAACCATCCCCACCCCCATCCGCTTGGTATGAAATAGCCTCCTAGGCCATCCTCTTACACGAATGTATTGCAAGTATAATCGGCGGTCGTCCGCATATTAGTGAACTAGCCTCATTAGTCGCTCCCACAGTGTTTGGTGTTACAGAATACGCCATGCACCATACATGGCTAGCAACTATCATCACTGGACCTGTTTTAAAGCTAGGTTTGAGGAACTAGTGACGTAGACAATTAAGTTGATATTTTTGGGACATGGTTAATTCGTCATTAAGAGAAAAGTGAGCTTGGAGCCTCTATAATGTATAATAGTAAATATGATTACAATCCATGGATATAATCATCATCATGTCCATGTCCGTCCATTTCTTTCCATGACACCAGTCAAGTTATCAGTTGCCGAGCTGAAGGCTCCCTTTTGATTGACATTCCCAACAAAACGGGTGCGAACGAGGACATCAACTGATGTGTTTGCTTCAGCTAACGGGTTGTACCTTCCTGTGACTGGGCATTTGGATATTCCTGGAGCCGACTGTTCCACCTCGTGCCGTGCATATAACTGAGGTGTTTGCTTCAGGTGAATCTACCGTCCCTGAAAAAAACACTTGCTAGGAATTACTTGTAAATGTGTATGTGTGACGTATGAAGTGTACCCCTCCCCCCCCCCCCCCCCACTACCACAACTCCGACCGACCTCCGCGCGCTTCGTTCTGATTTCAGTCGAGCGCAGGCTCTTGTTAAAGAAGGTCATGGCCGGCGAGGCGCCGCTCCGCTTACTTTGTGTCATGTTTCCCTCCAATACTTGGACTGCAGATGTAAAATTGCGTTCTCAACTACTGATTGGTGGTGCTAGGACACAAGGAGACAATTTCTATGCGCAAATTACGTGTTAAGACCCGTAAAGTAGTTACGGCTGGACTGCGACACGAGCAAACATGTGCGCTTTACATCCATGCACATATTTCACCAACACTCAAAAGGTTTTTTACGTAGGATTGAGACTGCAAGCATTTTCGGAATATAAGGGTCGAGCGCATGATAAGCACTTTATTTCTTGTAAGTGACTCTTTTCATAATTAAGTTATGGAATAGAAAAAACAGCATATACTCAAGTGCCTTTTCACCGGGACACGTAAAAATTCATTAAAAAAAAACTGGTCACATAATTGTGTTTTAAAATAGTATACAATCATTCCTAAGAAAGCCATCTATAGCATACTACATTTTCGTGTACTTGACAAATATGGCCTAGGGGTGTAAGTACTGAACGTAAAGACTAATGAAGCTATCGGTACACGTAAAAAATAAAAGTGTAATTTTTTTTAAACCAGTTTTTGCAGACATAATATCAATATGTATCAACCTTCATCAAAAAAACTACATTTAAAAAGTTAATTTAACTAGATACCTTCACCTTCAGCTGTCGGGTTGCACCTTCCTGTGGCTGGGCATCTGGATATTCCTGGAGCCGACTAAAACGTATCTGTTCCACCTCGTGACGTACATAACTGATGTGCTTGCTTCAGCTGTAGGTTGCACCTTCCTGTGGCAGAGCATCTGGATATTCCTGGAGCCGACCAAGGCGTATCTGTTCCACCTCGTGACGTACATAACTGAGGTGTTTGCTTCAGCTGTTGGTTGCACCTTCCTGTGGCAGAGCATCTGGATATTCCTGGAGCCGACCAAGGCGTAACTGTTCCACCTCGTGACGTACATAACTGAGGTGTTTGCTTCAGCTGCAGGTTGCACCTTCCTGTGGCAGGACATCTGGATATTCCTGGAGCCGACCAAGGCGTATCTGTTCCACCTCGTGACGTATATAACTAAGGTGTTTGCTTCAGCTGTTGGGTTGCACCTTCCTGTGGCAGGACATCTGGATATTCATGGAGCCGACCAAGGCGTATCTGTTCCACCTCGTGACGTACATAACTGTTGTGCTTGCTTCAGCTGTAGGTTGCACCTTCCTGTGGCAGGACATCTGGATATTCCTGGAGCCGACCAAGGCGTATCTGTTCCACCTCGTGACATACATAACTGATGTGTTTGCTTCAGCTGTCGGGTTGCACGTTACTGTGGCTGGGCATCTGGATATTCCTGGAGCCGACCAGGGCGTATCTGTTCCACCTCGTGACATACATAGCTGATATGTTTGCTTCAGCTGTCGGGTTGCACCTTCCTGTGTCTGGGCATCTGGATATTCCTGGAGCCGACCAAGGCGTATCTGTTCCACCTCGTGACATACATAACTGATGTGTTTGCTTCAGCTGTCGGGTTGCACCTTCCTGTGTCTGGGCATCTGGATATTCCTGGAGCCGACCAAGGCGTATCTGTTCCACCTCGTGACATACATAACTGATGTGTTTGTTTCAGCCCATGGACTGCTCCCTTATCGCGGTGGGCAGGTTTGCGTGCTTTAATGATTCCTGGAGCTATGCCGGCGGAAGCGTATGCTTCTGGTAGGGCCACCCTAGCCGGACTGGTCGAGGAGGAGAAGTCAGACGAAGTGCAGTCCACACCCCAATCCCCTTTCCTCCCCCTTCCCCTTTCCACCCCGCCCTCCTTTGGCCCCTTTCCTCCAAACAGCCCCCTATTTCATCTTCATATATCACCCACTCATTGTCTCGATTAGCCCCGTTGCAAAAATATGAGACGTTAAGCCCAAATAATCAAAATCTGTAGGTTGCACCATCCTGTGGCTGGGCATCTGGATATTCATGGAGCCGACCAAGGCATATCTGTTCCACCTCGTGACGTTCATAACTGATGTGTTTGCTTCAGCTGTAGGTTGTACCTTCCTGTGGCTGGGCATCTGGATATTCCTGGAGCCGACCAAGGCGTATGTGTTTCACCTCGTGACGTACATAACTGAGGTCATTGCTCCAGCTGTCGGGTTGCACCTTCCTGTGGCAGAGCATCTGGATATTCCTGGAGCCGACCAAAGCGTATGTGTTTCACCTCGTGACGTACATAACTGAGGTCATTGCTCCAGCTGTCGGGTTGCACCTTCCTGTGGCTGGGCATCTGGATATTCCTGGAGCCGACCAAAACGTATCTGTTCCACCTCGTGACGTTCATAACTGATGTGTTTGCTCCAGCTGTCGTGTTGCACCTTCCTGTGGCAGAGCATCTGGATATTCCTGGAGCCGACCAAGGCGTATCTGTTCCACCTCGTGACGTACATAACTGATGTGTTTGCTTCAGCTGTAGGTTGTACCTTCCTGTGGCTGGGCATCTGGATATTCCTGGAGCCGACCAAGGCGTATCTGTTCCACCTCGTGACGTACATAACTGAGGTGTTTGCTTCAGCTGTTGGTTGCACCTTCCTGTGGCTGGGCATCTGGATATTCCTGGAGCCGACCAAGGCGTATCTGTTCCACCTCGTGACGTACATAACTGAGGTGTTTGCTTCAGCTGTTGGTTGCACCTTCCTGTGGCTGGGCATCTGGATATTCCTGGAGCCGACCAAGGCGTATCTGTTCCACCTCGTGACGTACATAACTGAGGTGTTTGCTTCAGCTGTTGGTTGCACCTTCCTGTGGCAGAGCATCTGGATATTCCTGGAGCCGACCAAGGCGTATCTGTTTTCTGTTCCACCTCGTGACGTACATAACTGATGTGTTTGCTCCAGCTGTCGGGTTGCACCTTCCTGTGGCTGAGCATCTGGATATTCCTGGAGCCGACCAAGGCGTATCTGTTCCACCTCGTGACGTACATAACTGAGGTGTTTGCTTCAGCTGTAGGTTGCATCTTCCTGTGGCTGAGCATCTGGATATTCCTGGAGCCGACCAAGGCGTATCTGTTCCACCTCGTGACGTACATAACTGAGGTGTTTGCTTCAGCTGTAGGTTGCACCTTGCTGTGGCTGGGCATATGGATATTCCTGGAGCCTACCAAGGCGTTTCTGTTTCACCTCGTGACGAACATAACTGATGTGCTTGCTTCAGCTGTAGGTTGCATCTTCCTGTGGCTGGGCATCTGGATATTCCTGGAGCCGACCAAGGCGTATCTGTTCCACCTCGTGACGTACATAACTGTTGTGTTTGCTCCAGCTGTCGGGTTGCACCTTCCTGTGGCTGAGCATCTGGATATTCCTGGAGCCGAACAAGGCGTATGTGTTTCACCTCGTGACGTACATAACTGAGGTCATTGCTTCAGCTGTCGGGTTGCACCTTTCTGTGGCTGGGCATCTGGATATACCTGGAGCCGACCAAGGCGTATCTGTTCCACCTCGTGACGTACATAACTGTTGTGTTTGCTCCAGCTGTCGGGTTGCACCTTCCTGTGGCTGAGCATCTGGATATTCCTGGAGCCGACCAAGGCGTATCTGTTCCACCTCGTGACGTACATAACTGTTGTGTTTGCTCCAGCTGTCGGGTTGCACCTTCCTGTGGCTGAGCATCTGGATATTCCTGGAGCCGACCAAGGCGTATCTGTTCCACTTCGTGACGTACATAACTGAGGTGTGTGCTTCAGCTGTCGTGTTGCACCTTCCTGTGGCTGGGCATCTGGATATACCTGGAGCCGACCAACGCGTATCTGTTCCACCTCGTGACGTACATAACTGAGGTGTTTGCTTCAGCTGTAGGTTGCACCTTCCTGTGGCTGGGCATCTGGATATACCTGGAGCCGACCAAGGCGTATCTGTTCCACCTCGTGACGTACATAACTGTTGAGTTTGCTCCAGCTGTCGGGTTGCACCTTCCTGTGGCTGGGCATCTGGATATTTCTGGAGCCGACCAAGGCGTATCTGTTCCATCTCGTGACGTCAGAGAGTCTAGGGAACGGCGCTCTCTTTTACCTGGCCTACGCACTAGTTGCGCTTGGAGGGGTCGTCCTTCTCGTTGGCTTCTTCGGCTGCTGCGGGGCTCTGCAGGAGAGCCGTTTTATGCTGCTAGCGGTAATTATATAAACAACAAAACGATCTTTTAAAATGATTCGTTAAAATGTATTTAATTACTGCATAGATGCATGTCCATTTGATACGAACTATAAGTATGATCATACCGGGGTAAAATAATTGCCAGGGTGAGGAAAGGGTATGTTGTTCTGCTACCTTGGCGGCCGGGTACTGTCGAGAGCAAAACATAATATTGTGTGTGTGGGCGACTCTGGGCACTGTAGTGGGAAACAAGTAGCCTACGTGGGGATAAACTGATATGAAAATTTTATGATCAGATATATATAAATACAGAATATAGTTTATTGTTACGAAAGCTTGGTTAAATACACGTGCCACGCTACAACATGTAACCAAGACGGGCCTAACTCGGCCCGTCTTCAATCTACCCTGACCCTCTTAGCTCTGACGAGCGGGCAAGCCGCCTCTGCTTATATAGGTAGGGGGTAGGCCCGTCGCCTACCTCCCACCTAACCACATCTAGAGCAATGCAATGCAAGTCATTGCAGCACACCGTAATACTTCTAGTGACGCACCCCATGCACCCTAGTACCGGTACCATGTGTTCGTTGGGCAAAGTTTTACATTTCGCGGCTGTGGTTAAATATTGCCTATAATATTGGGGGGATAAGCGAATGGCGAAGCTGTATGAGTTTCCTTCAATGAAGAGTCAACGTTAGCTATTAAACTGCCACTCGAAAGAAGAAAACACATACTGGGTCTTCACATGGTACTTAGTACAAACGTTTTGTTCCATAACAACCAATGCTGGTTACTTCTTAAATGACCCATTTAAGTCACAAGTGAAGATCTTGCATTAGTAAGAGCAAACAAAATGTATTCCATTTACCTTTAAATGAATTGCAGAACATCGCATTCCGACTTCACATCAACTACTTAGTTTCTATTTTAATTGAGTTCTATAGGCCTCTTCTACGCGAGTTAATGAGAGGAAATTCCATTAATTAATTAATGGATTCTATGCCAAAGGGTTGTATCGAAAGTAGCGAGCTCATGTTTATTCGAAAAGCCCTCCACATCGAACTCCAATGTAAACACACTCTATCACAAAAAAAGGTAAATGAAGAAATACAGGCTTTGGCAAAGACCAAAAACGATATATTTGGTTTGGTACATTCCGTATGATCGACTGGGCTCAACCAGCCCGTCCGTATTACCATTGGCCCAATGATCCTTACGGAATGCAACTTTCGTAATAGTTCAGGTCAGTCACAAAAACATTGTTGAGCTAGGGAACGGTAATTGAGTGGAGCTGATGAACTGCCAGAAGGTGAAAATTCAAAAATATCTTTTTGAAAGAATTTAAAAAAGATTTTTTTATTTTTTTATTTTCCAAAATTTAAAATGCAACTCACTGCAGGACTGTTAATTTTGGTTGAGAGTCGACAGTTGACCGGAAAGGTCTAATCATATATTTTATATTGTAATTTCCTTGAATGGGTTCGGCACACAACAGAAGGATGGCACAATAGCTGACAATTTGTGAGACAGATAAAGTAGATATCAAGCCAGTTTTAATGAGAGCTCTGCAACATCGCAGGCATAACATGAACAGTGAACACGACATGGGCGCGATGCGATGTGACAGGGGTCCGGTCAGACTACCCTGCGACGCTAGGCGTAGCTTAGAGACAATAATATCACCTCAATACTTGCTTGGCTTGTTACAGTACGAACGAAATTTCCGAGTATAATATTATGTGTTCAACAGTTCATCAAAATATTGTAGTTTCAAATATCGTTAGTTAAAAGTTAAACCATGTGCTGCGATTTGAATCTGTCGGTAACGATAATGTGGTTGCGCGTTGGTGGCTGCTTGTAATAACACAATGCAAAGGGGTAGGGTGTCGTAGAGTAACTGAGAGGAACCCATTCACTAATGAGACACATTTTTTAACTTTGATTTTTCAAATACTACTTTTCGCTAATTTTTAAGTCGAGGCCTAGCTTCGAAGTACGGTGTTTCATCTGAAAGCTTACGCTTTAAGCTGCCTGCTTAGCACTCTAGTTAGCTTTTAGCCTTGCCTGGACTGACGCCTGCCTACTCGTATACCACTCCGCCCACGTACTGCTTCCGCCCTTATTCCCGTATTATTATTATTAGGAAAAACGCTCTGTGTGGCGCGTTGATAAACGAGCGCGTCCATATCTACGAACTTTCTGGCGAAAAGTTCTCAAAGCTAAGAAAAACAACAATTAACATAATTCAAGATTGCGCATTGCAAACATGTTTCTAATTTCCATAGCTATTTTATTTCCAGACATTGTTGAATGCTAAGAAATGTGCGTTGCTAAGAATTTTCGTTTTCATTTACTGTTTTCGACACGGTCCACACCGTTACTAACACTTTTTATAATAATAATAATAATAATATTTTGATATTTTGTTATTGGTTTGCTTGAATTGAGCTGTTATTTCCTTTGTTCTAATGTGAACGTTATAAATATTATAGAAATAGAATAAAATTCTATAGTATAATAATTTAATACTAGAATTTTTACTAATACTAGAATATTTTTCTTTTTTGGGTTTATTTTGTTTGAACAGTAGCTACCAGTGTTTCAAACTTTAGATGTATATCTGATCCATTACTTTCTTTTTGTGTACTATCCACAGACAAGCCACTTGTATGGCTTTGTGGTCAACGAATTTATTTTGTTTCTTGGAAAGATGTAAACCTGTAACTATGAAATAAAAAAATATTATTATTATTATTATTATTATTATTATTATTATTATTATTATTATTATTATTATTATTATTATTATTATTATTATTATTATTATTATTATTATTATTATTGTTACTATTATTTTATTGTTGCAATACATACAAACTCGGTCAAAACCGGCATAAACATGTTGTACGGACACAAATGTCAAGTATTTCCATGTGTTTACCTTATTAAAATCTACTTAGAACTACTTAATATATCTTCTTCTTCTTCTTCTTCTTCTTCTTCTTCTTCTTCTGCTTCTCAAATGCCCACATTTGGCTATACTACTTAATATATCATTGTCCACATAATGTTTCCAAACCGAACTGTGGATGCTATGTACGGTCGTGGCCGATTTGTACTCATCCCAGCATTCGCTCTTTGTACGGTGGAAACCACGAAAATCACCATCGGGATGGAGAACTTCTTGAAGTCTTCATTCTTCTTAGTTCAAAAATTTTCGCACTATCCTACACGTGTTCAAAATAATTGCTTTTTGCATCTCGATGTATATGTTCGGTTGGAGACCAATTAGTTTAATACTGTCATGGAGTTTACGTGGAACAATGCCATTTGCTGATATAATTAACGGTATAACAGTTACATTATTCTGCTTCCACAACCTTTTTATTTCAATTGATAATTCCTTATATCTGTTTATCTTTTCCCGCCAAGTTGTCTCTACATTGTGGCATAAAGGGACGGCAACATCAATTAAAATCGTTTCTTGTTTCTTCTTGTCAATAAATATAATATCCGGTCTATTGTGATGTATGGTTTGGTCTGTAATAACTGCCCGGTCGTAATATAATTTGTAGTCTTTACTATCTAATACCTTTTCAGGCTTGTATTTGTAATACGCAGTGGTTGTGTTTATAAGTTTATACTTCATGGCTAATTTTTGATGTACAATGTTTGCAACTTGGTTATGCCTATGAAGATAATCTGTTTGACAAAGCATTTTGCACCCAGATACGATATGTTCAATTGTTTCGCCGTTCAAATTACATTTTCTACATTTATCTTCCACTGTGACGTCTTTCAGTATGTATTTTTTGTAATTGTTAGTCTTGATTACTTTATCTTGAATAGCGATCATAAATCCCTCTGTTTCGCTGAAAATGTCCCCGGACGTTAACCATTTGTTCGATGCTACCCTATCGACGCTATCCTTAAGAAGTTCTTTATAATGTCTGCTATGTAACGTCTTTTCTGATATTCTGATCTCTTTTGCTGTGTCAGAATTTAGTTTTTGAAGCAAGTTTAAATTTCCGTCATTTAAATTGAGGGGAGAAAGCGACTTGTCTGCCGATACTATAGCTCTATGAAGTTGTGAATGTGGGCATTTTGTATAAAAGTACTTTCTCAGAATTTCAATTTGTTTATAATATAAATTGTTTAAATCAATCAAGCCTCTTCCCCTTTTTCTCTAGGTAGAGTCACTCGTTCTATTGCTGACTTAGGGTGATGACTTCTGTATTTGGTGAATGTTGTGCGGGTGAGAATTTCTAGGGCATGAAGTTCTGTCTGTGTCCAGTTAATAATTCCAAATGAATATGTTAGTACCGGTATAGCATAAGTGTTAATTGCTTTGATCTTGTTTTTACCATTCAATTGTGTTTTTAAAATGGATCCTATTCGTTTCTTGTATGCAGAAATTAGTTAACTTTTCATCAGTTTATGATCAATTCGTTTAGCCTGCGCAAATCCTAGATATTTGTATATATCTTCTTCGTCCATTACTCCAATCCGGTTGTCTTCGTCAATTTCAAACTCTTCTAATTTCGTAATCTTTCCTTTGATGACATGAAGTGACTTACATTTATCAATTCCAAAATCCATACATATATCTCTACTGAATTCTAACGTTGAGTTAAGAAGATTCGTCATGTGTGTCGCATTTAAAGCATATAGCTTGAGATCGTCCATGTAGAATAGATGTGAAAGTGTGTGGCAAACCGTATTACCGTCCTTTATCTTGAAACCATGTGTAGATTTGTTTAGTATATGAGATAATGGATTTAATGAAAGACAAAACCATAACGCACTAAACGAGTCACCTTGAAAAATACCTCGTCGGATGTTAACTGGGTCAGTACATATCTGCTCTTTGCCTACGTTTAACTTTAATGTTGTTTTCCAACTCGTCATCGCTGTCCGCAAAAAGTTTACTATCAATGGGTTTACTTTATAAATTTCCAGTATCTGTATTAGCCACGAATGTGGTGACGAATTATACGCTTTCTTGTAATCAATATAGCTAACGTGAATGTTTCTCTTCTTGTTGAAAGCTTGGTTCATTACAACAGAATCGATAATTAATTGTTCCTTACACCCTTGCGACAATTTACGACATCCCTTTTGTTCTTCAGCTAATATATTGTGTTCTTCGCAGTGACTATATATTTTATTTGTTATGCACGATGTCAAGATTTTGTAAATAGTAGGTAAGCATGTAATTGGTCTATATTTACTTGGATTTTTGGTGTCATTATCTTTTGGTTTAAGAAATGTTATTCCTTCAGTAAAGAAATCTGGTAAATCCTTGTCTCCTAATATAAATTCATTAAGACATTTAGCAATCTGGGTGTGCATGTTTGAAAACTTCTTGTACCAAAAATTTTGAATGTTATCGTTACCGGGTGCTTTCCAATTATGAGTATTTCGTATCGTTGATTTTATATCATTTACACTGATGCCATCAAATGTCATTTCTTCGATATCACTCATTGCCCCAATTTCATCTTGAATCCATGTTGCATTGTGATTGTGCATTAATGGGTTACTCCATATCCCACCCCAAAACTGCTCAATCTCTGTCTTCGATTATTATTATTATTTTATTTATTATTATTATTATTATTATTATTATTATTATTATTATTATTATTATTATTATTATTATTATTATTATTATTATTATTATTATTATTACTATTATTATTATTTTTATTATTATCATTTTATTGTTGCAATACATACAAACTCGGTCAAAACCGGCATAAACATGTTGTACGGACACAAATGCCAAGTATTTCCATGTGTTTACCTTATTAAAATCTACTTAGAGTTAGAACTAATTAAATATATCATTGTCCAAATTATTTTTTCCAAACCGAACTGTGGATGCTATGTACGGTCGTGGCCGATTTGTACTCATCCCAGCATTCGCTCTTTGTACGGTGGAAACCATGAAAACCACCATCGGGATGGAGAACTTCTTGAAGTCTTCATTCTTCTTAGTTCAAAATTTTTTGCACTATCCTACACGTGTTCAAAATTATTGCTTTTTGCATCTCGATGTATATGTTCGGTTGGAGACCAATTAGTTTAATACTGTCATGGAGTTTACGTGGAACAATACCATTTGCTGATATAATTAACGGTACGATAGTTACATTATTCTGCTTCCACAACCTTTTTATTTCAATAGATAACTCCTTATATCGGTTTATCTTTTCCCGCCAAGTTGTCTCTACATTGTGGCATAAAGGGACAGCAACATCAATTAAAATCGTTTCTTGTTTCTTCTTGTCAATAAATATAATATCCGGTCTATTGTGATGTATGGTTTGGTCCGTTATAACTGTCCGGTCGTAATATAATTTGTAGTCTCTACTATCTAATACCTTTTCAGGCTTGTATTTGTAATACGCAGTGGTTGTGTTTATAAGTTTATACTTTGTGGCTAATTTTTTTATGTATAATGTTTGCAACTTGGTTATGCCTATGAAGATAATCTAACAAAGCATTTTGCATCCAGATACGATATGTTCAATTGTTTCGCCGTTCATATTACATTTTCTACATTAATCTTCCACTGTGACGTCTTTCAGTATGTATTTTTTGTAATTGTTAGTCTTGATTACTTTATCTTGAATAGCAATCATAAATCCCTCTGTTTCGCTGAAAATGTCCCCGGACGTTAACCATTTGTTCGATGCTACCCTATCGACGTTATCCTTAAGAAGTTCTTTATAATGTCTGCTATGTAACGTCTTTTCTGATATTCTGATCTCTTTTGCTGTGTCAGAATTTAGTTTTTGAAGCAAGTTTAAATTTCCGTCATTTAAATTGAGGGGAGAAAGCGACTTGTCTGCTTATACTATAGCTCTATGCAGTTGTGAATGTGGGCATTTTGTATAAAAGTACTTTCTTAGAATTTCAATTTGTTTATAATATAAATTGTTTAAATCAATCAAGCCTCTTCCCCCTTTTTCTCTAGGTAGAGTCACTCGTTCTATTGATGACTTAGGGTGATGACTTCTGTATTTGGTGAATGTTGTGCGGGTGAGAATTTCTAGGGCATGAAGTTCTGTCTGTGTCCAGTTAATAATTCCAAATGAATATGTAAGTACCGGTATAGCATAAGTGTTAATTGCTTTGATCTTGTTTTTACCATTCAGTTGTGTTTTTAAAATGGATCCTATTCGTTTCTTGTATGCAGAAATTAATTTACTTTTCATTATTATTATTATTATTATTATTATTATTATTATTTTTATTATTATTATTATTATTATTATTATTATTATTATTATTATTATTATTATTATTATTATTGATTGAATGTATCACAATCATACAATCTCAGTCAAAACCGGCGTTAGCATGTTATACGGACGTAATGTCAAGTATTCTACACGCGGTATAGTAGCAAGTTGGGGTGAGATGAACAGCTGATATGTGTAATTCGTTGGAAGAGATAATTGGACTTGAACTTCATTGAAATTACTCTTTCTTTTAACGCCAGTTCAAATGCTCATATTACATTCAATATTTATATTAAAATTTTAATTCCCAGTAGTTGCGTTATGCACAGCATGATTTGAATCATTTTTCTACATGACGAAAACTTACTATACACTAAGGTGCTTATTTTATAGTAACTTTTCGTCTAAGTCTAATGACATTTCGTCTACTTGACTGTTTGGTCTACACAGACATTTTGCTTACTACATAACTCCGACTTCTGTAAAATCTTGTCTACCGACCGTTCGTCTACTACCATTAAGTATATAAATGAATTTGTTCTAACATAATTTTCCGTCTAATTGTCTAATTAATAGATGATAACAAAGCTATTTTGTAATACATTTTATTCACCATCACTGTCTTCGTCTGTTTACAAATAAATTTGGTCTTACAAATTTTTCCATTTTCTAACATAATTTTCATAAAAATAAAATCGTTTACTCACACCTCTAGTTAATCATCATCACTGTTCTCGTCTGTTTCTGCGTGTGGAACACTTTCGTTGCCTAAAGATTTGAAGCTCACTGTTAATAAAAATATCATTCCTTTTGAATTTTTTTATTTAAAAAATCATCACTGTCTTGTCTGATAACAACGTGCCAGGACAGTTGGTCTACTTTTTTTGGTCTACAGACATTTCGTCTACTACTTCTACGTCTCCGGACATAACGTCGGCAATTATTTCGTCTAAAGACTTTTCGTCTACTAATTCCTTTCGTCTACCGTCTTTTCGTCTACGCAGACATTTCGTCTACTGTGATACGTTGTCTACCGTCTTTTCGTCTACGCTGGCATTTAGTCTACTATGATACTCTGTCTGTCTGTTGTTGTCTGTGTGCATCGGTCTGACGTGGTCCGCGGGTGAAACAATAACATTTCGTTCCGTACACTACAGTAGTACAGTGGACTTAACTTTGTGTCCATCGGATCCGCGGGAGTTCCGTACAGTGTTAGTGTGTAGTGTTCACTGCTTTAGATGGATACACAATTAGTGGGAACATCACGAAGTGGGGAGAGTTTAGAACACAATGGCTGTACATACAATTTCAACCGCGCAGATACAAAAAAGACAAGACAATACTGGCGCTGTAGTAAACGTGACGTATGCAACGCTCGCTGCACTACAAATACATACAATGTATACAAACAAATACAAAGCATTACAAATACATTCAAAAATACAAATACAGTGAGCTTCAAATCTTTAGGCAACGGAAGTGTTCCACACGCAGAAACAGACGAAGACAGTGATGATGAATAACTAGAGGTGTGTGTAAATGATTTTATTTTTATGAAAATTATGTTAGAAAATGGAAAATTATGTTATACCAAATTTATTTGTAAACAGACGAAGACAGTAATGATGGATAAAATGTATTACAAAATAACTTTTTTATCATTTATTAATAAGACAATTAGACGGAAAATTATGTTAGACCAAATTCATTTGTAGACTTAATGGTAGTAGACGAACGGTCGGTAGACAAGATTTTACCGTAGACGAAGCTATGCAGGAGACAAAATGTCTGTGTAGACCAAACAGTCAAGTAGACGAAAGTCATTAGACCAAGTGTCTACGCACCGATAACAAAGCTATTTTCCCCCACGAAATTGTAGGTATAGCCATTGTGTTCTAAATTCTCCCCACCTCGTGATGTTCCCACTAATTTTGTATCCATCTAAAGCAGTCAATACTTACATACTTAAAAAAAAATGATATACTTTATTAGTAGTTTTTAAACAAAAGAAATACATACAGAATGTGGAAAGAAATACTTGGGGAAGAATCCCCTAAACTCAACACAAGAGTAAACAAGAATAAAGGTAAATCTGCGTTTTCGCACAAAAAGGCTGTTTTAGCAGGAAAGACACGAACACACTAACACTGTACGGAACTCCCGCGGATCGGATGTACCACTGTAGTGTACGGAACGAAATGTTATTGTTGCACCCGTGGACCATGTCAGACCGATGCACACAGACAACAACAGACACACAGAGTATCACAGTAGACGAAATGTCTGCGTGGACGAAAAGACGGTAGACGAAAGGAATTAGTAGACGAAAAGTCTTTAGACGAAATAATTGTCGACGTTATGTCCGTAGACATAGAAGTAGTAGACGAAATGTCTGTAGACCAAAAAAAGTAGACCAACTGTCCTGGCACGTAAAATAAATCATTCATATGTCGTTATGAATAAAACGAACGCATTTTATTGTATTCACTAGTATATTAGTTTAGACTTTAGACATACGTCCTAGAAAATTAAATTAAACACTATTTATTTTATGCAAGCACGTTAACATACAATGCACATTATCGGGCAATTCGTGAGAAAACTTGATTGTGTATTGACAGCGAGGTTATGGCGGCCATGCCATACCTTCACCATAGATAGCGAGTAATTCAAGAGGTTGTTTTACAATATACCCTGGGAGATGAGCTATTATGAGCTATTAGGGTAATTGCAAAGTAAATTAGGTTTGGTCATTTGGACAGAAAGGGAGTGTATAGTAGCCGACGCAGAAAATCCCAGCGTCCTCTCAAAAGCGGTGATTGCAAGATTAGATCGGTTGGCAGCTATGGACATAGGTAAAGACGCCGGTGGTCACTCACGACGACCGAACTCTTGCTAACCCGCTCAGTGCGAGGCGAGCGACAAGATTAGACCGGTTGGCAGCTATGAACATAGGTAAAGACGCCGGTGGTCACGACGACCGAGCTCTGGCTAACCCGCTCAGTGCGAGGCGAGCGACAAGATCAGAGATGGGTCGTATGAACATAGGTAAAGACGCCGGTGGACGACCGAGCTCTTGCTAACCCGCTCAGTGCGAGGCGAGCGACAAGATTAGACCGGTTGGCAGCTATGAACATAGGTAAAGACGCCGGTGGTCACGACGACCGAGCTCTGGCTAACCCGCTCAGTGCGAGGCGAGCGACAAGATCAGAGATGGGTCGTATGAACATAGGTAAAGACGCCGGTGGACGACCGAGCTCTTGCTAACCCGCTCAGTGCGAGGCGAGCGACAAGATCAGAGATGGGTCGTATGAACATAGGTAAAGACGCCGGTGGACGACCGAACTCTGGCTAACCCGCTCAGTGCGAGGCGAGCGACAAGATCAGAGATGGGTCGTATGAACATAGGTAAAGACGCCGGTGGACGACCGAGCTCTTGCTAGCCCGCTCAGTGCGAGGCGAGCGACAAGATCAGAGATGGGTCGATGACGTAAGGACGCATGCCAACCAAACGCATCGGGAACGTGAGTGAGTTCTATAGAGGTGACATATCAGTGACAGAGGGGGAGTGGAATCTGCACATAATGAAATGAATCTGCCAATGGCAAACCCTATTAGTTTTAGATTTACATTATACTGAAGGATGGTCCACACAGATTTTTTTAAGCATAAGATTTAAGGTTTAACGCGTAGTCGTAAAGTTGGATCATAGGAAACACGTACTGGCGTTCACACAAGTTTTAGTTTTAAGACGTTGTTTTTAGTTTTAAGACGTTGTTTTCATTGTTGAAACCTTATGCATTATGTCTTAAAAATCTGTGTGGACCAGCCCTGAATTGCAGACAGTTTTAGAAACAAATTTCATTCATGCAAGTAAGGTGGATATTTTATACATTATTATTTTCAACGCAAGTGTTCCCACATATAGTATGTTAGTTGTACGGCTTGTGCAGAGTAATATTAGGCGGGGACTCATTCATCATTATGGCGGATAACAGGGGATGACATTATAGTGAGGTTACCAATCAGATACATATGAACCAAGTTTCAAGTGTTGTATTCAATTTGTAAGAGCATATTCAAAGGACATCAGTTATATCTACTAACGCAGTAAGTGCGTTTACACATTAATTATTAACGCAATACGGAATATTTTAAAGTGGCATATTAATAGCAATCCAGAAAATAATGCTTTTAAATAGATGATTTTGAAAATTGATCTAGGATCCTTAGACGGAGTTAATTACGATCTTATACATCGTCAATGACAATAATACACACCAATTACCATTGCATCTTGACATAATATTTGAAAACTAGTTGTTATTGTTGAATATTGTTGTCATTGACGATTAAGATGACTGTGTAATTAACCCCGTCTGAGAGTCCCAGATACATTTAAAACATTTATTCATTTTGTTTGGTGATTGAAAACAATGAATACGTGTTTTTCAAGCAGTCGATGCTTGGAGCTTATCTCAATGCTCTATTTTGACGCTGGTAGACTAGCCTATGGCCAATGCGAATATTAGTTACGAATTACAACATTCATGAATTGTTGTATAAGTGCACTAGGCTAGTCGACTAGCGTCAAGTTAGAGCACTGAGATTCGCACTGAGATTCGCACGTAGTCAATTTATTCGTAAACAGCCTTGCATAACGGGACTGGGTATTAAAACTGGGCATATATATGTTTTTATTATATCATGAGAACGATCCAAATAATGAAAACGTGATTCTGGTCCTGTTTTTAGTTTTGTGTTGGCTACACAATGGGTTTAAAAAAGTAAAAAATAAAATATTTTTACGATCGTTATTTTATTTTTTTGGTAATCTTTATTAATTATTAAATTATAAATAAAATAACAATCGTAACGATAACAAGCTGTGAATGTTTTTAACCCATTGTGCAGCTGATACAAAACCAAAGACTGGACAAGAATTACTTTTCCAATATTTGGAAGCGTTATCATGATATAATAAAAAAACATTAATTTTGGCCGGTTTTAATACCCCTTCCCCTTAAGTGATCATAAGTGATCTTAAGTGATCTTAATAGATCGCTTCTCATGACACGTTGCATACTTTTATCATATTATGGAAAAGAAAAAATGTGCAACTTTGTAAATTAGATGTAGCAGATGAAGTTTTTTTCTATTTTACATACCATATCCAATATTGAAAATTTAGTACAGTTCCCTTTTGAGTTAGTTGAGATAAAGGTCAAATGCTGAGATGCGGAACCGCTAGGGATTCATTTTTAATTATAAAAGGAAAATGTGGTATTTATTGCAAGCGTAAGCGTGGTAAGCGCAGAAAATCTATTTCAAATTGCATTTGCACAGAAAATGGTTATAGACTCGTTGCGAGGGCCCCCAGGGGGGGAGGGGGGATGGTTTATGTTGGGAGGAGTAGATTTCAAACATTCTTAGAATAAGATTTTCTAAAACATTTATGAATCAACCATCTCAGACAGAACGTAAAAGTTAGGAGTCTTTGGAATCGACTTTGGATATGTTTAATATACTATAACTTTGTATTCGTTTAGGATTTTCCCCCGTACTTAGTCCTTTTAAAAAGAGTGAGGTGGATACACAGGTAAACTCAGCACGGCCGAAGATGTAGCTTTGCAGATGCAGATGTAAAATTGTGATGATGTAGAGAATTTGACAGTTTCTCTGGCTAGAGATGATTAGAGTAGCGGTCGTTGAACCTCCGTGAGATAATAGACCGGACGCCGCCCCAGAAATATGTTTTGCACAGCTGCACCCCTTTTTGAGGCAGAAAATGCAATATGCCGTGAGTTAGACGAAGTAAATGTGCATCTCAACTCAAGTAACCATGCTTTTTTTTCTCTAGTGGTGCAAACGTCGAATAATTTAATTTGAAATTCTTAAATTTTGCTAATGTAATCGCACGCATATGATTGAATAATATAGTCGTCTATCATCACCATTTATTAACATATGACCACGTATAATATGTGAAATCATAGCTCTTGAAGCGTCTGTTCACAATATATGTATGGAATTTCATCAGATAGACATAAATAACTACAAATCGTGAATAAGTTACGAAATTAATTTACTTCGAAGGAAGCTTATTCATTATCAGTTTTGTTTACAGCAGTAGAAATGAAAAAAACACTGAAAACAATAGCTCATACAATGCATCATAGTATAATCTTTTAGACATTGTCTCTTGTGGTTGTTATGTTTTTATTAATACGCCCACAATAAATAATAATAGTAATCCACGTGACCGTCTTACGGACAATAGGAAGTTTAAAACTTGTTGTAGGCTTTCGCGGCCCGAGTCAATATTAATACTTCTTGGCTGTCGGGTGTCGCCGCGTCTGTCGTTAATTAAATTAGAGTAGGTTCTCTCAGTGACTGTCTCTTCACTCTGAAGATGGACTATGCAATTAGTCCGAAACGTCAGGTTTTAATTAACGACAGACGCGGCGACACCCGACAGCCAAGAAGTATTAATAATAGGAAGTTTGTTTTTATCCATGCAACGTCACAATAATTTTTATTTGGTGCAAAATGTACTTAAAATGGATCTGACACTAAGTTGTATGTTCGGAATAGTCATTGTTGTTTAGTAAACAAAGAATATTTTTGTATTTGGAGTTAAAGATTTCCGTAGATTTTGCGACTTTGTCCAGCCCAAACTTGGATATAATTACTTAAACGTAGACAAATATTGTATTCAAGTTAATGACAATTTAATTGTGCGCTCTACTGAAGCAATCAATTTGCAATTTCTGTGTTAGTTCTCAAGGTTTTGGTCTTCTTATCCAACAATGCGTATTTTCACTACTACTAGTTTTCAAACATCCTGGTTTTTGTTTTGAGCGCGGAAAGTGTAAGACTCGCCCTTTAGTTCTCGTAAGAACAGTCCCGTCCCCATTCGGTGCCGAGTGACCCACGGCCGCAACCTTCCTTGTATTGACAGCCCATCTGGGAGCAATACACAAGGTTGTATAAAACATAAATAGGCCTAAACCTAATACCACAAGCTGCCAACAGATTTGTTCTGCTAGTTTTCCAAGTCGTTTTCCAAGTTTGATCAGCGTCTGCGTTGTATTGTATTATTATTTTGTGTCATAATGATACCGAAATACTACGTTTAATAACAGATAGTGCGAAGTCTAAAGAATCTAATACGTGGTTAACATTACTGACATTTACACGGGTAGGTAGAATTACGTGGGTAATTAATGTTTGTGTGAACGCTTGAAGGTTGCTACCCTGAATACGAAATCTAATTGGGAAGGAAATCTAATACCCGAGTTAGGTTTCATACCAAAGTAGCAACTTCAAGCGTTCACACACAGAAATTACCCACATAATTTCACCTACCCGTGAAATGCCAGAAATGTAAACCAGGGCCTGGATTCACAAAGATGTCTAAAGGCTCGTGTACATCCACTTTGCGTACGCGTGAAAATTATAGAAATTAGGTTAGCCGTTCCCATCGAATTTGATAATTTTCTTAAGTAAACGTAAACCAATCAGAGCTCACGAATTTCCCACCAATAGGGAACTTGCAACTGACTTCACAGCCGAACTAATGTAACAAATGAATCGAACTGATAGACAAACAAGGAGCTGTCAAAATAATAAAATTGCAACATTATGCAGAAAACGAGGCATGGCGATAGTAACTGCCCACCAGTTAAAACGTTTAATCATGGGCAACCAAGCTATGAGAGTATTGTATGTTTCTTGTTTGTTTTGAAGATTTGTTTTTAAAATAGAAATGTATAGAAATGTTGTGATGTGGTTTGGTTTGACACTTCGATAAAGAAACAATGTAAGCGTTGTTATGTTTGCTCTCTATTGCGCATGCTACAATTAACCAAATTCTAGAAATTGGAAAAAAGTTGGAGTTGAATCAACTTTTCGCGTCGTGAAACGTACGATAATTTTCCTAATTTCAATGTGCATGGTTACATGTAAATTCAATATGGCCAACTCGCTAATTTCTGGAAGTTACGTACGCTAAGTGGATGTAGACGGGCCTTAACTCTTAAGTTGTCCTAAGTTAAGGCTCGTGTACATCCACTTTGCGTACGTGTGAAAATTATAGAACATTATAGAAAGTACGTTAGCCGTTCACATCGAATGTTGATAATTTTCTTAAGTAAACGTAAACCAATCAGAGCTCACGAATTTCCCACCAATAGGGAACTTGCAACTGACTTCAGAGCCAACAAATGAATCAAACTGATAAACAAACAAGGAGCTGTCAAAATAATAAAATTGTAACATTATGAAGAAAACGAGGTATGGCGATAGTTTAACTGCACACCAGTTAAAACTTTTAATTATGGGCAACCAAGTTGTGAGAGTTTTGTATGTTTCTTGTTTGTTGTGAAGATTTGTTTTCAAAATAGAAATTTATAGAAATGTTGTGATGTGGTTTGGTTTGACACTTCGATAAAGAAACAATGTAAGTTGTTGGTATGTTTGCTCTCTATTGCGCATGCGCCAATTAACCAAATTCTAGAAATTGGAAAAAAGTTCGAGTTGAATCAACTTTTCGCGTCGTGAAACGTATGTTAATTTTCCTAATTTCAATGTGCATGGTTACATGTAAACTCAATATGGCCAACTCGCTAATTTCTGGAAGTTACGTACGCTAAGTGGATGTAGACGGGCCTTTAGGCAAATCCTAACTAGATAAATCAAGATAAATCAATCTTGGTATTCCTACACATTCACAAATAAAATATTAGTTAAATTGTTGATATTTTACTATATTGCATCTGTATGACATTGCAGAACGACATATGCGTGATTTATATCACTTAGATTTGCCTAAACTAGGACGTCTTAGCACTAGGCACCTTTGTGAATCTGGGCCCAGGTCTATGTTGGTTTTTACTTTTTATACTAGATGATTTTCCTTGATAATTTTTGGTTGGACCATTTGGCTTAAAAATTAATAATTTAGTAACCATTATCTTCTCGGACCAATTTTTCCACAAAACATGATCTACATCGAAGCTTGTGATGCTCCAAATTTCTCTCCGTTTGACCGCTATTGCGAGAAAAATAAAACAAACAAAAAACAATACTACTGTCATAAGTATAGACTGGAAACGGTCGCTTCGCTCGCTTCCATACATTTTTGCCTACATTGTTTCACTATAAGTTGGATTATTATCTCTTATTATTATTATTATTATTATTATTATTATTATTATTCGTATGTGTGCTACGTGCCCACAGCAGAAAATACTCGATGGGGATCGAGTGCCGGCTAGCTGCAGTGGTGGGGGGTGGATCAGGTTCAGGAGTACCCTGACGAGAGACGTATGGGTGAACTGGTAGGGCTCCACTTTTTTTTTTTTTTAAGGGAATGTGGGAAAAACAAGAAACCATAGAGAGAGAGGCTGTCACAATCGTATATGCTAATAATGATAAGACTAGATGATAATTAATAATAATGTAATTAATGATAATAATGTAAACATGGGTATTCGATTAACAATGATACATATAGTGACCGATAAGACAGCATCACGTATCAGTGTTATTGGGTTGGCACCACTGACAAGGCGAATGCCATACAAAATTAAACACCAGTATACTAATAATCTTAATCAAAAGACAAGGGACAAAATGACTAACCGTAGTGATCGCACGGTGACATAAATAATAACAATATAAATAATAACAATAATAACAATAGAAATAGAATTCTGTGACAAAGATAGATAATGTGTTACTAATTCAATATTATGATGAGGATAATTAATAGTGTAATTAATAAAGCCACTGGCACCTTATGAAAACCATTGACTAACATAAGTACCAAGGTTACCACGACAACAATAATTGCAGGGCGATAGTGAGAAATAATATTCACTTAAAAAATTAGATAACAGAATAATATATAATAAGATGATTGTGATGAATAGCATAATTTAATAAAGTCACTGAGGCGTTATTCAAGAGACCAGTGTCTGTCCCCGCCGTGCTGGCAACTTAAGTTGACAGTTGATGATGGCTTTTCGACGTCATGTACGTAAACAACCATAGGAATGTTCAGAGTGGGCGTAATAGTACATTCAATAATGAAGAATTAAGAAAAACACTCGTTAGTATCAGCCGTGCTTGGCGATGACTGCACACCGTTGATATTGGTTTATGTAATTAATGTAAACACTAACTCTGGTAAGTAGTCTATTGAAAGGGTATAACAAATAATAATGATAATGACTGAATATCCATAGGAATGTTCAGGAGTACGTATCAGCCGCAGCCTCAGCCTTCTCTCCGGTATAGGGTGAATCAGGTCAGGTAGGGGGTGTGTGCGGGATGCGCCAGCTCGCCAGAACCGTCCCCAGGCGTCCGTCCGTCACGCCAGGAATCAGCAGCTGTCGTAGTCGTCCCTCGTAGTTCCGGTTTATGTTCCGAGTATCGGAACAACAGTCGATCTCCTGTAGCAACTTGTTAGTGTTCGTTCAAGGAATACTTCCGTCCAAGACGGTAGTGCAGACAATGTAAGCCAAACTGTCACAACAGTCTCAGTAGCTCCGCCGTCGACTAGGTTTCCTATATACGTGCTTACGCAATCACTTCCCTCAATCGAGGTGATGCTCGGATGATCGCTCGACTACCACTGACTCGTTATCTTTTCCTACGCCAGTCGGTTGCTTATCTCTGTAGTGAGGGGTGAGCGGGGTAGTACCGTACGATTCAAAAGTTGTGCCCATAACACCTCCCCCCTCCTACCGCATAGGGTCATGGCAAAACGTCTCTGTCATCACCGTCGGGGGACTTTCGTAAATCGGACACATGCCAATAGCATATGCTCTTGGTTTTGTCAATCTCTAGCTCAAAAACAAGAGGTGATAAGGGTCTAACAAATTTTGGGGCTAGTTTGGCCGAAAAAGTGGCCGTCGCGTCGGATTGAGCGTAGTTTTTCTTGTAGACCAACTTACCAACCTCATAAGTAACTGGTCTTCTGCGAAGATTGTATCTTTTTGCACTGACATCGTGTGCTTTAAAGATCCTCTCGGTTACCGTACGGTAACAAGTTTGGAGCGCTTTGACTTGTTCTGCCCATTCATTTCGGGTGGTGCAGGTGGGAACATCGGTTTCGGTGGAAGGTTCTCCGTAAGAACGCCCCGAGAGATGGATTTCCCGACCGAAATTCAAGAACACAGGTGTGTATCCGGTTACCTCATGATGAGCTGTCCGGATTGCATAACCAAACTTATGAAGGTTTTGGTCCCAGAGCTGATGATTCTCCTTTACAAAAGAGGCAATAATGGTTTTAAAACTTGGTTTACTCGCTCTGACAGATTATTTTGTGGGAGGTAACGTGCATTGAAAAATATTTTCGTCTCATACTGCCGTGCTAAGTTTCTCAGATCTTTTCCAGCATATTGTGACTCGTTGTCACATACAATCGTTTGTGGTGCCCCGTTTACAAGAAATATGTCCTTTTGCATGTGGCGGGCTATTCTCTTGGCAGTGGCCGCAACCCGCACGTAAAGGGAAAATGAGAGTATATTTAGTAAACCAGTCGGCGATGACAAGAAGGTACTTGTTTCCTTGTTTGGAGCGAGGAAAAGGTCCAAGAATATCGGATGATATAAGTTGCCACGATTGAGTTACATTCTTACACCGACCCATTTATCCTGCTGGAAGTTTCCCTTCCGGATTATACTGTAAACAAATAGTACATCTATTTACATACCTAGATACATCTGATTTCATTTTTGGCCTATAATACAAGTTGTTTATCCTCTTGTATGTCTTGAGGATGCCGAGATGTCCAGCTGTTGCATCATCGACATCATGGCATTCCTTTAGAACGTTCTGTCTTGATTCCTTGGGAACAACGAGTTTCCAAGTGCCAATTAACTTGTATAACTGTTCATTTTCAATGCTCCATTTTGGGTAATCAACGGGGTTACGCATGACTAGATTCCGCATTTTATTATACCAGGGATCCAATCCAATATCGGTACAAGAATTGTTATCAGATCCAAAGGGAGGGACTGATCTGGAGAGAGCATCGGGGACAACGTTTTCTTTCCCTTTTCAATGAATAACTTGAAAGTCGTACGGCTGAAGACGCAATGCCCATCTTGCTAATCTGCCTGTCGTATCATGCAAATTATGTAACCATACCAGACTGTGTCGGTCTGTTACAACGGTGAAATAACTTCCTTCTACGTAAAGTCGATATTTTTCGACCGGCCATACCACTGCTAGGCATTCTTTTTCCGTAGCTGAGAACTTCTTCTCGTTACTGGTTACGTTACTTTTGGCAAAAGCTTTTACTTTTTCTTGGCCATCATGAATTTGACTTAAAACAGCCCCTGATCCGTAATTTGAAGTATCGGTCTGTATACAGAAAGGTCGTGAAAAATCTAGACACGAGAGAATTGGTGCCGTGATTAATTTTGCTTTGAGGGTGTAAAAAGCTTTGTCTACTTCTGCAGTCCATGCAAATTTTTGGGTTTTATGCGTAAGGGGACAATCCACTGAAAATGCTATGTCAGTGAGTATGTACACTACAATAGTTAAATTCGAGGACATGTTTCTATACCTTATAAAACCAAATAAAAAAATTAAAAACAGTAATTTTTATTTTTTTTATATTTTTTTTCAGTATATTCCCAAAAAATATACATTTTCTAAAATTCTATCTTCTTTCTTGTTTTTATTGGATTTGATTTATTTTTATTTTTATTGTATGCAGAACAACCTCCTTAACAATAACTAGGGAGCACATTTTTCAATTTAGCTCTAATTATTTGTTTTTAATTTTTTAAAGTTGGTACTATGTGCATTTCATGTTTTTTTGAAACAATGTAATGTCAAATAATTATTTTCTTGAAAATGAATTGCTAAATTGAAAATGTGCTCTCTAGTTATTGTTAACAGTCTATCTCTGAACTTACACAAAAATAATCAGCTTATTCTGATGAGCCAATAAAAAGGAGATACATTTTCCAATATCAAATGTGCATGAAAAAAGTTACCGAGATACAGCAATTTGAAAGTTTTAGGTATTTATTTAGCCAATTTTAGTTGATTCTACTTTTAGAAATGGTAGTACCCACTGTCTCATCACTCGGCTACTCTGTTGTGTCCAAATCAAATGCACCAGCACTGTATGTGGTGCCTTCTCTTGATTTCTTCAGTGATTCAGCCCGTAACGCTGCCAGTCTTACTTTTCTTCGAATCTTCCCATACTTCGCACTCGCTTTCCGGGCACATTGGCGAAGACGTCGCATTTCCTTACGTTTGGAGTACTGGACCGAAAGTCTGCATGGTGACAAACCCTTGCTGTTTAGGTTGTCTAGGTGAGATTTGACATACCCATTGTTGTACTGGCAGACGGCATCCATTACCGCTCTTTCGATGCGATGACGAGACGCGAACACGGATTTTGGACATTTCGCCCAAATTCTTGAATGAATGCTTTCATTTGCATTCTGCGTTCTCCCCTTGCATCGCTCAAGAAGATTGTCATTTGCCATTCGTTGGTAGACTGGAATCAGGGCTTTGACAACTGTCGCCGACAGTGGAGTGTGCACGTTGGTCTTGTGTGAACCCGGATTCTCATTATTGGACACGGCTCTTTCATAGAAACACCAAGACGTTGGACCTTTTGGACATTTTTGGTGCTGCGGTTTCTCATCAGTGGACATTCCGTGATACAGCGTAGCAAAAATTGCAGTTTTCATTGCTACTATGTCGTTGGAATGACCGACGATAGCATTATGGTAGTAGTTCGTAAGTTTGGTGATAGTGACGTCTTTCAAACTTCCGTGGGATTTTCCTCCGAGTGTAACTCCTTGAGATCTAGAAGTTTTTGCCAGAGACCGAAGAGCAGTCCCAAGACGTTTCCCTACATGATTGACGCACTCTTCTTTTTTTAGTTCAACATCCGGTCCGTAAACCTGAGTTGCGACTAAATGGTTGAATGTTTTTGCATCGCCATCGGAAAGAAGTGTTGTGTAGCGCATTTTGTAGTTTTCCGATTGTTTCCATAAGCGAGATGCTGCGTTGACTTCCATCGCTGGAGACGATCCCTCGTAGTTGGCCTGGCAAGTGGATTTATGATCTTGGATCCAAACAGCATACTCCGGAGAGTCTTTTCCTAGATCTGCTTTGGCTCTTGTACAGGAGTGGCAATACTTTGAAAGTACAACAAAGTCAATAATGAACCCCGTCAGCAGATCAATGACGCAAGCCAAACCATTTTTTGAAGAAAATCCTCGTGTGTGCCAGCTTCCGTCATAACTCACATCAATCTCAATAATGTCAGTGTCTTTGATAGTCGGATCCAACTCTTGATAGGCTTTTCTAACTTTATTTCTAACCTCTTCCAGTGACAAAGCACAGCCTACATTTCCCATGCTGTGTAAATATGCACTTTTGTTATGAAATGTGGTGGGTGACATAACATGCATTCCCATTGTCAAACAAAACTGTTCCATTGCTGCATAACCTTTGCCTATAGCTTGAAAAGCTTGCACAGCTCTCTTGTTCACATCAAAATCCGGCCGCGATGAAGTTTGGCCTACATTGTTCGGAGCAGAACGAGCGGAAGAATAACTTGTGGAATTAGCTACACCGCAAGTATCACAAACTAAACTGAGTTTATTTGCAAACCCATGGTTCTCACTAACATTGAACTCAAGGGTGCAAGACCCACAGAAGGAACACGGGTACTTGTCTATTAGTTGTGACAAACAGTTCAAATCAGCCAAAACATAATGAGGAGGCTGTTCAGTGCACTGGTCATCACTAGGCCTAGGCCTTGTTGGAAGATTGCAATTTGCTGAATGTTCTATCGATGACTTACGGAGATTTATTTTCTCTGGTGCTGGTATGTTTTCCTCCAAAACATTCACTTGGTCTAGGCCTAAGTCTAGGCCTAAAACATCTGCATTGCCAGGCATAGGCCTACCTTGCAAATCCACCTCTTGCGGTTCGTTTCTCTTCAAAACATTTGCTATACTTGCAGCAGCACATTTTCTCCTTTTAGGCATGGTTTTTGCTTTTAAAAAAGCAGATTGTTATACTTTAGAAACTGGAGGAGAAAAAACTTCCGGTGTGCCTCAGGGATCTATCCTAGGACCTTTACTTTTCAATATCTTTGTGTGTGATTTACCCTCGGTCTGCCGAAACGCTTCTGTGCTGATGTATGCCGACGATGTTAAACTGTTTTATGTAATTAACAGTGTAGCTGATTGCCTACTACTACAACATGATCTTCAAAACCTTGTCGAATGGTGCCGTAAGTGGTGTTTAGACCTAAACCCACTCAAGTGCCAAGTCATTTCTTTCACGAACAAAAAGAACACTATATGCTTCAATTACTATCTTGATAGTAAGACACTTAATAGAGTCAGTAGTGTATGTGACTTGGGAGTTCTGATTAACAGTGACCTTTCTTTCAACTCTCATCTTGAACAAACACTTCTTCGAGCTTACAAAACCATAGGATTCCTGAAACGCACTTGCGATAGTCAGTTCTCTAATGAAGTAATTTGTAGATTATATATTAGTTTAGTGCGACCTGTACTTGAATATGCAAGTGTAGTTTGGTCTCCCCACCATGTCACTAAGACTCTTGCCATTGAACGCGCGCAGCAAAGGTTTGTCAAGTGGCTCTGTTATCGGGACCGTGTAATGTACCACCGTGCGGACTACCCAAGTCTGTGCAAAGACATCCACTTGCAAACCCTTGATGCTAGACGCAAAGTGCTGGACGTAATAACGTTTAAAAAACTTGTTTGTGGTGAGCTAGATTGCCCTGATCTGCTAGGAGCAATTCCTTTGTACGTTCCAGTCAGATGCTCTCGCCACACCCCGTTATTTTACCCCCCTGCTGCTAGGCTAGATGTATTTAAATACTCTTTTCTTCCTAGGGCTATGAGTCTCTGCAATAGCTCACAGTTTTCGCACGTCGATGTTTATAACGACAATGCTTACACCATCAAAAAGAAATGTAAATATATTAAATAGGTCAACTTGTATGTATTTCAACTCAATTTTAGTTTATTTTATTTTATAAATGTGTTTTTATTTTATTAATTAATCAATTTCCGCTTGTATGTGTAGTGTCGTCATTTTATGTTAATCCTATGGTTTAATCTATTATATCCAATGTTTTCTGGACTGTACTATGTACCATGTATGTCTGTTATTGGGTAAATAAATAATAATAATAATAATAATAAATCGTGACAGCACCTTTGAAAACCAAAACAAACCCTAGGCCTATCAGCTGTTTCAGAAATCAGCCAAAGTTATTATCAAAGATATTATAATATTCCCCGGTTAGTGGTTTCTCTCTTCTCTTTCAATATCTTTGCTTCAATACTACCTAGCGGCATATTTTATAACTATTACGACCAGGCTACACAGCTCAGTGGACAAGAAACCGGGAGTTTTAAATCTTAGTTGGAGAACACATCTGTACTAGTAATCATTCTAAAATGCAACCAAACGTTGTATTTTCGACGGGACTGGCATTTTTTCGTCGTGCAACGCTCACTTATAAATTATGTAGTGATGGAAGCAAGTCTCGGACCTTAACAGGGTATTTTTATACATATAAACGAAAGAACATTTAAAAATATTATGATAGAAAAAAAAAAATCGAAAAAGGATAGTTTTTGCTACATTTTCAGTGGATTGTCCCCTTCAAGAATTGTTATCAGATCCAAAGGGAGGGACTGATCTGGAGAGAGCATCGGGGACAACGTTTTCTTTCCCTTTTCAATGAATAACTTGAAAGTCGTACGGCTGAAGACGCAATGCCCATCTTGCTAATCTGCCTGTCGTATCATGCAAATTATGTAACCATACCAGACTGTGTCGGTCTGTTACAACGGTGAAATAACTTCCTTCTACGTAAAGTCGATATTTTTCGACCGCCCATACCACTGCTAGGCATTCTTTTTCCGTAGCTGAGAACTTCTTCTCGTTACTGGTTAAGTTACTTTTGGCAAAAGCTTTTACTTTTTCTTGGCCATCATGAATTTGACTTAAAACAGCCCCTGATCCGTAATTTGAAGTATCGGTCTGTATACAGAAAGGTCGTGAAAAATCTAGACACGAGAGAATTGGTGCCGTGATTAATTTTCCTTTGAGGGTGTAAAAAGCTTCGTCTACTTCTGCAGTCCATGCAAATTTTTGGGTTTTATGCGTAAGCTTGGTTAGAGGGCCACTAATGGTGGAGAAGCCTGGAACAAATCGTCTATACCACGACGTCATACCGATAAACCGGCGCAGGTCCTTGATTGATTTGGGGGTAGGATAATCCTTAATGGCCGCCACTTTTCTGGATCACAGTGTAGTCCCATTGAGTCAACAACATAGCCTAGTTATTTTAATTCAGATCTATAAAATTTACACTTTTAGTTGGTTTAAGGTCAAATTGGCCTCGAATGATCTTCGAAAGACTTCCTCTAAAACTTCGAGATGTTTCTGGAAGGTCAAAGTGCAGATTATTATATACATGATTGTACAGCAATGTAAATTAATCAAATAAATCCAATCGTAATGAATTTTGTATCTATTTTTTCCGTTATCTCTAGACGTTGATAATATCTAGCAGGGGTTTTTCACGCACAGCTTCGATATACAAAGAGAAACCCTTAAATTCGTGGACTTTTTGAGCTCTGACTCTTGCAGGCTCTTTTATGGAATAATTCCCCATTTTGACTTGTTTCCTTTGCCACCGTCGGAGCAGTGATTGTTGTGCGCCCTTTTTCCAATGGCTTTAATGAGCGTACGTTTGCAAAGAATTGTTTGCCTCCATAACTCCTAACGCATGTAAGTTTGCATTCGATAATTTTCAGAATTGATCTAGGACCCTTAGATAGAACTCATCACGGCCCTCTTGGTCTGCAATGACAACAATGCCAAGGTCTACTTGATCTCCGCCTAGCGGAGGCTCGTCGAACTCCCGAGCCTCCGCTAGGCGGAGATCAAGTAGACCTTGCAACAATGCACAACAGTGATAAATGCATCTTAACATAACTATCAAGGACCAAGATAGAGCAAATCACGGCTTTCTAGATCAATTCTGAAAATCATCTATTCTAGTTCAGTACGATTGACATGCTCAATTTGCGCTAATTTTTCGCTTGTCCGAATTTTGTCCAAGTAAACACTTATCTTTCGGGCTGCCAGTGCAGTGCAAAATCTCGAGTATTTTTTAAGGTATTCGTGATAAACAATAAATTGTTGTGCATTCTCTCACACATAAAACTGTTAAAAAAAATAATATTAAATCCGAGAATGTTAGAATGGAGAGTCAACCGAATTCCCTTGTCATTATGTTTATTTCTGTTAAGACTTGTTTTTCAATTTTGAAACCTTTTTGTTGCGCCACAAAATTAGCTAGGTTCAAAGCCTAAAGGCATAGTTTAAAAATGCCGTATTTAGTCACATTCAGGTAAAACTGATGCATGTGTGGTTGCAGTACTTCGCCTTCCTGTTCATATTGCTGTGCGCCGAGCTGTCAGTTGCTGTCGTCACGTTGGTGTACCGCAAGGAGCTGTTGTCGGGCCTCGAGACTCGCCTCACTGCCAGGCTGACGTCGAGATATGGCCACGACACCAACACTAACAACGACTTCACACAGGCCGTGGATATCGCGCAATACAAAGTAAGCTTATGTTGAACTAAGGGCGTATCTCAACTCAATTCGAATATTTGGTCTGCTTCGCCTACTTCGCCAACTAACACAACAATTACCAATTGTTTTTATTCATTGTTACTAATTGTTAGGTTAGTCTGCTACGCTAGTCGACTAGCGAAAAACATCGATTTGAGACACAGTCTTAGTCTAGATGTGCGAAATGCACAGACAACTGTCAAGTTAAGTATATGATTTGTTGCTATGGAATTGTTTTATTACACGCTATTTCCCATAAGAAAAACAAACTCCATAGCAACCATAAACAAACCATGCATCGCATCTGAGCCTAGCTCAGCTTAGACGATCGCATATTATGAATATATACTTAAGTACGAGATCTTAAGTGTGTAGACAATACATAGTATTGGTAACACATGTATCGACAACACAACATAACAACATACTTATACCTTAGTACGTTAATTTCATCACATAAGTGGTGTAGACTTAGATCGACGTTACCAACCCACAATCCCAAGGGTTGTAAGGACGTGTGACGGGAGGACAAATACGTTTTTGTGTGTTACTATGGGGGTGTTACTGTGGGGGTGTTACTATGGGGGTGTTGCTGTGGGGGTGTTGCTGTGGGGGTGTTGCTGTGGGGGTGGTGCAATAATGCAAAATAACAACACTGTTTCAAATGCGGGTTGGCCGATAACGCGAGTAATGTTTGTAATGTGAACGAACGGAGTTGCAACGCTAGTTGGATTTTCAAGCCACGACGGAACTTGGAGTGGCAGTGTGAATCCGCAGTGAGTGATGTGGCTAGCAACGCACGTTGAACCAATGACCCGCCCAGATGTCGTGTTCTAACCTCGAAGTCAGAGGTTTCGTCTGTATTTTCCAATGAGGAATCTTTGCTGCTTATCAAAATCTTTGGCCAGCCAGAAATACAAGATAACAAGAAAGGTCAAGGTTAAGCTTGGAAATTAACGTTAAGAAGGCGTGTGTGTCTTGCAACGCTTCAACGTTGGTCCCAGATGATCCCGAGGTAGGGTACTTCGTGGAAACGCCCAATTATATGTATTTGTTTATTACACAAACACATTTTTATTTTGAAGGGCACTACTTATATTTTGTTGCAAGTTAAACAGTTTGGAATTCTTTATTTTCCCCTCAATTTTGTTGGTAAATGGTAAACGTCTTTAGATTTGAAAACAAGACGTTTTATATACAAACAATAATATTATGATTCTAGCACGAAATTTAATCCTGTTGAAATCAAGTGGATGAAGAAGTAAAGGAAGAGAGGTTTGCTTCCTCTCACTGATCTTTTAGCTTTGAACTGCTTCGGAACAAGGCCTATACAATCTCCGCCTAGCGGAGGCTAGTCGAACCCTCCGCTAGGCGGAGATCAAGTTGACCTTACGATAGATCTGTATAACCTTTTTCGCCCCAACTACAGTGGTTGTAGTGTTGTATTGATAGTCAGACTGTCTGTGTGGGTTTCAGTTTAATTGCTGTGGTATCCATGAGGGGAGTGACTACCTCCAGACGCAGTGGTGGAACGACAGTGCTAAGTCAAGCGAGCCCAGCAATGTACCCGCCACCTGCTGTGTGCTTGCTCAGGCCGACGTCGAAGTACGTAACCCTACATTGCTTGGATCAGTTGAACCCAGGCCGAACAAAGAAAGTATTTATTAAGTTTAATCTTTTGGATACACGTTTACAGGTTTTTTAGTTCAAAACCGTTTTATTTTTATATTTTATCTAACTTGGAATCTAATTGTCAACTCTTGCAATCGATTTTTGACCCACTTTAATTGTACCGATTTTTTTTTTTCAAATTTTGCATACGAATCGATTTTCAATGACAATGATGTTTCCATTAGAATTTTTTTAAACGAACGTATTTTAAGAGGAGGGAGGCCCGGGGGGACTGGGGGTCCACAATCTCTTATGGGATTTGTATTCAAGTCGCGATCTCTGACGTCCAATTTTGTAACCGACTATTTTACGCACTTATCGAACCAATTTTCTTCAAATTTTGGATACGAAGCCTTACTTTTTAAATGACTTTTCTGAAAAAGCGTTTTAGGGGGCAGGAGAGTGGTTTTAGTCAGAGCATATTGCAATAGGTCCAGTTTAGATTAGTCAATCCTACATTAAGTGATGTAACATATTAAATCACAGAAATAATTTACCGTACTGTTGATTACGCCCTTGAAATTATAAAATTGTATATAGTCTAATGAAAGAAATATAGTATTCAGAATCTTCAGATATTGGAAAATAAAAAATGTACACATATATGGAAAAACAAAACAAATTAAACGTGCACTCTTTGTCTTAGGTTAACGCTGGGAGTCCAATATCGGTAGTATCGAGAGTCTTTGGTGGAACTGTGAGTACTATCTTGTTTCTGTCTTTGTCTAATATGTGTCTATCAAATAGGGAGTATCATGTGACGTCACAAAGGTCATAATGGGGGGGGGGGGGGGAAATGCGTGTTGATATTTGAGATAAATAAAACAGTATAATCGTATCTGTGGTACGGAACACCAAGCTTCTTAAAACACAGCAGTTCTATCAGCTTCAATCTGCTTGTCTGTTCAGGTGGAAGAGCCATGGCAACATCCGCAGCTGAAGAACAATACTGCCTGCCAGTCACCCAACATGACCATCCACACGCAGGCACGCTACACGCAGGTGCGTTACCTTCGCACACACTAACACGCACACACGCAATCACGCTACACGCAGGTGCGTTACCTTCGCACACACTCACACACACGCACACACGCAAGCACGCTACACGCAGGTGCGTTACCTTCGTACACACTAACACGCACACACGCAAGCACGCTACACGCACGTGCGTTAACTTCGCACACACTCACACGCACACACGCAAGCACGCTACACGCAGGTGCGTTACCTTCACACACACTCACACGCACACACGTAAGCACGCTACACGCAGGTGCGTTACCTTTGGACACACTCACACGCACACACGCAAGCACGCTACACGCAGGTGCGTTACCTTCGCACACACGCAAGCACGCTACACGCAGGTGCGTTACTTTCGTACACACTCACACGCACACACGCAAGCACGCTACACGCAGGTGCGTTACCTCGGCACACACTCACACGCACACACGCAGGCACGCTACACGCAGGTGCGTTACCTTTTCACACACTCACACACACGCACACACGCAAGCACGCTACACGCAGGTGCGTTACCTTTGCACACACTCACACACACGCACACACGCAAGCACGCTACACACAGGTGCGATACCTTTGCACACACTCACACACACGCACACACGCAAGCACGCTACACGCAGGTGCGTTACCTTCGCACACACTCACACGCACACACGCACACACACAGGCACGCTACACACAGGTGCGTTACCTTCGTACACACTCACACACACGCACACACGCAAGCACGCTACACACAGGTGCGTTACCTTCGTACACACTCACACACACGCACACACGCAAGCACGCTACACGCAGGTGCGTTACCTTCGTACACACTCACACACACGCACACACGCAAGCACGCTACGCGCAGGTGCGTTACCTTTGCACACACTCACACACACGCACACACGCAAGCACGCTACACATAGGTGCGATACCTTTGCACACACTCACACACACGCACACACGCAAGCACGCTACACGCAGGTGCGTTACCTTCGCACACACTCACACGCACACACGCACACACACAGGCACGCTACACACAGGTGCGTTACCTTCGTACACACTCACACACACGCACACACGCAAGCACGCTACACGCAGGTGCGTTACCTTCGCACACACTCACACACACGCACACACGCAAACACGCTACACGCAGGTGCGTTACCTTCGCACACACGCAGGCACGCTACAAACAGGTGCGTTACCTTTGCACACACTCACACACACGCACACACGCAAGCCCGCTACACACAGGTGCGTTACCTTCGCACACACTCACACACACGCACACACGCAAGCACGCTACACGCAGGTGCGTTACCTTCGCACACACTCACACACACGCACACACGCAAGCACGCTACACACAGGTGCGTTACCTTTGCACACACTCACACACACACACGCAAGCACGTAACACGCAGGTGCGTTACCTTCGCACACACTCACACACACACACGCATGCACGCTACACGCAGGTGCGTTACCTTTGCACACACTCACACACGCACACACGCAAGCTTTCTACACACAGGTGCGTTACCTTTGCACACACTCACACACACACACACGCAAGCACGCTACACGCAGGTGCGTTACCTTTGCACACACTCACACACACGCACACACGCAAGCACGCTACACACAGGTGCGTTACCTTTGCACACACTCACACACACGCACACACGCAAGCACGCTACACACAGGTGCGTTACCTTCGCACACACTCACACACACGCACACACGCAAACACGCTACACGCAGGTGCGTTACCTTCGCACACACTCACACACACGCAGGCACGCTACACACAGGTGCGTTACCTTTGCACACACTCACACACACGCACACACGCAAGCACGCTACACACAGGTGCGTTACCTTTGCACACACTCACACACACACACGCAAGCACGCTACACGCAGGTGCGTTACCTTCGCACACACTCACACACACACGCAAGCACGCTACACGCAGGTGCGTTACCTTTGCACACACTCACACACGCACACACGCAAGCACGCTACACACAGGTGCGTTACCTTTGCACACACTCACACACACACACGCAAGCACGCTACACGCAGGTGCGTTTCCTTTGCACACACTCACACACACGCACACACGCAAGCACGCTACACACAGGTGCGTTACCTTCGTACACACTCACACACACGCACACACGCAAGCACGCTACACGCAGGTGCGTTACCTTTGTACACACTCATTCACACGCACACACGCAAGCACGCTACACACAGGTGCGATACCTTTGCACACACTCACACACACGCACACACGCAAGCACGCTACACGCAGGTGCGTTACCTTCGTACACACTCACACACACGCACACACGCAAGCACGCTACACGCAGGCGCGTTACCTTCGCACACACTCACACGCACACACGCACACACACAGGCACGCTACACACAGGTGCGTTACCTTCGTACACACTCACACACACGCACACACGCAAGCACGCTACACGCAGGTGCGTTACCTTCGCACACACTCACACACACGCAGGCACGCTACACGCAGGTGCGTTACCTTCGTACACACAAACACGCACACACGCAAGCACGCTACACGCAGGTGCGTTACCTTCGCACACACTCACACACACGCACACACGCAAGCACGCTACACGCAGGTGCGTTACCTTCGCACACACACACACGCACACACGCAATCACGCTACACGCAGGTGCGTTACCTTTGCACACACTCACACGCACACACGCAAGCACGCTTCACGCAGGTGCGTTACCTTCGCACACACGCACACGCACACACGCAAGCACGCTACACGCAGGTGCGTTACCTTCGTACACACTCACACGCACACACGCAAGCACGCTACACGCAGGTGCGTTACCTTCGCACACACACACACGCACACACGCAATCACGCTACACGCAGGTGCGTTACCTTTGCACACACTCACACGCACACACGCAAGCACGCTTACGCAGGTGCGTTACCTTCGCACACACGCACACGCACACACGCAAGCACGCTAAACGCAGGTGCGTTACCTTCGTACACACTCACACGCACACCCGCAAGCACGCTACACGCAGGTGCGTTACCTTCGCACACACGCACACACGCAAGCACGCTACACGCAGGTGCGTTACCTTCGCACACACGCACACGCACACACTCAAGCACGCTACACGCAGGTGCGTTACCTTCGCACACACACACACGCACACACGCAAGCACGCTACACGCAGGTGCGTTACCTTCGCACACACACGCACGCACACACGCAAGCACGCTACACGCAGGTGCGTTACCTTCGCACACACACGCACACACACACGCACACGCACACGCACACGCACACGCACACGCACACGCGCTACAACGCAGGTGTGACCTTCTGACACACTCACACGCACACATGCACAACCTGGTCCAACCAAAGGTGGCATGACAGTTCTGAGTCCCAATTCTCGAGCGTGTACGAGTCAACTCGCATGCGGTATGACGGTTTTAATTAATTCTTTTCGATACTTCTTGACCATTGGGTATAATTTTTAAGCGAGCGAAGCGAGCGTCTCCACTGGACTCTTATGGCACTTCATTCTGTTTTGTTTTTTTTCGTTTTTTTTTTTTATGTCTGTCGATAGCGGTTGAAAGGAAAGTCCGATCAACTTGAAATTTGGACCATCCACAAGCCTCGATGTGGACTGAAGGTGTATAGTATTGAGGCAAAAAAGTTTGAAAAGTTACAAAGTTACACCATAGTTACTGCAAAATATTTTTCTGAAACAAAATGGCGGCAAAATGTGAGATAGCCATATTTTTTTAAACTTTTTTCCGGTCACGAATATGTTTGTTTTATGGCGATACGATAAATATTGGCAAAGTTACACAAAAGTTACTCGAAAATATTTTTCTGAAACACAGTAACAGAAAAATGTGAGGTGGCTATCAAAGTAGTAAATGCTAGTAAATTTTTGTCCGGTCACGAATATACTAATTTAAACGCGATCAGATACGTATTCGAGGTAGAAATTACATTTCTATTGCTGTCAATAACTGTTAGTAACGGTGACGGACCGCGGGAAAACAAGACACCGAAAATTCTTAGCAACGCACACTGCACGACGTCCAACAATGTCGGGAAGTATAATAGCTATGGAAATTAGAAAAAAATTTGCAATGCGCATCCTTGAATTGTTGTTAATTGTTGTTTTTATTATCTTTGAGATCTTTTCGCCAGAAAGTTCGTAGATATTGACGCGCTCGCTTATCAACGCGTCAAACAGAGCGTTTTCCTAGTATTATTAAGCAAGCGAAGCAAACGTTTCCATTTGATCTTTATGGCACTTCTTTCTGTTTTTTGTATTATTTTTTTTATGTCTGTCGATAGCGGTCGAACGGAAAGTCCGATCAACTTGAAATTTGGACCATCCACAAGCCTCGATGTGAATTGAAGGTGTATAGTTTTGAGGCAAAAAAGTTTGAAAGTTTACATTGTTACACCATAGTTACTGCAAAATATTTTTCTTAAACAAAATGGCGGCAAAATGTGAGATAGCCTTATTTTATAAAGCTTGTTCCGGTTACGAATATGTTCATTTTATGGCGATCTGATAAATATTGACAAAGTTACACAAAAAGTTACTCGAAAATATTTTTCTCAAACACAGTAACGGCAAAATATGAGGTGGTTGTATTATAGTCAATTTTCGTCCGGTCACGAATATACTAATTTAAACGCGATCGGCTACGTATTAGAGGCAGACATTACATTTCTATTGCTGTCAATAACCTGTTAATAACGGTGGCGGACCGCGGCGAAAACACTTGACAGAATGACAACGAAAATTCTTAGCATTCAACAATGTCGGAAAGTATTTTTTTTTTTTTGTAGCTATGGAAATTAGAAAAATGTGTGTAATGCGCATTCTTGGATTGTTGTTAATTGTTTAATTGTTGTTTTTATTAGCTTTGAAATCTTTCCGCCACACAGTTCGTAGATACGGACGCGCTCGCTTATCAACGCGTCATACCGAGCGTTTTCCTAGTATGTAGGACGGTATCGAAAATGAAACCATAATTCCGCGGCGAGTTGACTCATCGTACAGACTCGAGAATTGGGCTGACTTTGGAGTGGATTCTACCGGAGTGACAGAAATACTAAGGTTGGAATTCATAGTCGGCCCCTACACCTAGGGGCACCCATTGTTGCTATGGATTTGTTTTGTTTATGGGAAATAACATGGAAACAACTGTTACCTTGGTAACAATGGGCGCCCCTAGGTGTAGGGGCCGACTATGAATTCCAACCTAAGTGCCCTTTGTCATTTTGGACATATTAGATGCCATGCGTGAGCTCGACAGTGAGTTGAAATCAAATTTAACTCTCACTGTAACTTACGTGTGCAGTGCAACAGGATGTCATCCTTGTTCACTTTCATACTAACACTCATGTAATGATCTATGACATCATACTATTACATACCCATTGCTATCAACCTGTTAACATGGTCAGATTGTATCAATCTGTCTACCCTCAACCTTTGCCTCAACTCTACAGTCTACATTATGAGTGAAGCGGGATTGAATCGAATAATTCTTTGTACAAACGCGTCTTGAAATCAAGTTCAAGTCAAGCTGTCACCAACCATAGTTGCTCGTTATTTTGAACAATTGTTTGTTTACTTTTGCAGACGGTATACGGAGCTACAAAGTGATTTATTCACAAATCCACTTTTCGTATTCCTTCAATTGCATTAATTCATAACCATTTGAAGAATTAATTTGTAGAATCAATTTGAAGAACAAGACCATATACATTTAGAACTGAGATTATTTCATTTGATGTTTATATTCCTACTTTATCCATAGATATACCTATAAATGTGTACGAGCTAAAATTTTAGAATGAGCTTTGCTGGTAATCCACACAAGTGAGATTGTCGTAAAACTGTGCTATGTCTGCAGGGCTGCTTCTCTCAGCTGGAGCGATGGTTCAAGCAGGAGAGCGGATTACTCATAACTGCGGGTATTGGCATCGCATCATTTCAAGTGAGTTATCCATACATATGCCCAACTGGTTTTGTCTTTACTGAAAGTTCTATCACTTGCGTTCAAACTGACCAACTAATATACCCAAATATGTTCACCTCAGCAAGCAAGACCAAATTGATTTGATCAAAATAATCTATCAATATTCAAAGCGTTGTAAAACAAATAAAGCGGAACTACATATAATATAGAATACCAAGACAAAAATAAAAATAAATATGTTTAGACAAAAATAATAAAATACCAAGTGCAGATATGAACTCCCCCCCCCCCCCCCCATTAAAATCAATTTTTGTTTTTATTTTTTAATCATTTCATTATTTTCTTTAACGAAAGTACATCATACAATGTAATAACCAAAATAAAATCCCATACAAAAATAATAATAACACAAATGAAAACTTTATATCTACGCAATTCCATAAAGAAAAGGAGCCCACGTAGGGTAGAAACTATGTGTGTGGGCTGAGCAACTAAAAGTAGAATGAAATATTGTTCCAAGAAAGCGAGCAAAATTACATGTATAAAATGTGTATATAGAAATGACATAACTGTGTTACAGAACTCACTCAGAAGTCCAGTTTGTTTTCCCACACAACTTTCTAACGAGGAAGTAAAAGATGGCCTTCGTTGTTTACAAAACATTCCGATGGTATCATAATCCTGGTCAACCTTTCCCTAACACTTGCTCTAATGTAATGTCGGTATCAGCCGATTATCACGTTGTTAAAGGGGTTCTCACCCGCTAGATTTATTTTTTACCATATGATCTACTGCACCACACCAATCGATAATGAACCATTAAACATCGTGAGTTGAAACCTGTGAATTGTTATTAATTAATGCAATTTCTGGTTAACTGCCGCGGCGACTGTTGGTGTCAGCCGGCTTTTGGTGCGAGTGTACTCGAAGCGATATATCTAAAAAAAAATAGACGGCCTTGGTGTACTCCATTGGACACCGCATAGCAGACCGCGTTCATTGTGCATGCGTTGACTATTTCCCCTCCCAATACTACTCTCGCTCCTCTCTCTCTCTCTCTCTCTCTCTCTCTCTCTCTCTCTCCTCTCTCTCTCTCTCTCTCTCTCTCTCTCTCTCTCTCTCGCTTGGCTTACTTGACACCAACTCGACAGTCGACACCCGCCGACTCGACGTGCACAGCAACGCACAGCAACGCTCAAAACGAAATGGAGCACCCGATTACACATCTTTATTTTGTACCTGAACGGAAGCTCCGATTACAAAACCAAAATATACGAAATACGCAGAAAAGAAAGACGCAGCGAAAAGTATTACATCATTTTTTTTTTGGAGCAGAATCCTCCAAGGTCCCTAGGCATACAGGTCGTCCCAATGCTATTTCTTATGGGAGATTTTCGCCGATGGGACCTAGCTCGAAAATCACTAACTTTGATATTTTTTTCCCGGGTTATGGTGAACCCGATTTCTTTTCATTTAGTCGCTAATTTCATAGCTAATCAGCCTTAGTTAAACATATTTTTTTGGGGTAGCGGGTGAGAACCCCTTTAAGGGAGTAAACGCAACACATTTGATTACTAACCTAATAGAATTACAGTTCTGGTTGCAGTTCTAGTGAAATGTAGGTCCTCACTCCCTGTGTAAAAACGGCGTGCAATTATTTACACAAATAAAAATGTTATTTCTAAAAGTACTGCGTGTTTTCTATTATCGAGCATGGAGAGCCTCTCCATTCTACTTTTATTGCACTCGTTCTGTTTGTTTTTGTTTTGTTTTTATGTCTCGCGATAGCGGTCGAACGGCGATCAAGCTGAAATTTAGACCATCCACAAGCTTCGGTTTGGATTGAACGCCATTAGTTTTGAAGAAAAATCATTCGAAAAGTTTAAAGTTACACTTAAGTTACTGAAAAATATTTTTCTGAAACAAAATGGCGGCAAAGTGTGAGATAGCCATATTTTAACAACTTTTTGTCCGGTCACGAATATGTAAATTTTATTTCGATCTGTTAAGTATAAGCAAAGTTACAGAAAAGTTACTCGAAACTATTTTTCCGAAACACAATTGATTGATTGTTTAACGGCAAAATGTGTGATGGCTATATTATAGTAAATGTTTGCCCGGTCACGAAGGTGCTATTTTTATCGCGATCCGATCAGTATTCTAGGTACAGTAATCTTTGGTACAAACTAGAAATTACATTTTGTGAAAAGTGACGTAACCATGGCAACATAACAATCAACAGGTAACATCCAAGCTCTTTGAAAATATTTCCAGCATTTTTATTGCTGGAAGTTGTTCTATCTGTGAGGTACTTTCGTTGTCGATGGCGGTAACTTTGAAAACTGTTTTGCAAACGTATACATGCTCACACAGAGCGTTTTCCTAGTTATATATTTAATGTCCTCCCTTGTAAATAAGTTCCATTACTGAAAGGAATAGACATTCAAAATACATCCGATTCCAAGCAGCACATATTTTTTACACTGTTTGTTGGTGGTTCGTGTTGGGAACGTTTCGTTTTTTACAACACTTTATTAAACTGTTTTTCCTTTTCTGTGCTCAATGTTTATAGAATGGATTAATGTGAAGTTTTTTTGCAATGAATGTCACTAGATAACCGCCTTTAATGTAATCACACACACAGCAAAGTATGCTGAGTAGCCTATATGACTACGCGAGCAACAATATGTAAGTTATGAAAATCATTTTTGATTTTGTTAGTGCATCAATGCGAGCATGCACTGACAGGATTGGAATGACACTGAAAGAGGCAAACAATGAAAGGATGATTTAAATAAAAAAACGTAATTTAATTCCTACATTCATGGTGTTAGAAGTTGCTTTATCCCTTTGGAAGACTACGGAAAAATATAATTTTCAAATTGACTATTCAGCATTTAAATTTAAAAAATATTTACATACAGCTCTTTATAAAGCATATTTTTATTCAAAAATTAAAATGTCATGGTTTTGGGAATGTTTTAAACATTTGAAATCAGGCGCAGCCAATAACGGTTTCGAACCAAACTCGTATTTTGAATAAAAAAACTACTAGAATCGAGAAAAAAATAAAAACTAGGCTCTTGACAATATATAAGGTTTGAATTGGTTACCACATATTGCGCTTGAAAGTTAATACTTAAACGATAATGTTCCTGTTTTTTAATACCCTATGTCTACACTGCTAACTGGCACAAGCTGCTCTTTATTTACAACCCCCTCCTACCCCCCCCCCCCCCCCACCACCACCACCTCCCACCCACGCTGTTAAGTAACGCAAAGGGAATTATTAGAAAGGTAATTAGTTATTTAGATGGTTTAAGGCGAGGTTTAAGATTCAAGTGCTGATAAAAGATACATATTTTAAACTGTGCTTGTCTGTAAGTTCATCAAGCTAAGAGTCTTTGTACTGGAGATGAATCTTAAACACAGCAACAACTTAGTTCATAATATGAAGCAGTGAAGATCCACCCTAAACAGTGGTGGGCACGCATCCTAAAAGATTTGCTGTATATGCCTCGTGTGAAGACATAACAATGTCAACATGCTCCACCTGCTGATGTGGCACATGGAAGTGGTCAAGTTTTACGCCTAGTGTTTTAAGTGTACCTAGTGAAGGAAAGCACACGAACATGACCCCATCGCCCCGAAATCAATCTCTTGTCACTAGTAACGTGTAAGTTGTAATTTATAACGTAAATAAGAATATTATACTAAATAGATGTTTATAAAGCCTCTAACTAACTATATGAATTGTATGGTTACTGGTGTTCGTGTGAATGGGTGAACGCATATCTCTTTTCTACAGCGTTTGACCAAAGATTAGTTTGACTGTGCTGTTCTATCTATACTCTACATAAAGTGTGCACGTCGGATCACCATCGGGCAATTATTCTCATTCTGTTTTCAACGAATTGTATTTTTTCTTTGAAACTTCTACTCCTTTTTGTGGTTAACAATGCCACATATAATAAGTTTCGTAAACTTTGTTGGGGAATTAACCGTTATTACTTATTAAGTTCCAATTTCTTTCGTCGTTTGAAATGGTGGAGGTGCCGGTCCTGAATAAAGATGTTTGCTTGTGGGTGTGGGTGTGGGTGTGGGTGTGGGTGTGGGTGTGGGTGTGGGTGTGGGTGTGGGTGTGGGTGTGGGTGTGGGTGTAGGTGCGGGTGTGGGTGTGGGTGAGGGTGAGGGTGAGGGTGTGGTTGTGGTTGTAGGTGTGGGTGTGGGTGTGGGTGAGGGTGAGGGTGAGGGTGAGGGTGAGGGTGAGGGTGAGGGTGAGGGTGAGGGTGAGGGTGAGGGTGAGGGTGAGGGTGAGGGTGAGGGTGAGGGTGAGGGTGAGGGTGTGGGTGTGGGTGTGGGTGTGGGTGAAGGTGAGGGTGAGGGTGAGGGTGTGGGTGTGGGTTAAAGAAAAATGTACAAATAAACTTCATCACTCAGTGCTATTGTGCCAACCTAACACCAAAAAGGAATTCTCGGAATGTTTGCAAAATAATGACCATATGTTGATTATAAATCTCATTGTGGTATGTGTTTCAGGTACTTGGGATGATCCTCTCTTTATGTCTTTGTCAAAATTTGAGCCGCAACGTCTAGCAGGAGGCTGGGGAAGATCTGGCGGTGCCTGGGACTGGGAGTGACCTACAGACCTTTAGCCCATCACCTGCTGACGAGATTACCGAGGAGTGACCTATAGCCCATCACCTGCTGACGAGATTACCGAAGAGTGACCTATAGCCCATCACCTGCTGACGAGATTACCGAAGAGTGACCTTCAGCTCATCTGCTGCTGACGAGATTACTGAGGAGTGACCTTCAGCTCATCACCTGCTGACGAGACTACCAAAGAGTGGCTGCTAGGATTGCCTATTTATATAATATACCTGCTTACAAGTTGACGGTGATTGACCTTCACCCTTAGACCATCTATACCCTTCGGGTAGACGGATAGCTCAGCTCTTTTCGTGAAGCCGAGCTGCGGCAGTTCCAAGCACTAGGTCTGGGCAAAACATTGCCCAGACCTAGTTCATGGTGAACTCTTGCGCTGCGTTGGGCTGTACGTCAATAGCTGGAAAACAGTCTGGATTATCATTCCACGCTAAATCGGAATGGAACTAATATCTCTCCCCAGACCGACTTCCGAGAATCGCTCCCTCTCTCTCACTCATTTTGTTCTCAGCTCGGATGATGATGATATTTGGGGTTTTACTTCCCATGTTTTTGCAACGAGGCTAATCGAGACGATGAGTGGGTGATTGTGAAGATGAAAAAACGCCACATGACATCCATGCCCAAGCTAGGATTCGAACCTGGAACGCAGAGACCGCGGTTTACTAGACCAACGCCTAATCGACCTCGGCCAACTGCGCCGGCTTCTCAGCTCGGCTTCAACCGCTGCAATGGCAGATATAGGCGTGCACTCTGTCCACCACCCCACTTCGAGACTACCGCGTACGAGATTGAAGTTCATGATCGTAGTTCGATTCCAGACTTGATATTTTTAGTGGCTCTTGCCCGAAGAGTGCTCGGAAAGAGGAGTGGTTTGTTTTGAGCTGGATTTGGCTAGAATTGAGAGATTAAAGTGTTGTTGTTTGTGGGTACAACATGTTTCCAGAAGTCCCATTTCGTCGTTTACAGTTAATAAAATACCCTTAATATTTATGTGATCTGTGGTTGAAGCACTGAGAATTGGGCCTATTAATTTCATTATTGTACGGTGATGTTGCAAAAGGAACTGACAGTGATCAAATATAAAACTGTGTTTTTACGTGTGTGCGCGTTTATACTAATACCACTGGCGGTCTGTAGTACTCTTTGCACTTCACATTTAGAAAACGAGGCGTTTTCGTCGTAGGATACAATAATACTTATCATACCGCTGCGCTACCATATCATGGTACAATGCGATTCCTGGAAAAGTAATATTCTAGATTGTAGAAGTGCTAATGCGATTCTGTAGCATATTTGTACTTTGCGATGGTTCAAGATGTTCCAACAGGCAACGAACTGATTTGTATAATTTTATGATAACAATATCACGGCTACTTATTTTGTTCAACAACTTAAAACTGTTGTTTCGGGCCACCATAGTAATGATAATGTAGGGTAGGCTATGATTTTGTTGCCACAATCTTCTTATCCTTCGAGTGTTATAAATTAGGTAATTACCTCATGATATATTGTGGTTAAGACTTTTTAATTTATTATGTTGTTTTAATATTTATGGTTTTGGCAAAACTAGCTTATCGTGTTTGCAAATCGTCTTCAATTTCGAATTCAAGAAGATTTTATTAAAAAGATATTGAGTAGATATTTCACTTACAGGAACAACAATATAACCTAGATGCACATGACACAAAGAACCAAATGGATAATAATGCATAATGAACTATGAAAACACTATAATTGAGAAACACACACAGTTCTAAATATGATGCATATTATTTATCGCATGATGTCATAACCATGAAGTAAACAACACGTTAGATGTTCATAAGGTTAGGATATGTTCACAACAAAATTAAACAAAAATTACAATAGACCATTTTCAAAATTGATCTAGAATCCTTAGGCCCGGTTTCACCAACGTATTTAAATCGGAGATTAGCTTGATCGGCGCCATCACCAACTTTTCATAAATAAATAATCTTTCATCTAGTGAAAATATTGTATATTGTTATATTTCAGAATTAAGTAATTAATAAGCGTCAGTTTTAGAGGAGACATAAAATAGCTTAACATTATTGCAAGTATTTACACTCGACAATGAAATATGTTTATAATTCATACAAAGATTCATATTCTAAAGTTTGCTACTTATTGTTACTTTGTCGCATCGTTCGTTTGTTCTTGTGAATAAACATGAAATCAAAACAAAGAATCAACAGGTTGATCAAATATCCATTGTTGTACTGATCTTTCTTTTGAGCAAGGTCCACTTGATCTCCACCTAGCGGAGGCTCGTCGAACTCCCAAGTGGACCTTGACATTGCCAATTTGAAAGAACTTTTCTTGGTGGCGTACAGAATACATTTTCTCGTTTTTCATGAAAATTAGTTTAATTAAATACCAGTAATAACAGTGTGATATTTTATAGCTACTCATAGCTGATACTAATAAATTAATACAATCATGTGAAATTATTTGTTTATGTAAAGTTGGTGACGGTGTCGATCAAGCCAATCTCCGATTTATGTACTTTGGTGAAACCGGGCCTTAAACTAAGTTAATCACCCTCCTCTTAATCTTCAATGGCAAGATTGCACAACAATAAAAAATAGTTTTCAAAATGTTATATCAAGGTTAATTTTTCAATGTTATGCATTATTGTCATTGAACATTGAGAGGACTTTGATGAACTCAGCCTAAGGTCCGAATTCACCAAACTTAAGATGCCGATTAACTAATTTCGCATTGGTTACCATGGTTTCAACAAACTTTACGTACAAAATGCATGGTTGCTTCTACCGGGCGCCATTTTCGATTTCAATTAAGAGAAATTCGCCGCATTAAAGTTGGTGAAACTGGCCCTGAGAGTCCAGGATCCATTTTTAAAATAATCTATTTTAAACCTCCCCCCCCCCCCCCCCTTCCAAAAAAAACAATCACCACAGCAAAGTCACTGCCACATTAAAATGTCCTTGTACCAATGATATTCAACAGCTATAGTAGGCTAGATGTGCAGCCTAGCAGCCACAAGCGTGTCAATTTGATGCCATCTTGAAATGGGCAAACTACACAGGCGGGAATAGGAGTTTCTAACGCGACCTTCTGCCATTGGCAGCGCTAGCAGTACTAAAGGTCCAAATTAGCATGTAAAGTGCCCATTTCAAAATGGCTTCAAATCGCTACGCTTGCTACTCAGTGGAAGGTTGGGGGACTGGTGATCTAGTCTACTATAGCTGTTGAATATCATTGCCTTGTTCACTTGTTCACTGTGCACCTCAAGGTTCCTCATGGTTCGACGAGCCCCCGGTCGTCGAATTCTAACATTGAGCTTTACCAAACCTCCGACAGGGGATTGACGGGCCTTGTGTCATGTGTGCACCTCAAAGCTCTTTGGATTAGCCCCCCTTGAGTCACAGTCAATAGCTCTTCTTCTATTTCCCTGTCTTCTCTGTTGCACGTCTTTACTCTTGGTGGTCTGTTTGACTTGTAGAGTAGCCACAGTCAGAGCTCGAACACGTCTTCACTCCTGGTGGTCTGTTTGACTTGTAGAGTAGCCACAGTCAGAGCTCGAACACGTCTTCACTCTTTGTGGTATGTTTGACTTGTATAGTAGCCACAGTCAGAGCTCGAACACGTCTTCACTCTTTGTGGTATGTTTGACTTGTATAGTAGCCACAGTCAGAGCTCGAACACGTCTTCACTCTTTGTGGTATGTTTGACTTGTATAGTAGCCACAGTCAGAGCTCGAACACGTCTTTACTCTTGGTGGTCTGTTTGACTTGTAGAGTAGCCACAGTCAGAGCTCGAACACGTCTTCACTCTTTGTGGTATGTTTGACTTGTATAGTAGCCACAGTCAGAGCTCGAACACGTCTTCACTCTTTGTGGTATGTTTGACTTGTATAGTAGCCACAGTCAGAGCTCGAACACGTCTTTACTCTTGGTGGTCTGTTTGACTTGTAGAGTAGCCACAGTCAGAGCTCGAACACGTCTTTACTCTTGGTGGTCTGTTTGACTTGTAGAGTAGCCACAGTCAGAGCTCGAACACGTCTTCACTCTTGGTGGTCTGTTTGACTTGTAGAGTAGCCACAGTCAGAGCTTGAACACGTCTTTACTCTTGGTGGTCTGTTTGACTTGTAGAGTAGCCACA